>JARYZH020000068.1:600000-1018657 GCA_030021035.2 Notholithocarpus densiflorus | reverse complement strand
TATATATGACCAAAATAACCCCTAAACCTTAAAATGACCAAAATATCATCGAAACCTAAAAAACGACCAAAATACCCCGAAACCTATAAAATGACAAAAATGCCCCTTAAACCTGTAAGACGATAAAAATACACCCTAAACCTAAAAAATTACCAAAATCCCCCCTAAAACTAAGAAATGACCAAAATACTCCCTAAACATAACAAATGACCAAAATACCCCCTAAACCACTATTTTGGTAATTTTAGAGGTTTTGGGTGTATTTTGTTCATCTTATAGGATTAGTGGTATATTGGTCATTTTAGATATTTTGAGGGGTATTTTGGTCGTTTTATAGGTTTAGAGGTATTTTGGTCGTTTTTTGATCTAACTCATTATAAAGGTTGGAGCCTTAAGTTCATGAATTACACTTCATAAGTTGCCAAAAACAAAATCTATTTTTAACGTTGTCCTGGAACTGACTCATTCACGACTAATTATAATTTAAAATGCAGTTTCCTTCATACTGATGATCCATTATCAATCACATGACCATATATAAATGGCTGTGGAACTTGAAGAATTGATAATGAATGTGTCTTTCTAATTATTTTTACGATAAGCTTTTGATACCATTTTTAGATATTTGGTTTTGTAATGATTGGACTAATCGTTATACTAATAGTTGGTACATGTTAACAATTAACTGATTAGCTTTCTATAACATGTGAGAGTTGGTAGATTTAGTCCCCACAATTTTTTTTTTCTTATTTTTTTATTGGTGACTTTAGGGGTCCAAAATTGAGGTAGATTTCAAGTATAGGTTTTAGTTTTGATATAAGGCTCACAAGGTATGTTTACTGCATACAGAGGTTTTTGAGTTTTTAATTCATTTCATGACATGAGAAAATCAGATATGTATTTTAGATTGGGCATTGAAGACCCTTTCCGCATTTGATGTTAAAAAGATTGCATCTTAATTTATTGAAAGCCATGACGTTTTTGTTTATGTGCACAAATACTAATTTACCGTCTCATAACAATATGATAGTGTTAGCTTCTTTGCATTTTATATTTCTGCTTAATGAATTTAATAGTTTGAGAAGTGAAAGTTTCTTCATGACATATGTCCTAATTGTTCCAGTTCATCAAACAGTTCTTAGCTTTCTCAAAAGTGGGTTTGTATTTTCAGTTTTGTGGTTTTTGTCAAGAGGTCAGTTTTTTCTTTTAAGCCTTTGTGCTTTTCTTGGTTTTTATTTTTACTGGGATTTGTTAGTTTTGAAAGGATAATTATAATGTTTTGTTTGATGGGGTTGCAAAAATATTTTAATGCTCCCATAAGGCTTGCATTTTTGTTCTTCAGAAAGAAGTTTATACCTGCACGTGTAGATCTTTTCCAGTTGCAGTTACATTGAGGTTTATTCAATCTGTTCTCTTCTATTAATGTTTCCTAAATGTGGGTTGAAAATTAGATTCTTTATTGTTTTGCTTACAGAGATTTGGCATTTTATTATCTGGGTTATTTGGAACTGTGGATTCTCTGCATCTGCGTAAAACTCTTAATACGTTACACAAATCCTGCTACTTGAACAATTCAGAAACTACGAGACTAGAATAGCTAGGTATTTACCAGTCTTCTCCTTTATCTGTATGGTTTCTTGCATATTTATTGTTAATATGTTTCTATAAAGAATATGAAATTGGAATCTGATTGCATATTTATTGGTTTTGATATAGGAATTTTATTTTTTAAGTTGAGGCTGTTTTTCTTTTCATTTGCGGTTGAGTTTTTCTGCTTCACTCTCCTTAGAATTTTGACTTGACAATTGAAGTTTTTCATTGAATTTGATCCTTCTGCTTCACTCCATCATAGAATTTTGATTACCCTATTGAAGTTGTTAATTGAATTTTGGCTGGTACAAATTTGCATGGATTTAGTTTGGAAATTTTAAAGTTGAGGTTATCAATGTTTACTTCTTTATGATGTTTTGTATTTTCTGAATTTTTGAATTTTTTTTTTCAGGTTCCTTCTCAGGTGATTTTTTAAAATTAAAGTCTAAATTTCCAATAAATCTCTACCAATTCTGACTTTCTAATGATATCATTCAATTTACCACCTAAGCAAGAGTGAATGGGTGATTTGTTGTCCCTTTTATATATCAATCTATTTAGTCCATAACTTAAAGAGTCCCAAAGTTCTCCAAATGGAAAACTATTGTTTAGAGGGAGTTCAAAATATAGAGAACCAATCATGAGAGCAGTGCTGCATTGGCTGCAAGTTAGGAATGCTATGTGATATATTGGGCTGAACAGAATTGAACTACTGGTGTGGTTATCAGAGAACTGAGTCTCTATATATGGTGAGCATCGCCCCTATTGCCATGAGAGTATAATTAGATGCATGTGTGTGTCTGCATGCGTGTGCACCTGTGTGTGGCAGGGGCATGTTGTAAAACACGAGTCAATCTTAGTCCCTTGCAAAACTCATTTCTATCGTGTATGATACTTGGTTTGGGTTGACATTGTTTAGATACCATAAATATGTAAATGATGGTTCTACTAAATGTGCTCAAATCCTAATAGAGCACAAAATTCATGCACGTTTGATATTTTAACCATAACTGGCCAGCCCTCACAAACCATGATAGTCCTTATTGACTGACAGTGGCAGTTCTGTATCTCTTCTCTTGAGCATCTTACACATGTTTTATGGTGACATATTGTGAACTTCAAGCTTAATGAGTCTCTCTCTCTGTTAGATGAATAGATTTCATTACACAAAAAATACTTAAAACACTTAATAAACAGTACTAAGTTCAATTCTTTCCCTTTAAAAAAATCAACTTTTTTCCTTTTGTATTAACTGAGATGTTGCCTCTTGACTGTTTCTAAAATCATTCTTATCTATATTATTTTTCTTTGTTAGATGAATAAATTTCATTACACAACATATACCTAATGCTAGTAACAAAACTTTTTCAAAAAAAAAAAAAAAGAGTAAAGAACTAACTATTGAAAATATCAGTATGAATACCCAGCTACTGCATTATCTGAAGAAACAAAAAAGACTATTCAGTGCATTGTGCAACTCCTAGGCCTAGCATTCTTTTAGAACTCAGACCATATGAAGAAGTTGTTTACTTAATATTTGAAAACCTATTTAAGTAGGTTGGCAATTATCATTTCAGCAAGGCTAACCGTAAGCTAAGATTGATGGTGTTCTTGGAAGTTCAGAAAAGAAATCTGATTCTTTACTGAAATAGAGTTTCATTAATCTTTAAAACCAAAATAAAAATTTTTAGGCGTTCAAGTGATAATAGCATTTTTGTGGACCCTAATATCAGATTAAACCCCACACTTCCCTCCCTCATTATCTACCTACCTCAAAAAAAGAAAAGAAAAAAGAAAAGCAAATGAGCTTAAATATTTTTGTGGTTAATCTATTATTTAGTTTGTCTATATATGTATTTATGTATGTATGTGTATGAATCTTAGTGCTTGAGAAAACAAAAGGTTTAGGAATTTTCATCTTGGGTAGAGTATCAATTGAAGTTTTTGATTAAGATGACGAGCAATTGAAGTGGAAAGTGAATGTTCCAAATGGACGTACCAAAACATTTGAGGAGAATCCATCAAGAAAAATATCTCAACATATTGTAATGTACTACACGTGAATTAAGATGTTAGAATGCTTCAATTTGTCTCCTAGGCAAAAGGTGTGATTCACTTTGGAAATTTGATTTTATGCTTTTAATTATTTGTTTTATGAGTTACTACACAAAGGCAAAATGTACTATCAACTTCTGTCTTTTAATCTATAGACATTTCATACTTTCAATTTATAAAAATTTTGCACAATTGTTATCAGCCAACTTTGTAATGGTTTCTAAAATTTTAAAAAAAAAATTTAAAAACTCTTTATAACAACTAAAACTACATTATACGTACAAATGCTTTGGGTATGAAATTTTTTATGGTGGCATTTATTGTTGCTAAGAACATGTTCTACTTGAACTTACATGTTTCATATCAAAAGCAATTCAAAGAGATAAACCCTTGCATCGCACGGATTAGCGACTAGTATTACTAAAAGTTTAAGCATAACATTTATTGTTGCTACGCTCCTGTTGAGCCACATCAGCAGCCATATCATTCATTTATTTTTTTATATTTTCTTTTCTCTATTTAAACTTTTCTTCCCCCTATTTTCAAAAAAAAAAAAAAAACTCTTCTTCTCCCTATTAGTTCACACACCTACTATTACACTTCTTCCAACTTTTTCCCTTCTTTTTTGCCTCTTTATCTCCCCACTACTTTACCGTTATACTTCCTTCTTCTTTTTTTATAATTTGCCTCTTCTTTTACCCATTTTATTTTGTATAAATTTGATATCATTTTCCCATTTAATCCATATTTTTCTCACACAAAACTATGAGTACTCTCTCTCTCTCGGTGAATTTTTATTCTTTCTTATAACTCTAATGAAGGTTGATGGTTTTTTTTTTTTAATATGTGTTTTGGTATGGTTTTTTTTTTTTTTTTCTTTTCTTTTTAATATCCTATCAGAAAGTCTTCTCTTTCCCTTTTATACCTTTGGTTGAATTTTAGTTTGAGTTTTTTTTTTTTTGAGAATTAGGACCAAGCCTGCAAAGATACTTTATTAAGAGAATTTTTTTTTGAGAATTTTAGTTTGAGTTAATACTTAGTTTTTTGGGAAACATGAATTTGAATATGCCTACCAATTGTTTGAGTAAAAAATTATTATAAAGCTTATTATTTATTCCTTTAGTTTCATTTTAATTTTGGTTAAGATAACATTGTAATTTTGTAATGAGTTTTGATTATTATGATAATTTCCTTATTCCTTAAGAGATGAGAAATTTGAATAATAAATTTGAATAATAAATTTGAAACTTATAAAGTTTAGTTGTATATTGAGCAAATATAATACACTACAATAGAAGTTAGAAGAATATGGTTCACCTTAAAAAAATATTAATCAAACATAAAAATACAATAATAATAATAAAATGATATATTTGTAGAGATAAAAAGATAAAAAAATTACTTGTAGAAATCTTTTTTTTTGTTAAATAGACAATACTTGAAGTAATCATTTTTTTTTTATTACACCTCATTACATAATATTTATATTCTCACGCATCGCGTGGGTCTGCAACTAGTAATAATAATAATTCAACATGAATTTGTTTTATTGTTGAAGTGGTATTAACCACATTTATTGTCATATCAATTTGTAATTTTTTGTAATAAAATTTGTAAAAACTTTGCTGCTTCATTTTTTAATTTTTTTTATAATCAAAAGCTTGAGTATGGATTGGAACAACAAAGCTCTACTCCAACAACTTAACCTCCCTTTAATCACAGTCAATAGCACATTCCGGCTAATATAACCTTCTTCTAGACACAACCAAGGGCACATAACACCAAGCTTACATATAACATGGTATCAAAACCACTTTATTGTGACCTTCACTAAATTTCAAGCAGCCTATGTCAACCATCACCCAGCCTAGCTGTTGACCACTGCCAACCACTATTGTCCAGTCACTTATGACCCTTGCTTCATCATGACATCGTCTTCTTCCAATATTCCTAAGGCCACCAGTGTAACCATCCTCTCTAGCCATGGTGTTCACTTTTTGGTCATTGGTGCAACCATTCTTAGGCCTTTGTAGCCATCTTTCGGCATTCATCTATCGTGTAAAATTGTGATTTTCAACTATATTGTGTTGGCTTTAATTTCGTGCCAAATTTTATTGTAATTTTTTCAATAATTTTCCCTGTATATATGTGGATTTTAATTGTAAGGGATGAGTGTGAGAGATCGGTGAAGAATCAAGTTTCAAAAGTTGAACAAGTGGATTTTGCGATTGGCTCACAACTGTCTCGCGAGAAGCAACTTGCGAAAAGAGCCACATGTAGTAGAGCACATGATTGGAAGATGAAGAGTCGTGTCAAACAGAAAGTTTCGCGGGTCCTTTGCGGGTTGGCCTTACCTGCGAGACAGTCGCGAAAAATTCAGCCTGGCACGACTCTTCATCTTCCAGTCATGTGCTCTACACGTGGCCCTTTTCGCGGGTTGCTTCTCACGAGACAGTCGCGAGCCAGTCACGAAATCCACTTGTTCAACTTTTGAAACTTGATTTTTTACCGATCTCTCACTCTCATCCCTTACAATTAAAACCCACATACATACAGGGAAAATGATTGAAAAAATTACAATTAAATTTGGCACGGAATTAAAGCCAACACAATATAGTTGGAAATCACAACTTTACAATCTCTCCCTTTGGCTATTCCGTGACAAAACCCCTAAACAGACTCTAGACTTAAACGTGAGTTTGGGAACACAGGCAAAACTCACTCACACCTAAATCTAAAGGTTGTGAAGCACTTGAACCATATACACCTGTATCCTGAAACACTTGCACATAACAAATAAACTTCATTAAGTACGGGACAAGTAGAACACAAGGCATGTATAAAGAACAAGTAAAATGTGATCAAGATACCAAAAGAAATGTAAGCAATAAAGCATAACTTGATCAAACATGAACAGTCATTAGGAAATGACTACAATGAACATTTATCAAGTAAATGATCATCCGGACACGTAATGCAATTAAGAGCAATGCTAAAATCAATTGCATGTCCAACAAACATGATGCATTAAAGAAACTAAAGTTAAGAGCATTAGAAAGCAATAAGCATCAAAACGGCTATAAAAACCAAGATACAAAACAGTACTAAAGAAAACTAAGTTTTAAACTAAAGTACTTGAAAGCTTTAAACGAAAGCATTGTAAATATCCAAAAGTTATAAAAACTTAAAGTAAACTAGAAACCATCAAAATAAACCAATGTATACTAAATTTGCTACTTTGCTACTCCCCCTCAAGCTGTACTCCCCCTCAATTTACTCCCCCTTTTTTACTAGAATGGCCAAAGAGACTAGAATGCATCGGACTCCGAATCTGACTCCGGCTTCGATTTGCTCATCATGTCATCAATTTGAGATGAGAGGGCAGTGATCTGGCCTTCAAGGTATGTGAATTGAGATGTGGAGTAGTTGATATGTGAAGCTAGCATTACATGCAACTCTTTAACCTTTTCAATTAGATGATCAAGGTGATCGGGTGCTCTTGCGCGCGCTTGGGAAGAAGGTTGTGCAGTGTCCTCCGGAACTGAAGTGAAATGCTCAATTTCCTCTTTAGTGCCTCCTCCTTCTTCAACAACATCATCTCTTGGAATTTGAGAGACATTAACAGTTAGTCCAGGGATATGAGCTTTGCTTCGGATGATGGTTTGCTCACTAATAGGATCTTCCCTTTGTATCACTTGAAGTCCACTTGAAATCTTCACCTTTGCCCTTAAAATAAGAGACATGACAAGGCTTGGGAATGGTAGAGTTAGCCTTGAATTCCTTTTTGTGATGCTTTTGATGAAGATGTGATAAATGTGACCACAGATGTTGATCTCCTTATGAGTGAAGAGATCAAATAGGAATATGGTCCTTGGTCCTAACAAAGTTGTCAAGTTCTTCACCGGGTAGAAGTTGAAGATCATGATGTAGGCCAAAGCCCGCATTTTCGGGGTGAACATAATGGTGTGCAAGGCCTTCTTCTTGAGTTGTCCACCAAGAACTTCCACAAAGGGCTCTAGTTTCTCCTTTCTCTCATCATATTGCAGAGATGTGTCTGGAGTCGTCGGACGAATCTCCAAAACATCTTGAATTGATTCCCTCGTGATTGAGAACTCTCTCCCCCTTAGCCAACAGTTGAGGTGATCACCTTCCACAATGGCATTTGCAAAGAATTCTCGAATGATATCTTCAAACACATCGCCCATCGAATTAAGCAACTTCGTCCACGTCCTTTCTTTGAACACATCCAGAATGAAGACGCCCTTTAGGGAATCTAAGTCCACAAGCATCTCTAGGATGATTAGGGCCCGTTTGTAATGATCAACAAAGGCCATGTTAGCATTGTCATTTCGAAATGACTCCGAGGAGGTGCGGGGACGCTTAGAAGGCTTCTTTGTGGCATTTTTCTTAATAAGAGACATCTGTAAAACAAACACCAACACAAAGAAATAAAGACAAATACAAACAAGGAAACAAACTTGGTTAGACACAAGTTAGTCCATAAAAATGAACAAAAAGTCCTAAAAAGCATAAAGACAAACAAACAAAGTCACAAGATCATGTTTTAAGTGCTAAAAATCTAACAAGACTTACATAGCATGAATGAAATGCAAAACATGTCAAGTGATCAAGTGTGTGCATCAAGTGTGCATGTGAGATGCATGAGCAATGCATGACAATGCACTCATGGAGTAAAGTGTGTGAAAAACACAACCAATGTTTAAAACATGTTAAGAATGTAAAAACATAGGAATCTGCAAAATTTGGTACTCATTGGAGTCCAAAACAATGAGAAAATGTCATTTAGGCATTTTATCATGACATTTTATCAAACACTTAGAGTGCATACAAACCACTAACATGTAAAACAATGCATGAACATGTTGAAATCTTGCCTAAATACATGTTAAAAACGCCACTTGGGGCCAACACAAACACAACTAAACACAATGGGACACAACCCAATCAAGAAAAAATAAATAAAAAAAATTGCATAAACATAGGTTTTTCCAACCCCTTTCAAAAAAATAAGCCAACCCTAGAAATCCTAAAATCTAAGACTTAATCTAAGGAAACAAGAGTGAAAAAGTGTTAAAACATACCTTAGATGAGCCTTAGGAATAAAAGTTCTTGAGATTTGGGTGAGAATTTGAGTGAAAAGGTGTTTTTGGGTTGAAAGAGGCACGGAGGAGGCAAAAAGATTGATTTGAAAAACTGTCACTGTTTTCCCTTTAAAAATTGAAAATCCACTCATTTCGTGGGTAAGCTACTCGCGAAATGGCCTTCATGCACAAAACATGTTTTGCAGGAAGTTTCTTTTCGCGAAAGAGTCGCAAGAGAGTCGCGAAACTCTCTATGTAAATTTCTGGAAAAACTGAAATTGGCTTCCTCATTTTCGCGGGTAGGTTCTTACTCGTGACGTACTCGCGAAAATGCCTCTGAATGAGTTTTTCAACAAAAACAAAATTGACTGTTTGGAAAAACTCTTAACACAAAAAAATTCATAAAAACACTTTCAAAAAACATATAAAATACTCAAAAATCTTTTTAGATTTGATCATCAAGCAATTGAGTATACACATATTATATTTGAACACGTACAATCATACAAATAAAATAGGCATTCATTGAACATTATACTTGTGTGTTGTGTGTGTGGATCAAGTATGAACTAGTCCATAGTCTAGTATGAAGTTTCAATGATCAATTCAATCAAGTCATACCTAACTAGTACGAAGTCAAATGACCTATCTCACTTATAGAAATGAACATATATGACCCCTCACCAATGTGTTTACATTTGATTGAAAGCTTTTCATTTGGCTTTCATGTTTCATACTTTTGATCAAATACAACTCAAATTTTTTAGAAACGATGCCATGAACTTTTTATATATATTTGACAAATAAGCATTTGGCTTTGGCACCATACATTTTAATACATATTTGCTCCACATTTTCCTAGTCTAACTAGTTTTCGAAGTAATGTTTTTTCAGCTCTTTTCTCATTTTTAGAGATAGACATTTGAAGAGCTCTTTTGAAAAAGAAAAAAAAAAATGTGAGAAGATATATAGGCACAAGTCTACAAATGTATCAAGGTCAAGCAAGACCATTGACCAATCATTCATGACAAGCTTGAAGATTTATTTACAACAATCAAACGTAGATTTCTAGATGTCGCTCACACTTAAAAAATGTGCATACATAACAAGCTAAGCTCGTAAATGCACTACGCCATTAGTACAAAGGTACTAGGCCAAACTCACATGTGATATACACAACACAAGCGATCAAACTTTTTGAGATTTTTCACTTTTTATGGGTTTTTGAATTTTTCAACACACTCAAAAACAAAACAATAAAGTAAGATCAACAAAAACAAGGAAAAACAAACAAAGACTTGTAAAAGAAACACATGATGATATGTGAGACCCTTTCTACATGAGAGCATTAATAAGTAACTGTGGGTCACACAAGAAAAGTGAGTCAAGGGATGATACTGACACCGATGGTCTTACGAAGGGATTCAAATCGTGGACCATCAAGAGATTTAGTGAAGATGTCAGCCTTTTGATTTGTGGTGTTGATAAACTCTAAACACACAATCTTCTCTTCCACTAAGTCTCGAATGAAATGATATCGAATTTCGATATGCTTTGACTTTGAGTGTTGGATTGGATTCTTGGATAGATTGATGGCACTAGTATTGTCACAGAAGACGCACGGTGTCTTAAGAGATTCCATAATCATGAAGAAGCTTCTTCATCCACAATAGTTGAGCACAATAGCTACCCGTTGCAATATACTCCGCTTTAGCAGTTGACAAAGACACTGAGTTTTCCTTTTTGCTCATCCATGACACCAAATTTTTTCCAAGATAGAAACATCCTCCGGATGTGCCTTTTCTATCATCAACACATCCAGCCCAATCAGCATTCGAGTATCCGGCTAGACAGTCATTTGAGTCTCTTGAGTACCAAATTCCATAATCAGATGTTCTATTGACGTATTGGATGATTCTTTTAGCAGCTGTCATATGGGACTCTTTGGGTGCTGCTTGAAATCGAGCACATACCTCAACACTAAAAGCTATGTCCGGCCTACTTGCAGTGAGATATACGAGACAACCAATAATACTCCTGTAAAGGTTTGGATTTACTTCCACATCGACTGGATCGGAATTCAGTTTTACCGAGGAACTCATTAGAGTAAGTGCATGTTTCTTTGAGTCTAAACCGAACCTCTTCACGAGATTTTTGACATACTTCTCTTGAGATATGAATATCTCATTTTTTCGTTGTTTCACTTGAAGACCAATGAAGTAGTTTAGTTCCCCCACCATGCTCATTTCGAATTCTTTCTTCATTTCTTCTGAGAATTCTTGAGTAAGGGCATCAATTGTTGAACCAAATACAATGTCATCCACATACACTTGAGCTATAAGTAGATATTTCTCATCTTGTTTGACAAAAAGTGTTCAATCGGCTTGACCTCTCTTGAAACCATGATCCAGAAGATATGATGTAAGACGATCATACCATGCCTTTGGCACTTGCTTCAGTCCATACAAAGCTTTCTTCAATTGTAGTACATGGTTCGGAAAGTGAGGATCTTGAAATCTCTTTGGTTGCTCAACGAATACTTCTTCCATGTAAAATCCCATTAAAAAATGCACTCTTCACATCCATTTGATAAAGTTTGAAATTCATGATGCATGCTATGGAGAGAAGATTATGGATTGACTCAAGTCTTGCTACAGGAGCAAATGACTCATCAAAGTCTATTCCTTCAACTTGAGTATAACCGTGAGCCACCAATCTAGATTTGTTTCACACAACTTCATCATCCTCATCGGTCTTGTTCTTGAAGATCCACTTGGTACCAATGATATCCGCGAAACTTTCTGTTTGGCAAAAAGTTGTGTTTTGCTTTACCAAGTCTTTACCCACACTATATATACTCTCATTACCCACAAATTGTTATGAGTGCTTTTCAGAGAGAAAACCCTAGAAAATACACTTGAGAGTTAGAAATTGTTATACCCACAATCATCTACACATTTCCTTGTGGTTTTCCTCAACTCTTACCGCTCTATCTTTATATCTTTGAGAGGTTGCTAGTCCAAACACTTACCACACTCATTCTGAGTGTAAAGTGAGATTTTGGTGCTGTTGGGAAGCATTGGAAGGAGCCATTCATTGGTGGATGCAATCGGGCTGAATTGTGGGATTCGAAAAGCTAGAGAAAACAAGGCTCCAAGAAGTCAATTGGTAGTAGGAGCTTGGAGGGCTCAAGTACATGGGGTAGACTAGGCTTGTAGGGTCTTTTGTTATTCGTGTACTCCAACTTTATTCTCTAGTGGATCAATTTCAACTTGGAGGGTCGCGGAGAAGTTTTTCGCCTAGTTTTTCAGTTTTCTCTTTGATAACACGTCTCGGTGTTATCTTGTATTTGCATCTCTCTTCCCTACTCTTTAAGCTTTCGTTTTACTGTTGATAATGGATGAATATGGCTTAGGGTAGTGTTATCGGTTGTTTGTGCTTATTTACTCTTGTTCCGCACTTAGTATAAGTTAGAGTAAAAGTTATCTAGCCGTAATTTTTAATTGGGGGTCTGAACAAGCTTTTGTGTTTTAACACAATTTCGAGCTTTCATATCGTCATTCTTTGCCCATTCTACCTCTAATTCAGTCACTCATGGTCATCTTTAATGCATCTTACGAGTTTACATTCCAAAGTTCAAACTCAATGCATCATCAAGCTTCTACCTTGAGTTTGAGGGAGGATGTTAGTATATCATGGATATAACATTTTTTTTTTAATATATATATAAGATAGAAATTATACTCTAGCCTAATCTAAGTGCAAATGTGTGTGAAACTCCCTCCTAGAGACTTGAATCCTGACCCTTGCCTCCCACACCCCACACCCCATAAGTTTACATTCCAAAGTCCAAACTCAATGCATCATTAAGTTCTACCTTGAGTTTGAGGATGTTAGTGTATCATGGATATCACCTTTTTTTTTTTTTTTTTTTTTTAAATTTTTTATACAAGATAGAAATTCTACTTTAATCTAATCTAAGTGTAAATGTGTGTTGTAAAGTTGTGATTTACAACTATGTTTTATATTGACTTTATTCCATGACAAAAAGTGTTGTAATTGCTTTAATTTTGTTCCTTGTATTTTGTGGGATTTTATTGTATTGGCTTTAGTATTAAGTTGGTGAAGAATCGAGCATGAAATGAAAATCAGTGCATTTTGCGACTAGCTCGCGAGAAGTTCGCGAGAAGGGTTCTCGCGAAAAGGGCATGTGAGAAGCACATGACTGGAAGCTGAAGAGTCATGCCAGGTTGTCAATTTCGCGAGTATTTCGTGTGTAAGGCCTTCCCGCAAGGTAGTCGCGAAACATTCTGCCTGGAGGATTTTTAAGGGTATTTTTCTTACCCTTCACCCATACTATATATACTCTCATTACCCACAAATTGTGAGAGTCCATTCAGAGAGAAAAACCCTAGATAGGTTTTCTACAACACACACACACCCATCTTTTAGAGAGAGAGTTACTCATCCTTAGTGAAAAATCATTCTAACCTCTTCTCATTCCCTCTCCCATTGACATACCTTGAGAGGAGATTTGTACCCAAACACAACCCACACCTATTCAGAGTGTAGAGAGTGTTTTGGAGCTTGGGAAGCTTTAGGGATTTGCCAAAAGAAGCCGGTGAGGCTTGGCAGATGCAATCGGACGTATTGTGGGATCCGGAAAGCTAGACAAGACACGGTTTCGAGAAGCCTTGTTGGAGTAGGAGCTTGGAGGGCTTAAGTACATTGGGTAGATTAGGCTTGGAGGGTCTCTTGTTATTCGTGTATCCCAACTTATTGTCTAGTGGATCGATTTACCGCTTGGAGGGCGGCGGAGAGGTTTTTCGCCGAGTTCTTCGGTTTCCTCTTCGATAACACATCGCCGTGTTATCTTGTGTTTGCATCTCTCTTCCCTTACTCTTGTACTTTACTTTTATTGTTCGTTATTCATGTTTATGCACTAGAGTAGTATTGGTTGTTTGCGCTTCATTTACTCTTATTTCCGCACTTAGATAAGTTAAAGTAAAAGCAATTTAGCCGTAATTTTTAATTTAGGGGTTTAAACAGCTCTTGTGTTTATACACAAATTCGAGCTTTCATGTGTGAAGCTCCCTTCTGGAAACTTAAACCCCGACTCTTGCCCCCTACACCCCCACAACCCACAAGCACTTATACTTGTGGAGTGACAATCGTACTAAGATGGATATCACATTTGAGTACATGTTGATAGCATTGATTAACTAAAATCAAGGAACATTAGTCTTGGATTTTAGTCCAATCAAGGGATTCTCCTAAGTTAATTTTAGTTCCCATGTAAATCCTACCTAGGGTTCACTATATTTATATAGTAAAGATGTAGCCGCAAAGGGAATTTCATTGTAGATGTAAGTCATCAAGCCCAACCTCTCTCTCTCTCTCTCTCTCTCTCTCTCTCTCTCTCTCTCTTATTTTCTTTATTTTATTTTAGTAGAAATTACATGTTACCTGATGGAAAAATACATGTGTGTGTCACATACAAAAACATACGCAGCGGAAAAATAACGGATCTACTTCATTCGCAATAAATAACATGTGCTATATAAATTTCAGAATATAAGAACAAGAGAGTGTACCTTGGTGTGGTGAATTTCAAAACAAAGATTGCAAGTTCTTGAGAACACTTTTAATCTTCACTCCAATTCCACTAACGCCCAAGAAGTGTGGTCTCTCAATTAGTTTCTATGAATGTGTTCAAGAGAGAATGAAAGAGTGTCTAACACTCACATACAAACCATTTCATGTAACTTAAAATTCTGTATGTTTCTCTCTTTATAATTGATTATCTAATTGGGCTAGCCTTTTGGGCTTTTCCAATTGGACTTTAGTATGTGGCTTGGAGTGGGACAAAAAGGGAACAAATAAGAGACTAGCTCCAATGGGCCTTGGGCTTTTCTGTCAACTCTTGAGAAGTCCAAAGTTACCATTAATTATATTTAATACCACTATATAAATATAATTGTACTCTAGGCTTTATTAATAAATTATATCCCAAGACTTTATTGTGCATGCAACATTTTCATAAAATATTCGTAGTAATACAAAGTCATTAATGTAGACTGCCACTTTGTAGATTACTACATTTTAATCCTCGAGTACCCGGTTTAAAGTTATTCATCATATATTTATGAAATCCAATTTCATAAATATATACTTTAGTAATTCCTTACTAAAGTAGTTAGGCCTAACTCTCTGAATAACCGAACCCATTAAACTTATCTCAATGGAATATTTTATATCTCCGTTAAGAGACTATGAATTCTATCTTGAGAATATATGTTCCATCAACACTAAATGTGGCTGCCCAACATACTGAGGTTTTGACCGTTACTTTAGATCTCACTCCTGATATATCAAAGCAACCTACACTTCATGATCATGTTCATTATTCTCTCAGGATTAAGAGTTCATGTAAATAAAAGTCGTGAAATTTATTATTCAATTGACAGTCGTTAGGAGAATAATAAATTTCACAGTAGTCCAGTTCAATATGTCTTAACTCTTAAAATATATCAACATATCAACTATAAGTCTCCACTTTCATGATCAAGACAAATCATCTTAGTTGATATGTTATAGTTTTCATAGATGAAACGCCCAATTTCATCACCGACTACGAACTACAATTCTGAGTTTATAAAGAACTTGTGATTTATATCTTCTGTAACTTTTCACATAAATCACATACCATGCATCTCATGGACTATATGATAATGTCCGAATATTCATATTACCATTATTTTAGATAATAATAAAACAACTTTATTAAACACAATATTAAGTCAAACATAATGTCATATATAATATCATACATAGCATCATATAATAGGATTTAGGGGCACTAATCCTAACATTACCACCCTAAACTATACCGCAGATTACATTTTGCACCATAAACTTTCCAAATGCATGTTTTCTACCTTAAATTATAACCATTCTTACATTTTGCACCCTGACATTAAGTTTACCGTTAACTTGGATGGAAAAGTATGACATCACGTGAAAAAACCAAATTGTCTATCTTCTCAATCCCTTAAAAACAAAGAAGACATTATACTTTACCATCCTAAACTATACTCTTGAGTCTTGATTACACTTTTGCATCCTAAACTTTGGATTTTTATCCAAGTTAACAGCAAACTTGAAGTCGGGATACAAAGTATAACAATGGTCATAGTTTAGAGTGCAAAATATGCATTTGAAAAATTTAAGATGCAAAGTGTAATTTAGGGTATAGTTTAGAATGGTAAAGTGTAATATGATAACATTTTTGAACATAGATGGTTTCAACAACATTCAAATCCTTTTAAGTATCCTTAGCAAGAGGTGGCATAAAATTTAGGCATGGTATGGTAGGACGTTTGGGCTAGCCTTTGGGTATCCAAGGGAAGAAAGAATCTAGTAGGGTTAGGGATAGGGATGGCAATTTAAATCCGACCCGCGGATACGCGGCCCGGCCCAACCCTAATGGGCCGTATTTTACCCGGCCCGATAAAGAATAGGGTCGGGTATGGATTAAAAAAAAAAACCCAAAGCGGGTCCAGGTCAGGTTCAGATTTTATCAAAATCCCGCCCGAAACCGACCCAGTTAAGACTCGGTTACCTGAAATTACAAAAAAAAAAACCCATATATATATAAAAAGTTGTAAACCCTAATTTCCTAACCCATCCGCCTCACATAATCTGATCTCATTTCAATCTCTCTGTTACTTACGCCTCAGCCCCTCACCTTAACCCTCAATCTCTCTGTCACTCACGCCTCAGCCACGCACAAGAGCACGCAGCCACGCACAAGAGCACGTTTGGGTAAGGATCGGTGGGTTTCGTCTCTCACCGTTTGGTATGTTAATTTCTTCTTTGGCTGTTTTTCACTTATCTGCTTGCTGTCTAGGTCCCAAAAATTGGTTCTATTTTTCCTTGTTTGGTATGATGAGTTCATTCAGTAAAGTGGATTGGTTTCTCAGTCTACACTCTGCATCCGCTCACTTCAAACTTCATAAGAACGATGAAGTTGAAATATTTAGAAATATTTGGAGTAATTCTGTTGGTTCAAGTTGATGTGAATAGTATTATGCTGTGATTTTTTTAATTTTATGAAGTTCAAACTGCATCTGATTTGGAGTAATTCGGTTAGTTTTATGTTAATTTTATGATGTGAATAGTTTTATGAAGTTCAAACTGCATCTGATTTTTTTAAAAAAATTTTATGCTGTGAATTTTGGAAGTGATGGGGCAATGCTATGAAATTTTATAAGAGTGAATCTAATTGTGAACAACTATGGATATAAATATACACACATTGCATTATAAGAACTAAATGAAATAGATTTAGCTTACAATTAGAACTTTTAAGCATTACTTTGAAGAGGAAAGCCTTTTTCGAGCCATGGTATTTGCACCACAACTACACAGAAACGTGGTTTATTTATTTATTATATTGGTGGACTCTTTTTTATTTTTGGTGGACACTTTTAATAGGATCCAAAGACTGCAAATGGATGTCAACCCTTTGGCCAACTAGGACTTCTTTGTTATCTTAATACAGAATACCAGCTTTTACAGTTGGTATTCCATTGCTACGCTTTTTCTATATGAAATCTCCATTTTTATATATGGAAATCACATGTTAAACATTCTCATGATTTTATTTTATTTCATATTATTTTTTTATGAATAAGAAATTATTCAATCAAAAGAAAGTTGGAAATAGAACACATTACAAACAGGTTGTTGCAGACATCATCCTTAGACGACAAGCTACTCTACAAGATTCAACTTGTGAAAACACTGTATGGAAGCTTCCAAATACAACACAAAGCTTTATTCTGAATTGTGTTTTTAACTTTGGTCCTAGTAGCCAATCTGTCATAAACTGAATGCTTTAAATTCTTTCATTTTAGTTGTTTATTATCCAATTCAGCTCATTATCCAACAAAATTGCCTATTAAATAGGCAGCTTCTCAATAGTTCCTTCCATATCCCTTTTGTCACTGAGCAATCAAAGTATAGATGGTCTCTGGTTTCTAATTGAATTTTGTGAAAGATACGTATCATATAACCCCTATAACCCCATGTAGCCATCCTTTCTCTTGAAACCAACCTATCTTTGATATCCAGCCAATAAATGGAGGCATGTTTAGGAATGTGACGAGGAAACAAGATTCTTCAACCAACCAACCAACAGTATTAGATTTCTCTCTAAAAGGTCAGAAAGGGGCATTTGCAGTCTTTGGATCCTATTAAAATGGAGGCATGTTTAGGAATGTTACAGTATTAGCATTTGCAGTCTTTGGATCCTATTAAAAGTGTCCCCCAAAAATAAAAAAGAGTCCACCAATATAATTAAAAAAAAACCACCTTTCTGTGTAGTTGTGGTGCCCACATGGGAACGAATCATCCACTGACCTGTATTGGGCTTTATGTACTTCAAATTTATTTGGAGGAATTCACAGGGTATCAGTTTGAGTTCCCTAATGGTATTATCATAATGTGATATCTTTGTGCCTTGAAAAGAAATCCATCACTGCTAATTTGTGCTAATGGAAGAAATTCTTTATTGTTTTTTATGTTTGTTGGGAATGTAGAGCCTAAAACGGAGATGGAAGACACAATTGTGGAGGATTAGACATTTGTGAAGGATTAGACATTTTGTATTAATTTAGTAGCCTTTTTTAATTTCTTAGACTTGTTGGATTAATTTGTTGGTTTGTAATTATTCTAAGCCTTTTTAGCCTTTTGTAATTTCTTAGCCTTTTTAATTTGTTGGTTTGTGGAGGATAAGACATTTTGTAATTTCTTAGCCTTTTTAATTTCTTAGACTTGTGGGATTTATTTTGTAGCTTTTTAATTTCTTGAACTTGTTGGACTTGTGATACTTATTTCTTGGACTTGTTGGATTTATTTTATTTTTATGTTTAGCTAGTGATTTTAGTTATGATTTATTGATTTATAGATGTATAATTAACAGGTAATTTATTGATTTATGATTAACCTATGATTTGGATTGATTTATTGATTTATGATTAACCTATGATTTGGCTGCCATATAACATGGCCTAAATGTCAAATTTGGCATTTGGGGCACGTTATATGGCTTGAATGGGCTTGAATTTAGGCAAAAAAAATTTAATGGGCTTTAATTTTTTTTTTTTGGTTGGGCTAGATTTGGGCCCAAGCAGCTAAATGGGGCCCGGTGGGGTGGGTCTGGGCCTCGAGAAAAAAACCCGATTACTAATCGGGTCGGGTCTAGGTCTCGGGTCTTGGCCTGCGGGTTGGGTCTTGGTATGCAAAAACCCGACCCGAACCCGGCCCGTTGTCATTCCTAGTTAGGGAGGAGAGGGACAAACTGAAGAGACAATGTTGAATCTCAATAGACCATAGCAACAATCCCACACTGCCATTTATAATACATCCTTTTACATTTTTAAGTAGTCTATAAAGGATTCTACTTGCCATTCTCTGTGAACTGTACTTAAAATGACTTCACTAATGTGTGCCTCTAAGAGTGGGAAGGCCTATACTGTCTGTTGAAAATCAAGCAATAGGCAACTGAGATAAAGCTTGTATATTGGCTAATTTAGCAAATGAGCGAAGGCCAAGCCTAACTTTAAGCTCAACTATTAGACATGATGATCTCAAACATAATGATGTTCTCATGAAAAATCTTGTCAATATGAGACTCAATTTAAGTATAATATTATATCTAGACTTGATATTTTTTTTATATAGAAATATTGAATTATATAAGTTTGTAGATAAGTTCAAAATTTATCAAATTATTATTTATAATTTATTGATAATATAAATAGTCTATTTTGTAGTAAAAATTATTTAAATTTTTAACAATACAAAGTTTGTGAATCTATTTTTCATAAGTTCATGAACAAAAATCACTCTATCTAATTATCTAAGTAGCCAGTGAACAAGCTCGAGCTTATTTAATAAGAAAATGAACCAAACTTCAATATATAATCTAATTTGTTTAACAAATATATATTTATATATATATATTTATATATTCTAATTTGGTAATGAGTTTGAACTCGGCTCATGTCCAAAATAAAATCAAATGAACAACCCTAAACTTTTAATGCTCAGCTCATTTACAGCCATAGGCCCTTAGGCATATACATCACTTCTAGCAGAATTCTGACTTAGAAACGTTTTGTCGAAATCCTGTGCATATTAGATTCATGACACTAATTTTTCAATTAAGGAAGATGATGGGAATCAACAGTTTAAGAGGTATAGATTGAATTACTATTTAGAAACTATAGGCTAAACCATCCGATAACTCATAACTTCCGCTTATTTATTTTTACCTTTAAAATGAAGATTATGAAGTTAACCAATAAGTAGCAGTGGACTATGGTAATCTTGTTCTTTGATTTTTTTGGGTAAGTTGAATATAAAAGTATCTGCTGAAAGACAAGCTCAACTTCTTTAAGCCTATGTAAGTTGTAATTTACATTTAAAACATTATATGAAGTAAATTTACGGCTTAAGTTTAATGTCTCTTCCACTCTTAATCTGTAATGTATATGACAGTTTCACAGAAGTAATTATCCAGATTTACCCCAACCCACCACCCCCACCTTAAAATTAAATTTAAAATTTAAAAAAAAAAAAAAAAATTTGAGGAAGAAGAAGAAAGGAGAGAAATTTTCTAGATTAAACAACCAATACATGCCAGAAGATAAGGAAATGGCAACCAAAAGGCATTAAAGACCCCTTTAGCTAGTATTTACAAGCACATATCAGTAACTTAGTTGGGCACTGAACTATGATGACAGTACCACAAACAAGACAACTTTTCAATTACAAATGAATAATTTGAAAAGGATAACTATTCAAAAAAAATTGAGAGATGTTATTATAAATTATCATGCTCAATAACCTGTGCCCCCCTCCAATCTTCACCAGGTTTCACAATGACAGGCTCCAGCATAGAAGCAAGGCCAGTGCAGATAAAGTAGTATTTCCCATACTTCTCTGACAAGGAACCTGGGCTGGATAAATAAATGTCTTCAAAACCCATCCGTACCACCCTGAAGACAAGCTCACGTCCCTAGTGTGCAAGAATCAAGTTGAAAAAAGAAAAAATTGAGTATATCATGTATAGGTTCATATCTACTGAAAACACCCATTGAGTTTCATTTCATGTACTTTTCATCGATAAAAGTGTAAGAATTGTAGAACCATAGTTGATTCACAATGTAACCAAACATAAACTTATGCATGAAATAAAAGAGAATTTTTTTCAAGGTTAAGATTTTATTTTCTGTATCTAATAGTATACATAATGCCATATGATGCAGTATTGGATACATATTTAGATATGTAATTTAATCTGAATCATGAAATGAATCTATTTCAAATGAAGATGATCATTTTCTTTTTTTTGGTTCAAAGCAGTTGATCATAGACATCTATAAGTAAATTTCCTCAAATTTGAAAACTTCCATTTGCACAAGGTTTTTGATAAGCCCAAACTGTGAATTGTTCAAGGCATTGGATGATTCGGAAAATCATATTTGTAACAGCGAAACATTCATTCACCACAGATACTATTTGTTATATTCATACCACATCTTCTTGGATTAGAAGTGGAAACATCATGGTTACCTGATCAATTATTTCAAATTTTGAGGGTAGGGTGTTATAAAATCCCTTCAATCTCTCTTTTGGAGGGACGGCATAAACTCGGCTGAGCTTGTTATTCAAAGTGGTGAAGGGCACATCTTGTAGAGTCCACGAGTCACGTTTATCTTCAGGCTCAGAACCAAAAGAGAACCATCCAAGAGACTCAGTTTTCATTGCTTCAGCTGGTGATAGAATTGCAAAGGGGGAAGAGAGAGGAGGGTGTGAGCAGTAAGAACTGCACTGAAGACCTTGTATGGCTGTCCCATTTCGTTTTTTAGATATAAAATGGCTCAGTATAGCATTGTTTAAAGTCACTGCCTTGCGGCCATTATTCTTTATTACAACAGCTGTTGCCATGCTTAGTGGATAGAGTGACACAACATAGGTAATATCAAGTGTTCCACTAGTACAGCTCAATTCAACCTGCAGTGCAAGTGGGAACATTTTCTCATCAAAATTTTTTAGTCTCAGGATAATCTTCAAAGATTCACATTTATATATTTCAAAGCATAGGATCATATATGAGCTTTAAATCATGTTTGAGAAACCACGTAAGTAAATTCCCAAGCCTCTAGAGAAATCATAATTTAGAAGTTTGTCAATCAGTCCCCAAAACAGAAACATGGATGTTAATGAGGAGATGATATCCAAATAACCAATTGGATAATTTTTTAATCAATAATAATCTTGGTATTTATGAATCTTCATCACATAATTACAAATTCATCTGACACAAAATTCAGGGAAGAGAAAAAGAGTGTCAAGGAAGTGACTTTAAAGATCCCCTCCATCTTTTAGAGTTCTTGGTTATTTCCATCATTTTATTTTGCAAAACTGAAACTAAATGGAAATGCTAAATTGAGAGGCACTTCCCAGTTGAAAAATATTGTTGTTAACCATAGTGGCACTTGAATAAGATTAATGGAGAAAATAATACCTGAAGAGCATCAATGGCATCGTAATCAACATCTTTTACAGACCATTTAGAAGTACTGGTGAGAAGAGATGACCCTTTAGAACCAGGTTCGGAAAACTCATTGATGACCAAGCCTATCCCACCCTTGGATTTGTTAGAATCTGCTCCAACAGCTGGAATTGTATAAAGAACCTCCGTGAAACCATCATCCTTCCACTGGACTTTTGGCTTGTATGAAGTGACATGGGCATCGGGTATTCGAAGCTTTACAGAGCTGCCATTTCTCACTGTCAGCTCTACCATTGGAACATTGTCAGACTCCAAGAACTTGATGCCTTTCCTGCCAAATTTTGCATCAAGAGTCTCTGCTATGGAAATGGTAGTTGCAGGAGAAGAGGTAGAAGCCTTTATTATGTTTGGTTTTGGGAGAGAGAAGGATAGGAGAGAAGCCATGAGAGAGAAAAAGAAAAGAAACTGTTTTTAACTACTTCCACACACACAAGTGACTAGTCTGCTAGGCTCATCCTAAACACTTGTAACCGTTTTGTCTGGTTTTGTGTTTTTTGGCTTTTATCCAAAATAACCCCGAAGCCTGAAAATTGACCAAAATAACCTAGAAACCTAAAAATGATCGAAATACCCCCGAAATCTTAAAAATGGCCAAAATAGCCCTGAAGCCCAAAAATTGACCAAAATAACCTAGAAACCTAAAAATGATCAAAATACTCTTAAAACCTAAAAAATGATCGAAGTACCCTGAAAGCCTAGAAATTAACTGAAATACCCCTTGAAACCTAAAAAATGACCAAAGTACCCCTGAAACCTATATATGACCAAAATAACCCCTAAACCTTAAAATGACCAAAATATTCTCGAAACCTAAAAAACGACCAAAATACACCGAAACCTATAAAATGACGAAAATGCCCCTTAAACCTGTAAGTCGATAAAAATACACCCTAATCCTAAAAAATTACCAAAATCCCCCCAAAAACTAAGAAATGACCAAAATACTCCCTAAACATAACAAATGACCAAAATACCCCCTAAACCCCTATTTTGGTAATTTTAGAGGTTTTGGGTGTATTTTGTTCATCTTATAGGATTAGTGGTATATTGGTCATTTTAGATATTTTGAGGGGTATTTTGGTCGTTTTATAGGTTTAGAGGTATTTTGGTCGTTTTAGGGGTTTCAGGGTATTTTTGGTAATTTTAGAGGTTTCAAATTGTTTGGGGCCATTTTTGAGGTTTTGGGTTCATTTGGGTCATTTCAAAGGTTTAGGGGTATTTTCGTCACTTTATAGGTTTGAGGGTATTTTGATCATTTTTTAGGTTTTAGGAGTATTCTGGAAATTTTTTAAGTTTAGGGGGGTATTTTGGTCATTTTTAGGTTTCAATGTTGTTTTGATCAATTTTTAGGCTTTAGGGTTATATTTGGCCATTTTTTAGGTTTCGATGGTATTTTGGACATTTTTTAGGTTTCGGGGGGTATTTGGGTAATTTTTTTGGATTTCAGGGGTATTTTCGTAATTTTTAGGTTTCGGGGGTATTTTGGTCATTTTTTAGGTTTCAGGGGTATTTTGGTAATTTTTAGGTTTTGGGGGTATTTTGGTCATTTTATCGATTTCAGGGGCATTTCGGTCATTTTTTGTGTTTTGGGGGTATTTTGGTCATTTTTAGGTTTTGAGGGTATTTTGATCATTTTTTGGACTTTGGGGATATTTTGGTCATTTTTTGGACTTTGGGGGTATTTTGGTCATTTTTTTTTGTTTCAGGGGGTATTTTAGTCATTTTTTATGTTTCGGGGGTATTTTGGTAATTTTTAGGTTTTGGAGGTATTTTGGTAATTTTTTGGGTTTCGAGGGATATTTTGGTCATTTTTTGGGTTTTGGAGGTATTTTGGTCATTTTGTAGGTTTTGGGGTTATTTTGGTCATTTTTTTTGGTTTTGGGGGTATTTTGGTCATTTTTTTGGTTTAAGAGGTATTTTGGTAATTTTAGTGGTTTAAGGGGTATTTTGGTAATTTTAGTTGTTTTGGGTCTAATTGGGTACCCATTTAAAACCCAATAAACATTAATGTTAATTGTGTTTAATTGGGTCAATACCCATTTAACCCAATTAATAATTGGGTGGGTTTAGGTCTCATTTAAGTAGGCGGGTTTGGGTGGACAAATGGATTTGGGTTGATTTTGCCACTCCTAGTGTTATTTAAGTAATCAAGGGGTTTTCCACCTTTTTTATGCATGGGGGGGGTGCTTTTGTCATTTTCTAGCTTTTAGGATTCATTTCGATGTTTTGGGGGTATTTCGGTCATTTTTTATGTTTCGAGGGTGTATTAGTCCTTTTCTGGGTGTCAAGTGTGTTTTGGACATTTTTTGTCTTTCTAGGGGCATTTTGGTCATTTATCAGACTTATAGGAGCATTTTGTTCTTATTCAAGTAATTGAGGGTATTTTGGCTAATTTTAGACACAAGGGGTACTCCAATAATTTTCGATGCCTTAGGGGGTGCTTAGGTCATTTTTGATGTTTTGGGAGTATTTTAGTCATTTATTAGGTTTTGGGGGTATATTGGTCTTTTTCTAGGTATCAGGGTGTTTTTGCTCTTTTTCGATGTTTTGGGGGGTACTTTGGTCTTTTTTTAGGTTTAGGGGAGTATTGGTCATTTGATAATTAACAGATCCCTCCACAAATATAAGTGCTTTGTGGGGTGTGGTGGGCAAGCATTGCGGTTCAAGTTTCTAGGAGGAAGTTTCATACACATATACACTTAGATTAGGCTAGAGTAGAAATTCTATTTTGTGTAAAAAAAAAAAAAAAAAAAAAAAAAAATCCCTATAGGTGACCTATCCCAGCGCTTTTGGAAGCGCTGGAATAGGTGGACCCTATTCCAGCGCTCCAAAAAGCGCTAGGATAGGTCTTTCTCCATAAAGGAATGGAGGGACCTGTCCCAGCGCTTTTGAAAGCGTTGAGACAAGTCCCTCAATTCCCTTATGAAGAGAGGCCTATCCCAGCGCTTTCAAAAGCGCTGAGATAGGTCCCTCCATTCCTTTATGGAGAAAGACCTATCCCAGCACTTTTGGAAGCGCTGGAATAGGTTGACCCTATTCTAGCGCTTTCAAAAGCCCTGGGATAGGTCCCTCCATTCCCTTATGGAGGCTCCAAAAAGCGCTGGGATAGGTCTTTCTCCATATGGGAATGGA
Organism: Notholithocarpus densiflorus; assembly: GCA_030021035.2. Classification (NCBI taxonomy): domain Eukaryota; kingdom Viridiplantae; phylum Streptophyta; class Magnoliopsida; order Fagales; family Fagaceae; genus Notholithocarpus; species Notholithocarpus densiflorus. Next base: position 993,133 of record JARYZH020000068.1, on the reverse strand, counting down.
GGGACCTATCCCAGCGCTTTTGAAAGCGCTGGAATAGGGTCAACCTATTCCAGCGCTTCCAAAAGTGCTGGGATAGGTCTTTCTCCATAAAGGAATGGAGGGACCTATCTCAGCGCTTTTGAAAGCGCTGGAATAGGCCCTAGCACTAGCCATATTTGCATGATATCTGAAAAGGGGAATCTTTGAATGCTTAAAATTTTTGGTTAATAATTTGAGTGGTTAGTGATCTTGGCAGCTAATAAGCAATGAACATAGTAGACTAAAAAATGGTGGTGCTTCATATTTTAACTTGCTATTATGATACTATTGGATAATCTTGTTATTATGAATATGAATCTGGAATGGCATTTTTCCTATCATTGGTTGTAATTGAGTTACCTTCATTATCTGCATTTGATTTGTTCATGTTTATGATTGAATTGAGAGGTCTCTATAACATTGATTATGTATCTTGTTATCAATCTTGCCTCAAAACCTTTTTTATTTTTTTTATTTTTTTATTTATAATTCTCCACAAAATGGCAATGCCAAACTGACCCTACTAAATCTACTTCAGGAGTCCTAAGGTCTTAAGTATAGGATTGGTAGGCTTTGTTTTTTGTTTCTTTTACGGTCGTAGAGAAGTGAAGAAACAAATGTGCATACACCAGTAGCATGCTAGTTTATATCATTCTTTCATGGTATGTATTGTGTAGGACTGACTAGTTATTGTTTTGAGGATCTGATGTATATATTATGGTCTTATGTTAGTTTCTATCACATTATTTCACAAGGGCTGCGTTGATGTAACATTATTTTTTTTTATTATGATATGAAATATTTTGGTTCATCAAATTGATTTTTGTTCCATAATGAATTCTGTTTTTGTGATTGTCTTGTTTAGAATATATTACCACTACAGTTTTGTGATTAAGTAGGCTTTAGTAATAAGTTTGATTGTTCCATAAGCACGTTGTAAATTGTAATACCCCAAAGAAAAAAGGGAGAAAAAAAAAATCAAGGACAGAAGAAGGGCATTTATTTTAATTACTTACTTAATTAAGTACAATTTTTTAAAGAAACAATTAAGTACAATTTATTTCAAGGTAAGTAGTAAAGTTCATGGCCAAAATGGGCATTTGCTCCTTTCGCCCAAAAGATGTAGCAAAATGCCCCTGTTTTGAAACTCGATTTTTAGAAAATCGAGTTTCAATGAAAAACTCAATTTGATGAAAATCGAGTAATGTGAGAAATTTTACATGGAACTCGAGTTCCATGTTTTTTTTTTTTTTTTTACATAACTCGATTTTCTAAAAATCGAGTTTTTCATTAAAACAGGGGCATTTTGCTACATAGTTTCAGAACATGAGCATTTTGCTGGAAAGTTTTGGCAAAATGGGCAAATGTCCATTTTGGCCTAAAGTTCATATCCAGAGCTTTGTTGTGGTGTTTCTAATGGCCTCCTCTCCCAACTATCGAATCATTTATATGTATAAAACATTCAAAATTTCAAATTATTCCTCCCCCCCCCCCCCTTTCTTGATCACCAAATGAAACCTAATTTGAATATTTGGGTTTGTTGGTGGGGTTAAGAGTTGGCATAATTGGACTTTTAACCAATCCTAAAATCTGAAGGAAATATATATATATTTATATTTATAATAAAATTGTGGGAAGTCCAAACTCAAATACAGTATTGGACTATAATTGAAAATATGAGATGTGAAATGTAAGTGTGTAAACATGTGCATGTTGTGTGTGTGTGAGAGAGAGAGAGAAGAGCATCAGCCACTTCTCACAAGCTTGATCACGTAGTTCACCTAAGAAACCTTCTCTTTCACAGGTACCTTCTCTCCATTCTCTCTCTCTCTCTCTCTCTCTTAAGGCTTACCATTATCTATTTTTGGGTTTTCAAATCAATTTTTCCCTTTGGTTTCTCAATTCTCCTCTAAGTATTTGAAGAAATGCTTGAGCCAAATTTTTTCATAAATCTCTTCTTATATCTAATTTGATTATAGGTGAGCGGAAGTAGAGGTTGTCCCTAAGGCCAGATGTAAGAGAGAGCATGAGAGAGAAGCAGCACAGCAGGCATTCTTGTAGGTAAACAAGCAGATTGCATTGCATGTACAAATCTTTTTTCTTCACTCTTGCTAATTTGGGATAATTGATCATTTTTTCAATTTTAGTTTGCTTAGTTTGTCTTGGTTGTAATTTTTGGTGGATTCATGTTGCAAAACATTATTTTCATTCCCATTTTGGAACATGCAAACCATGTGTTTGATTAAATGTCTAACTAACTCTTGCAATAGTTTAAGTCAATTTCATGGTTTGTGCCTGTTGGTTATAAATACCATTGGTCATCTCATTTTTTTTCTCATGTGCATTTAGGCTTACTAGGCCATTAATATCCATTAGCAATATAGTACATTATTAGAATTTTCCATTATCAAAAACCAAGTTGCAACGCTATGATATTTACTAATCTTACTAGATAGGAGAGTTTCACCTTGATTTTGTTGCTGAATTTGAACTTTTGGCTTATTTTTTTCTTCAATTTTATATTCGATAACCACATAACACACAGCTCATTGTATAGATTATGTATTTGCTCATTGTATTTACTCTATAAGCATAAAGAAATGCTTTCACAGCTCATTATATTTACTCTATAAGCATTTCAATTTCTGATCATGCTTACCGATCCATCCAACGACCAATTGGTAACTGGATAGAACACTTCCCTCAGCCCCCTTTCAACTACAGCATTCGCAACCCTAGTTACCAAGTGGAAACCCTCCAAGTTTCACCACTCCTAGGATTTGAACCTGAGACCACTTACTTGGCAGACTGAGTTCCATACCACCTCATCCAACGACCAATTGGTGAAGGATAAGGGGGCACAAATCTTTTATAGCATTCGATCGCAGACCAAGCCCATTGGTATTGGAGCGAATTGTGAATTCCCTTACAATATCTTTTTATTGGAGGTGAATTTTGATAAATCTACCATATGATTACATTTTCTTCTTATATTCTCCATGATTGCAAAATTTCTAGAAAATTAAAGATCAATAGTTATGTCATCAATAAGTTGTTTAATTTGCAAATTTTTGTAGTTTAAAATTATGCATAAAATATAAGCTTATAGATCATATAGTAAATAATGTCCGATTGACAGAAAATTTGACATGTGTATTAAGAGCGTAAAGAACATGCAATTCAATGATTAGATTTTCAAAATATGTAGTAATGTTTATTTTATGGAGTAAGGTTCTAACCTTAGGCTATAACCAATTTTGTAGTTAAACTTTGCAAAATCTTTATATATGTATTAGATGTATAAAGATAACAATGTGGTAGATGATTTACTCATTTCAGCAATGATGGTTCATAAGATTTATACACTTATTCTTTGTAAGTTCCAACTATTCTTCCACATATGGGATTTTTGAATTTTGGTGAAAATGCATTTTTGGTCTTACATTTTGAGCCAATTTCCATTTTGGTCTTTACTTTTTTGGAGCACCTACGTTGGTCCCAGAAAATCGAAAGTGTTATTATTTTGGTCCCTACCGTCATCTCAATAACGGGAAAATCCTACGTGGCAAACGGAGTGCATCGCTGGCATTTTAAAAATGTTACATCAGCATTTTAATTAGAAAAATTCACGTCCAAAAATGTAAACAAAAAATAAAATAAATTAATAAAAAACAAACATATAATCTAATTAAATTAATTTTTTTTTAAATTTTCATTATCTTTTCATTTGCCCTTACATGAAAAAATCTGGGATTTTTTTTTTTTTTTTTTCTTTTCATCCACCACTCTCCCTCCATAAACAATCTTTTCAAGTTGGGGAAAACCCCACAGAAGCCACAATTCATCAAAGAGCAATGATTTTCATGAATGGGTTTTGGTTTTCAAGGTTTGATTTTTGGTGGGTGTATTTAGGTTTCTAGATTTGTGATTTTGGTTTTTGGAGTTTAAATGATAATGGAGATTTTTTATCATTGAAGGTGATGGGATTGGCGATTGGATTCGCAAGTTGTGGATCGGTTAGGGTGGTGGGTCATATTTAGGTTGCAGGGTAAGTTGTTGCTAATGGACTAGTGGTTGACAGATTTTCGGGGGTTAGTTTTTGTTGATGGTGGCAGAATGAGCGGATGAAGAAGAAGATGGTGGTGAAATGTTTGATCTATGATTTATTGTCACTAAACTCTTAAATTTCTCTTCGATTTGCTCTCTCTCTCTCTCTCTCTCTCTCTCTCTCTCTCTCTCTCTTTGTGATTTTGATGGGTTTGATCTAAGTTTGAGATCTCTCTCTCTCCCTCTCTTTGATTTTGAGACCAGATTCGTAAGGGGCAACCCAAACTTAACCTATGATAAATGGAAATAGGCTAGATGAATATATTTTATATTTTCTGGTTTTATGGGATAAGAAAAACACTCAATAATTTAAAGGATAGATAAGCTCACCACTAAAGTAAACCCAAAGGGATACAAATAAAACCACCCAAAGGAATTTAACCAAGGATATAGAACTATTTTGGCTCCCCACTTTATGGGATACAGATTAACACCACCCTAGAGATACAGAAACCGATACTTGCCACCCAAAGGAATCCACCCAAGGGATAAGAGATAATTTAGAAGAAATCCATCTTCTGAAAAACACAAGTTTTTTAAAATTCTAAAAAAACACTCTTTTTTTATTAGATTCAGCCAAAGGCTTAAATAGAGCTTGGAATAGCCTCCCAAGCATAGGAAAACGAAAATTAATAATAAATACATTTACTTAATTTGACCAAAGTCATATATGACTTTTTGGAATTTAGAAACACAATAAATTACTTGTCGGCCTAGGAGAAATAAAACATAAAGTCTGATTCATCCTAGGATACACTAAATAAAGAAAATTTGACTTAATTAATAAAAAAAATGTTTTAAAATAATGGGTTGTTATTCTGGTCTTCAAGGAAAGCTTTTGGGCCTAGACTGACATCAAGTTGGGCTTGCTGGATCTCGAGACACTCCAGTGTCATACTCCCCTGCTTGAAAAGGACTTGCCCCCAAGTCCACTTGGTCTTCTTGATCTTCATAGTAAGGAGAAAGATTAGAAACGTTGAAGGTTGCTGAAACACTATAATCTCCAGACAAATCAATCTTGTAAGCATTCTCACCAATCTGCTGCAACACTTTAAAAGGTCCATTAGCTCTAGGTTTCAACTTAGAAGATCTTTTGGAGGGAAATCTTTCCTTCCTAAGATGAATCCAAACCAAGTCACCTTCCTTGAAAACTGCTGGTTTTCGATGCGTATTTGCTTGCTTGCAGTACTTCTCATTTGGCTTCCCAATCTTATTTTGGACCTATTCATGCAATTTCTTTATTTCCTTCGCCCTTTCTTTAGCATCACCACTGAAATTCTTGGTAACAAAAAGTGGTGTCAATTCAAGTGGTCCAGCAGGATTAAGGCCATGAACTACTTCAAAAGGACTATGACCAGTAGTTTGGCTAGTGGATCGATTATAAGCAAACTCAGCTTGGGCTAAAAGAAGATCCCATTGTCTAATGTTTTTCCCCACAAAAATTCTTAAAATATTTCCCAAACTTCGATTCACAACTTCAATTTGTCCATTTGTTTGTGGATGGTAAGAAGAGCTAAATTGCAGTGCAAGTCCAAGCTTCCTCCAAAGAGTAGGCCAAAAATGACTTACAAACTTTGAATCACGATCAAAAGTGATAGTTTTTGGAATACCATGAAGCTTGACTATTTCTCTTGTGAGAGACTGTGCCCCCAACCCCATTTTTAGGTGTCAGCCCAAACCCACATGAATAGGAGGAGTTGTGTTATTACCTTTCAAAATAGAGATTCAACTGATTATATTTTCCCCTTTAGAATGAAGTTGCCACTTATTTAATTATTGGAAAAAATAAGAAAACCAAAATAGAAAAATTCTTCATTTTATTAATTTGAAATTAAATTTACATTGATCATAGGAAATTACATGGCTTTAGTTCTAGATACAATCTAAGATAAAGTACATGGTTTTGTTTCCTAATTACAATCTAGAAATTGAAAATTACATGGATAAGCATTTGATCTACTAACTCTTGATTTAAGCTCGGAGGCTATGTTACAAGGTGGGAAGGTGTTAGGCACCCACCTTGCCCAGTGAAACTGGTCTTCTAGACTATGGTAGCTAACATTCGTATCATATCATCCAATATATCAATCAATTTGCATGTTGAATTTAACTTGTGTACATGTGATAAATCCTAATTTAATTTATTAAATATTACATTTGGATTGAAAAATAAATTCTAGTGAATATGTGTGGATGGTGATATCCTAGATTCAAGAATTTGAAAAAATTATGAAACAAACACATTTTTTCATATTTTTGATGTGGATTTAAGATCAAAACTAGTGTTATGCATGAATATGTGATGAACAACCAAGAACATGTAAAGAACACATAAGAACATTTAAGAACATTCAAACATATTTAAGGGAATTTAAATAATTATTATAATGCTTTAATTTTAAATTCTCATCATGGCAACATAAAAATCCAAATAAGGAAAATGATTATACCTTCATGCAAGATCCATACGGTAGAGGAGGAGACTCTTGATGGAGGTCCTAAGGGTGGAGGAAAAGAAGAACTAGGAGAGGGAGAGTGAGTCTCACTCAATACCTTGAGTCTCAGGAAGACCAAGATATAACAAGACTACTCTACTTTCCTAGAACTCAAGAGGGGAGAAGAAAGAGGGTTTTTGTGTGTCTTGGAATGGAGGAGAGAGGGAGTTTATATAATAATGGTGGAGAAAATATGAATGGAAGGTCATTTAATGAGGGTTGACAAAGAATCATGAACCTAGACCTTATTTTAGCATTTGGAGAAATCGGGTGCATTAAATGTAGAGATTGGTGAGAGTGAGGAGTAAGCAAAATTCGGTTTTTCCGTAACTATTATAATAGTCTGTAGAGCCAAATTTAAAAAATCATATCTTACTCAATTCTTATTGGAATTGTCTCGTTCTTGTGCTCAAATTGAAGCCCGAGATGTCTAGTTTATGGAAATATTAACCTCATTTACAGATTCAAAATATTCTCAGATATATCAACTAAATGGTGAGCAGAGGTCATTTATTAGAAAATAATTTCAGCACAATTAACATTAATAGGTCCCAAATTAGTTTCCAATTAACATTAATAGGCTCCAATCACTCCTATTTCAGACTTAATTAATTTCAAATTTACCTTAATTAAAAGATAATTGTACAAATTACTCATTGAATAATTAATGTTTAACTATCTAATTAATTAAGTGTGTGCAACTTACCATAAAATGTAGTCCTAGCCAATCAAATTATGACACATCATTAATCTCAAATTGATTATAATTATAACCAATTGGAATCAATTGTTCATAATCACATATATTCGGACTCAATTTATGATAGTGCATCTCGGCCATTAAAACTTTATTTGATGATAACTTTCAATCTGATAGTTCGATTAGGGCTTATGACCAGTCGATTTGATCGTTACAACATCAAGATCATTTTGGTGAAATGAGATTAAGGATCTAATGATCAGAATCAAGATGCATATTTACAAGGTGAAATTACTCTTTTACCCTTTATGTGAGGTTAAATACGGGTTGCAAAATGGGGTGTCAATAGAATGCCCCTCATTGGCAGAGCTTGAAAAGCGAATGTCAATGTATGAAAGAGACACCTAACTTTGCAATCAGTATTTAACCGTGGTGAATGTATGATGCATGTAGATAAAAATGCAAACCGTCATGTTATGGATCAAAATGTGGACTGAATCTCGAGGAAAATTGGCTACGTACCTCTTGGTGGGAGGATCAGGTCCAAACATAGTTCATGCATGCAATTTTTTTTTTCTTTGAATGAGTACAAGACATGCTTACCTGAGGTCAAGAAAATATGGAGATTCTGGTCATGTGTTTCAAAGAACCAAATATTCTGGATCTTGTCTCATGTTTTCAGAGGACCAAGGATTTTTTGGGCTTTGACTCATGTTTTCAGAGAACCAAAGGTTTTGGATCTTGGCTCATGTTTTCAGAGGACCAAGGATTTTTTGGGCTTTGGCTTATGTTTTCAGATGATTAAAGGTTCTGGATCTCGAGTCATGTTTTTAGAGGACCAAAGATTTTTGGGTTTGACTCATGTTTTCAAAGGATCAAAAGTTTTGGATCTTGGCTCATGTTTTCAGAGGACTAAGGATTTTTGGGCTTTGGCTCATATTTTCAGAGGACCAAAGGTTCAGGATCTTGGCTCATATTTTCAAAGAACCAAGGGTTTTTGGGCTTTGGCTCATATTTTTAGAGGACCAAAGGTTTTGGATCTTGGCTCATGTTTTCAGAGGACCAAGGATTTTTGGGCTTTGGCTCATGTTTTAAGAGGACCAAAGGTTTTGGATCTTGGCTCATGTTTTCAGAGGACCAAGGATTTTTGGGCTTTGGCTCATGTTTTCAGAGGACTAAAGGTTTTGAATCTTGACTCATGTTTTCAGAGGACCAAGGGTTTTTGGGCTTTGGCTCATGTTTTCAGAGGACCAAAGGTTCTAGATCTTGACTCATGTTTTCAGAGGATCAAGGGTTTTTGGGCTTTGGCTCATGTTTTCAGAGGATCAAAGGTTCTGGGTTTGGCTCATGTCGATGTGTGTAGGCCTTTTACCCTAGTACCTACAAAATAAATATTTTAAATTAGTAACAGAGTTATTCATTGAAAAGATTTCGGCATACCTAGCGAATGCCCCTAGTTTGGGACATATTCTATGCTTCGATGAATGCTAAGGGTGGATAGTTGACTTGATGTTGCACCACTGGAGAATATGAAAGAGGATCATAACTTTTTGTTCCTGAAGAAGAATTTAATGAAGATTTTTTCTGGGACTTTTGATTTTTTTTTTTTGAAATATTTGGAAATCTTGAATTTTTTAAAGGAATTGAAAATTTTGATTGATAATTTTTTTTTTTGAAAGCAACCTAAGAAGTACGAGTCTAAAGCCCCTAGTCCCAAGGTTTTTTTTTTTTTTTTGAAAGCAACCTAAGAGGTACAAACCCAATGCCCCTAGTCCTAAGGCTTTTTTGATTTTTTTTTTTTTGAAAAATTTGGAATTCTCGAATTTTTTAAAGGAATTGAAAATTTTTGATTGATGATTTTTTTTTTTTTTTTGAAAGCAACCTAAGAAGTATGAGCCCAATGGCCCTAGTCCCAAGGCTTTTTGAAAATTCTCTCTTTTCTTTTCTTCTCTCTTTCTTTTTTAGAAATATATGGAAATCTTTTTTTTTTTTTTTTGAAAATTTTATCCTTTTTTTTTTTTTTTTTTTGAGATATGAAGATTTGTTCATTATCAAAAAGTGAAGTAGATGAAGATGAGGATGAAGATTGAGTAAAAGTGATAAAGATTTATTCATGATGATTTTTTTTTTTTGGTTGAAAACCCTATCCTTTGAATGAGAATAACTTTGGCTGGAAGTTGATGCGGATTACTGGATAAGTCTTTGCTTAATTCCTGTAAAAAGATAATTTCAATTAGTAATGGATTTTTTCATTGAAATGAATTGGAAGTACTTACCTAATGCCCCTAGTTTAGGGCACATTCCATGTTTAGATTGAAGCTGAGTTCATTTGATGTTGCGACTATTGGAGAACATGAAAGAAGATCATGGTCCACCATCATTAGTGTTGGAAAAATATGCATGTTTGTATCGCATACAAAACATACGCAGTGGAAAAATTAACGGATCTACTTCATTCGCAATTGATAACATGTACTATGTAAATTTCAGAATTTGAGAACAAGAAAGCGTACCTTGGTGTGATGAAATTCAAAACCGAAGATCAGAAGTTCTTGGGAAGACTTTTAATTTTCACTCCAATTCTACTTAATGCCCAAGATGTGTGGTCTCTCAATCAGTTTCCAAGGAGAGAATAATAAGTGTCCAACACTCACATACAAACCATTTCACTTCTTATGAAAACTCTCTTATGAAAGTCCTTCATCTTAAACTTATGAAAAAGCACTTATGAAATTCTGTATGTTTCTCTCCTTATATACAACTGATTATTTAATTGGGCTAGCCTTTTGGGCATTTCCAATTGGGCTCTAGCATGTGGCTTGGAGTGGGACCAAAAGGGACCAATAAGACACTAGCTTTAATGGGCCTTGGCCTTTTTTGTCAACTCTTGACAAGTCCAAAGTTACCATTAACTATATTTAATACCACTATATAAATATAGTTGCACTCTAGGCCTTATCTATAAATTATATCCCAAGACTTTATTATATATGCAACCCTTTCATTAAAATATTCGTAGTAATACAAAGTCATGAATGTAGACTGCCATTTTGAAGATTACTACATCTTAATCCTTGAGTACCTGGTTTAATCTTTTACGTTATTCATCATATATTTATAAAATTCAATTTCATAAATATATACTTTAGTAACAACTTACTAAAGTGGTTGGGCCCAACTCTCTTGAATAACCAAACCCATTAAACTTATCTCAAGGGAATATTTTATATCTCCGTTAAGAGACTATGAATTCCATCTTGAGTATATATGTTCCATCAACATTAAATGCGGCTGCCCAACATACTTAGGTTTTGATTGTGACTCATAGATCTCACTCCTGATATATCAAAGCAACCTACATCTCATGATCAAGTCCATTATTCTCTTAGGATTTAGAGTTCATGTAAATAGAAGTCGTGAGATTTATTATTCATTTGACAGTCGTTAGGAGAATAATAAATCTCACAGCGGTCCAGGTCAATATGTCTTAACTCTTAAAACATATCAACATACCAACTAGAAGTCTCCACTTCCATCATCAAGACAAATCATCGTAGTTGATATGTTATAATCTTCGCAGATGAAATGCCCAATTTCATCACCGACTACGAACTAAAATTCTGAGTTTACAAAGAACTTGTGATTTATATCTTCTGTGACTTTTCACATAAATCACATACTATTCATCTCATGGACTAAGATAATATCCTATTAGTTCATTTATAGATAGTCTCATATAATTAAACAAATTAATTATTTATGACATGCCATTAAATTGGATTTTAGGGCATAAACCCCAACAATCTCCCACTTGCCCTCAAAGACAATTTATCATATATCCGACACTTATCTCATTTTTAGAGTAATTCATAGTCACTCTAAGGCAAGGCTTGGAAACAAGTTTCAGCTGGATTTATTGCATAAATTATCTTTTCTACTATTACGCTTAATGTGTATCTTTACCACCTAGGATGAACACATACATTGAAGTCCAACTTCATGAATCACAATCAAACTATAAGTCAGTTTTTGTACATCTAGTATCTATCAAATCCTCACTTTTGTGGACAAGCATATAATCCCTCATTGTCCTAAGATATATGAGTATATGCTTTACTCCCACTAAATTAAGTGATCTTTGATTCAATTGATATTTGCTTACCATGTCCACCGCAAAATAGATATTTAGCCTAGTATATAGCATAGCATAAAGACTTCCTATTGATATAGTATAAGGAACCGTCTTAATATGCTCTTCCTTTTATATGTCTTAGAACTATAGTCCTAGATAAAGGAACTCCAAACTTAAAAGGAAAGAATCATTTCTTGAAGTATTATATGCTATACTTGGCTAGAATCTAATCTATTTAAGTAGTTTGAGATAGACCCAACATCCTAATTTCTGAATTTTAACAAAGTTTAATTCTTAGGATGTGACTAGTCTTTTCCAAGTACTTTATACCAAACTGGACTAGACAACAAAACCTCTATTGATGACAATAACTCTATATCATTCTAAATTATTAGAATGTCATCAACATACATTATGAGATTTATTATTCTATATAGCTTTCACACATATAAGGTCTTTTAATACTTGATCAAAATCAAACAATTTGATTGCTTGATCAAAAATGATATTTTATGATTTATATGCTTGGTTTAGTCTATAAATGGAATTTAAGCAACTTACATACTAATCACTATTGGTTCTTTGCTATGTACAAGTCTAGGTACATCATATAGATGTCTTCTTCAAGATTGCTACTAAAAGAAGTTTTCTTGATATCCATTGCCATATTTCATCCAAATGAAATATAATGGATAAGAGAATCTAGATAGAGTCAAACTTGACTATTGGTGAAATTTTTTTTTCATAATCGAACCATTTCTTTCTGAATAAATCTTTTCGTCACTAGTCTTGACTTTGAAGGTTTACACCTTCAAATTTATCAATCTCATTTCCTTGTAGACCTATTTGAGAACAATAGTCTCAATGCCAATAGGCGCCTCTACAAGTTCTAGACTTTAAATAGAATCTAATTCTATTAACATAACCTTGATCCAATAATTCATATTCATATCATCTATTGCCTCTATGTAGGACCGAGGATCAAATTCATATCCTTGTGGAATGACTTCAAAAGTTTATCCCAAAAGTATGAATTTACAATCCTCCCACTACGATATTGTACCGGTGTACTAGCTATATATCTAATAATGCCTTGTGGTGTATCTAATACAACCATCTCATTTCTAAATGTATTTTATAGTTGTCTTACAAAAAATTCTGACATTTTCTTCTAGAACAATTCTTTAAGATTATTCACATAGTCATCATTAAGAATTTTGTATTTGTACTTTACAAACATCTTGTAAGAATTTTGTAATTGTACTTTACAAACATCTTGTCTTCTTTATGACTACCAAAACAATCTTCTGCAATTCCTTTTGGATACCCATCATAAACACACATTTTCTACTTTTTGATTTCAATTTGTCAGACTTCCTTTCTAGCACAAGTGTTGGACATTTCCAAAAGTGGAAGTATCATATACTAGGTTTTCACCCAATCCACAATTTTACAAATGTCATAGGAACAAACTTTTGAAATCAATTTTAGAAAATGTATAGTAATACAAAGAGTATATCTCCAAAAGAAATAAGCAAATGGAAATACTTATCATGTACTTTACTATATCTAAAAGAGTCTTATTCCTCCTTCATGTATGCACTAACTTAAATAAGTCATTGAGACTACATTCCTTTACAATAAAGGAGCCCTAGATCATATTATCCTCTAAATAGAATTCATAGATTGAGAATATAACAAAATAATGGTTCTAAAAGCCCATCATTCAGCAATCTTGAATATCATTTAGATTAATAAGATCTAGACATAAGTATCAAATCATACAATACTAAAGGATGGAAACTTTCTCTTTAAAAAATAAAACATGTAAATTTTCATCTAGAAAATAATCATGGACAATGCTTAGTTTTACCAAAACAAAAACACTTTTCTTTTGGTCATACTTTTAAGTCTAATTTCCTCTTGGGAACTACTAGGACAATTATCTTGTCCAACTGTTTGGTATTATAATTCCTCTTCTTATCACCTTTACCTTTCGGTCTAGGCTAAGAATTTGAATTAAATCATATTGATCCTAGCCTTAGCTTTTAGGATGTCTTCCGTTGCGTAGAACTCATTCATCAATTCAGATAATATAAAAAAAATTTATTTATTTTCAAAATAATTTGAATTGATCAAATCACTTTAACAAGGACTTGTGGATCATATCCATATGAGATTAACAATTAATCTCTACATCCAAGAATTCCAATTCATTTAATAAAATAAAATATTTTCATAAAATGATGTGGAATTGGAACTCCTTAAGCTTTTCTTGGCACTCAATATGATTCATACCAAAACATCTCATTTAGACTTAATATAAAGTCTAAATCTAGTACTAACTCTTGCATCTCATGCTGTAGCACAATCGAGATAGAAGCCAAAGAAACATTTTAGCATTTCAATGGAGACTATGATCATATCACAAGCTATCTTCCATCAATGCATCATGCATAGGAAATTATGACAATGCTGAATCGAAACATAAATATGTACTTCTACTCCTTTAAGTACCATGTCCAAAATTATTTCTTAATTAATGTGATTAAATTAAATTAGTAGCTAGAGGACAAAATTTATGACAACTTTATTTTGAGACTATGAACATAATTACAGGACATTATCATTTTGCATCCATAACCATATAGTATGGAACCCATAAAAAACATACTATACTAGGCGCAACGACAACCTAATCCCACAATTAATATTCCTCAGAAGCGAGGTCATACCAATCACTATGATCAGGCGAGAATTATTCTCATTATTAATGCTATCATGGTAACTCTTACCAAACAATAATAATTTGCTGCTTTTCCTTTAGCCTCTAAGTAATAATGACATAGCTCCGAAGGGAGGTTAACATTACGCTTAGTCTAGTATACACCATTGCCTAGAATCCATGTGAGTCACCAAGTAACTCCACAGAAGCGTGGTCGTTCTCAATGTAAAAACAAACTTCATCTATCATTAAGAAGTTTAACCTGTAGTACCATGAATTAAACACCCTCCGAAGGGAGCAAGACATATACGCCAAGGCGAGGTGCCTAATCACACTACTATAAACCAGCAATGGAGGCCGTGAGAATCAACCCTTGAATCTCTCTCCCACTAAAAATTTTAAAACAAGTGGATTGTCATGAAATCATTGTGATCTAATCACAATTTTAACCCTACACATTAAATGTGTTTAATTGTTTAAATTCAATGTGATGTAACTAAGTCGCGTCACTATAGCGTAACGAACATTCGCGCAATCACAAAGAAATTTAACCTTGTAATCCGTGAAGTAAATACCCTGCGCATGGAATGCAAGACTCGAAGTCAATACAAGGTATCTATTCACATTACAATAAACTTAACAAAAAGGGCTATTTCAACACTCCCACTCATTATTTGGGTTTTTCTTTAAATAATTGTGATCCCATCACAATTAATAACCTTGCACTTGTTGAAGACTCTAATCTTACTAGAATCACTAACTAAAATGGAAGTCCTAAACTATTTAGGATTCCTTAAACACTAATGAATCAAAAATTAGTTATATAGAACTCTATCCTTAACTTATTTGATAAAGTATTCTAATCTCATTAAAACTTTTAATTAAAATAAATTAAGTTCAAGACTTTTAATCATACTACAATTCCAATCTCATTAGAATGTTTCTTAAAAGACAAGTCCCAAACTATTTAGGACTAAGAGTTCTATTTAACTAATACATTTGATCTAATTAGGTCTTTTAGTTAGAACCATGTGTAATCACATCACACGTTGCCTTACACCTTATACATTTGAAAACATTTAGAAAATATTCAAAATTCCCTTCAAATGCATTTTTGTGAGAATCTCGCGTCTAGGCTCTTCCCGCGAAAATTCCCTTCAGACATAAACTTTCTTTATGTGAAAACATTTAGAAAAATTCTAATTTTATTTCTTTCGATTGATCGAATGTGCCCCTTGATCGATCGAAAAAATTAAGAAATTCAAACTTGACCATCTAACTTCTTCGATTGATCGAAATTGCCTCTCGATCGATCGAAAAACAAATTCGATCGATCGACTAGCAATTGAAAATCAATCTATTTAAGAAAGTCTGATCACTATTTCACTCGATCGATCGAAAGTGATTTTCATCGATCGAATCTCGTGAAACACGAATTTCCAGAATTTTCTAAGACAGTTTTCTACGGTTTTTCTTGAACAAACAACTTACATACGAACATGATAGTCAAAGAATGATATCAAAACTGAAATTCATTGATGCTATAGCCTTAAAGATCAATTTAACATACTTAAATTCAAATTTAAACAACATCATAACATCAATATCAGTTTCAATCAAATCATAGTTTCAATAACCATGCAGAAAATTAAAAGCATAATCTTCAAACAATATGAAACTATAATCTCTAATTCCAAAACTCATAAAACATGTTATACAATTCGAAATTGAAGACCGCTCTGATTTCATTTGTTGGAAAAATATGCATGTTTGTATCGCATACGAAACATACGCAGCGGAAAAATTAACGGATCTACTTCATTCGCAATTGATAACATGTACTATGTAAATTTCAGAATTTGAGAACAAGAAAGCATACCTTGGTGTGATGAAATTCAAAACCGAAGATCAGAAGTTCTTGGGAAGACTTTTAATCTTCACTCCAATTCCACTTAATGCCCAAGATGTGTGGTCTCTCAATCAGTTTCCAATGAGAGAATAATGAGTGTCCAACACTCACATACAAACCATTTCATTCCTTATAAGAACTCTCTTATGAAAGTCCTTCATCTTAACCTTATGAAAAAGCACTTATGAAATTTTGTATGTTTCTCTCCTTATATACAACTGATTATCTAATTGGGCTAGCCTTTTGGGCCTTTCCAATTGGGCTCTAGTATGTGGCTTGGAGTGAGACCAAAAGGGACCAATAAGACACTAGCTCCAATGGGCCTTGGGTTTTTCTGTCAACTCTTGATAAGTCCAAAGTTACCATTAATTATATTTAATACCACTATATAAATATAGTTACACTCTAGGCCTTATCTATAAATTATATCTGAAGACTTTATTATACATGCAACCCCTTCATTAAAATATTCGTAGTAATACAAAGTCATGAATGTAGACTGCCACTTTGAAAATTACTATATCTTAATCCTTGAGTACCCGGTTTAATCATTTACGTTATTCATCATATATTTATGAAATCCAATTTCATAAATATATACTTTAGTAACAACTTACTAAAGTGGTTAGGCCCAACTCTCTTGAATAACCAAACCCATTAAACTTATCTCAAGGGAATATTTTATATCTCCGTTAAGAGACTATGAATTCCATCTTGAGAATATATGTTCCATTAACATTAAATGCGGCTGCCCAACATACTGAGGTTTTGATCGTGACTCATAGATGTCACTCCTGATATATCAAAGAAACCTACATCTCATGATCAGGTCCATTATTCTCTTAGGATTTAGAGTTCATGTAAATAGAAGTCGTGAGATTTATTATTCATTTGACAGTCGTTAGGAGAACAATAAATCTCACAGCGGTCCAGTTCAATATGTCTTAACTCTTAAAACATATCAAAATACCAACTAGAAGTCTCCACTTCCATGATCAAGACAAATCATCGTAGTTGATATGTCATAGTCTTCGCAGATGAAATGCCCAATTTCATCACCGGTTACGAACTAAAATTATGAATTTACAAAGAACTTGTGATTTATATCTTCTGTGACTTTTCACATAAATCACACACTATGCATCTCATGGACTAAGATAATATCCTATTAGTTCATTTATAGATAGTCTCATATAATTAAACAAATTAATTATTTTTGACATGCCAATAAATTGGATTTTAGGGCATAAACCCCAACAATTAGTTACTACAAAATGGCTTTCTTTCTCTAGCTTGTTGGAAACCAGTTATCATGAATACATTTTTGGCCAATGCCCCTAGTGTGGACATGCTTGCAAAAAAGAAAAAAAAAAGGATTGATGCCTCAAATGAAAACATGCTTTCATGCGAGAAGGACATATCTGCACATAATATAAATAGGCCAATGCCCCATGTTTGAGCATGCTTGATGCAAAACAAATGTGCTTAGCCTAACATGCACCCAAACAATTTTGTCACATTGTTTTGACTTCTAGCCCTAAAGTTGTTTCGGTGATTAGGACCGGGCCTTTGAAATGCTGCCTACATACCTCTTTCATAGATGATCAGGTCAAGATGTAATTCAAGAGAACTGGATTTTGGAAAAGAATGATTTTTTTTTTTTGAAATGATATTTCTCTTCTTTTTTTTTTTTAAAAAAAAAAAAATTTCCATTTTTTTTTTAACAAGATGTGGTCTTTTGAACAACCATTTTGGAAAATCATAGTGTTTAAGAACCAAACAAATCTCTTTGATTTTGAAGGATCAAGATCATTAAACTCATGTAATCAAAATTTGCTTCTTTCTTTTGAACATTGTCAGATTAAGTCTCCAAATGCAATTAAGAAATGAAATGTGATAATATTTAGGAATCACATTGTTGGGTGCAAACAAGGAGAGTGCTCCAAGTTTGAAAGTTCTTTTGAGTCATTTGAGAATTTTTCTCCTTAGACATATCATCCAGTGGGGTTTGACAATTTTAAGCATTTTTCCTTTTCAATTCAAGAGAAAATAATATTAGAGTTTAAGATGTACCTACAACTAGCAAGACTTCAAGGAGGTCTTTACTCATGGGTTGAAATGTAGGCCGAGTTCAGGTTATGAAATGAAGGATAAAAAGGTTCAAAACCCCTATAATATTCCCCCTAAAGTATGCATTACTTAGAAATCAAGTATTGGAGGAGTTTTCCCATTTCTTCCTTGTCATCTTCTCACTAGTCTTCATTGTCACTTGTATCAACATTTTTTTTTATGCTGATTCCTCTTGAATTATATCTCTAGACTTTCATCTTGTAAAATCCTCTTCTTTTTAGGTTGCATCTTCAAATTTCCAACTTGGTGGGATTTTCCCCTTTTTTTCTTTTCTTTGGCCCTAACTTTTGCCTAGGCTGCCCTTTTGGGTTTTCAACTTAGTGGGCTTTCTCTTCTTTTTTCTTTTCCTTTTTGGCCCTAACTTTTGCCTAGATTGCCCTTTTGGGTTTTCAGCCTAGCGGGCGTTTTTTTTCTTCTATGTCTTTCATCTCTTGATTGAATGAACTTTTGGGGATCTTTTGTCTTCCTTGTTTTTCTCAGCTTAAGTCATTTTGATGCACTCTCTAGACTACTTTGTTGCCTTGACGCACTTGTACCTTTCGTAAGGGGCAACCCAAATTTAACTGATATGATAAATGGAAATAGGTTGGATGAATATATTTTATATTTTCTGGTTGTATGGGATAAGAAAAACACTCAATAATTTTAAGGATAGATAAGCTTACCACCAAAGTAAACCCAAATGAATACAAATAACACCACCCAAAGGAATTTAATTAAGGATACAAAACTATTTTGGCTTACCACTCTATGGGATACAGATTAACACCACCTTAGAGATACAGAAACTGATACTCGCCACCCAAAGGAATCCACCTAAGGGATAAGAGATAATTTAGAAGAAATCCATCTTCTGAAAAACATAAGGTTTTTTTTAACTTATGAAAATACACTCTACTTTTTTATTAGATTCAGCCAAAAGCTTAAATAGAGCTTGGAACAGCCCCCAAGCATAGGAAAATGAAAATTAATAATAAATACATTTACTTAATCTGGCTAAAGTTAGATATGACTCTTAGAAACTTAGAAACACAATAAATTACTTGTCGGCCTAGGAGAAATAAAACATAAAGTCTGATTCATCCTAGGAAACACTAAATAAAGACAAATTGACTTAATTAATAAAAAAATGTTTTAAAATAATGGGCTCTTATTTTGGTCTTCAAGGAAAGCTTTTGGGCCTAGACTGACATCAGGTTAGGCTTGTTGGATCTTGGGACACTTGGGTGTTAGGTTTGATCTAGGTTAGAGAGAGAGAGGGGCTGAGATAGGTGATTTGTTGGATGAGGTTGAGATCAGTTGTGGTTGTGAAACGGAAAGTAGAGATTGGTGGTGGTGGATGTGAAATTGAGAAACTTGGGTTAGAGAGAGAGGGGCTAAGATAGGTGATTTTCTGGGTGAGGTTGAGATCGGTGGTAGTTGGTGGTTGTGCAACGGAAGTAGAGATTGGTGGTGGTGGTGGTGGATGGGTTGATCGATGGCTTCTTAGTTTCTGTTTTGGTTTTATATGGGTTTGGCTTCTCAGTTTCATATGGGTTTGGCTTGTACTAAGAAATTGAAACGACTAAGTTTTTGCTATTTGGTTTTTATTTGGGTTTGCTTTGTTGGGTCGTAAATTTGGATGAACGTGTATTGTTGAAGGTTTTCATTTCGGTTTGATTTGCTAGGTTTCAATGTTTTAGTGATTTGATGGGTTTTGTTGCTAAGAAAATGTAAGAAATGAATAGGAAATCTTGATTTTTTATTTCTTTAGACAACCAATTAATTGGTGAAAGAACATGAAGATTCCATAAAAATAATGAAAAGAAAAAAAATTTTAATTTAATTACTTTATTTTATTTTTTCAAAAATCAAAAGTTTAGAATTTTGTTTTAATTGTTTTTTCTGATGTGACTTTTTTTAATAATTAAAATGCTGAAGTGGCATTTTTCAAATGCCAAATAATTTTTTTAAATATTATTTTAATGGCTATGTCAGCATTTAATGCCCGTTTGTTTCAGCTTTTAGGGCTTGAAACGCACGTTTTGAAGAAAGCTGGACATAAACGCATGTTTGGTTCAGCATAAACACAACTTTTGGGTAAAAGTTGCGTTTTGGGCCAAGGCATAAAACGCGCAAGCCAATAATGGAGCTCTGGAGGTCCATAAACAAAAAGTCCATGCGCGTTCTGAAGCTATCCGTTGGGCTCTTCTGGCAATTACCAAATTACCCTTGATTAAATCATCAGTTCTGACGCTGTCCCTCATTCCTCTCATCTCATCTCTCTGCTCTACCCTCTCAATAACAAATTTCCAAATCCAAACACAAAAAAATCTATAACAAATTCCCAAATCAGCTAAGGAAAAAAAAAAAAAATCAATCCCTTGCATGGGTGTTACAAATGATGCGCTAAGAAAAAAAAAAAAAAGGAAGAATGACTGAAGGAGAGCTCTGTGAGTCTGTGGAACGTTCTGGGAAAAACAAAGAGTAAAGGAAAAAAAGAGGAAAGAAGGAAAGAAAAGAAAAGAGTAAGGCTATATTTTTAGTAAAGGGAGAAAGGAAGTGCTAAAAGAAAAGGGAGAAAGGAAGAAAGGAAAAAAAAAAAAAAAAAAAAAGAAGAGGAAGAAGGAGAGTTGGAACGTTCTGGAGTTTGGAGGAAGTGGTAGGTTACAAAAGAGGAAAGAAGTAAAAAAAGAAAAGTGTAAGGGTACGTGTGTGGAGAAGAAAAAAAGGGGAAAAAAAGGAAAAAAAGAAAAGAAAAGAAAAGAAAAGAAATGCGGTACGTGTGTGGAGGATAAAAAAAGAGGGAAAAAAAAAGGAAAAAAAAAAGAAAAAAATAAATGGTATCACAATATTTTCACAATACTTTCACAATAAATTTTAAGTGGTAGGTTATTATTAGCTAATATTGGTGAGAAAAAAATAATTTTTTTAGAAAGAGAAAAAAATAATTTTAATAGTTGATTTAAGTATGATGAAGTAGTTGATTTAAGTATGAACCAAACTCACATCCAAAAAAAAAAAAAAAAGTATGAAATAAACTCCCTTATATATACATTGTCCTTTTTGGTAATTTATCTCTCAATCTGCCACTTTTATAAGTGCTAGCCAAACACTCAGCTTTTTCAGAAAGCACTTTTTAACAACTTTTACCAAACACTCAGATTTTTGAAAATGCACTTTTTCATTATGCACTTTTTGAAAACTCCACTTTTTCATTATGCACTTTTACAAAAAGCTGAACCGAACTCACCCTTAGTATGCCAGTGGTGCACTCCGTTGCCATATAGGATTTTTTTCATTACTAAAATGATCGTAATGACCAAAATGGTAACGATTTTTTATTTTCAAGAATCAATATAGGTTTTACTCAAAAAAAAAAGAAAAAAGAATCAATATAGGTGATCCAAAATAAAAAAAAATAAAATAAAAATAGGGACCAAAATGAAAATTGGCTCAAAATGTAGGACCCAAAAATGCATTTTCGCCCTGAATTTTTCATGTCTGCATTCGTGCTACTGCTTGCAATTCATTTGGATGCTCTTTAAGTCTTAAGTTTAAGTGTCTTCCTCTTTATGAGATCCCTCTCCAAGTTTCCAATGATCTTCTCTTTTAATTTGCATGTATCCTCTTTGTCTCTCTCTCTCTCCTACAAGGATTTTCCATCATCTGTTTTTAAATTTTTAGATCAGTTTTTTTTTTTTTTCAATCCAAAAAAATCTGTTTTTTATTCTTTGGTTAATCAATTCCGCTTATATACCCACAATATTAAATTGAATATGTATTTTTCTTCGGTTTCTCAGTTCCCCTCAAAAGTGTTTTACTCAAATTTTCGGTATCAATTGCTCCTTAATTCTGATTTTAGTTTTAGTTGAGTGAATGTGTGTTTTATTTTTAGTTTGTCAATTGATGCCATAATTATTTTCTTATATACCAATCATTTTTAGTTTGTCAATCATTTTCTTGATGCTCTTTTTGCTGTAAAAATGAGACAATTTTTGGTCTCTATAGTCAACGTGATATTAGACTAAGGTTATAGTTTTTATTTTGTCAAGTTGGTGAGTTAGGTTGCTTAGATTTTGTGCAAACGTGATTTTTGGTCGAAATACATACCTTAAGATAGTAAGGTGGAATACCCCCATGACATTAATCAACCATTATAGCTCTTGCATTTACTATTGGTTTTTTTTTACAAAATAAATGCCTAGAATAGATGTGGTGATAGTAATTGTAGAAATTGATGAATCAATGAATGTATTTGTATGGATTTACATTGTTTTTTGTTGTTACAAAACTGAACTTAAATTCCGTCTTTGAGTCAGGTAAATATTGTCTGAAAAGCCATCTATTTGAAGCCCCTCAAATAAAATTTTAAAGTATATTAAGAGCCTGAGCCTATCCAAGTTTTATCTAAGTTTTGAGATTCTTTCATACAAATGGTATCTTTAGTGTAGTTGCACAGTTGTATTTGTTTTGATTCCATTACTTGTGTTATTAGTTTCTTCTAATATTTCTATATTTTTTGCCAAAAGTCTTGTAATTCAACTAATTGGTACCTCATGATATTTTCAATAGAGACATTCAATGTTCAAATCCCTCACCCCAACCATTGATGTATCAACAAAAAAAATTTTAAATAATTTTTCTTGTAAAAAATTGTAATATTGTTATATTTTATAGACAAAATAGAAAGACAATAAGAGTAGTGTAATAATTTGATCATACAATTTGTTTAAAATTTTGAAAATTGCATAATATAGTGATCAATAGATAGGCATGTTTCATGCTTACTCCAGAATGCAAATATCGTTTGATAAAATAAAATGCATGTCATCGAAAGAAGTTGTGAAAAACTAAATGATTAAGATTAATTTTAGTGAACTCACAAATATTTAATTTTTGATGGCTTTTGTGTTAATTGTTGGCAAAGCAACTAAGATAAGAAAGAATGACCATCTTATTGTGGTGTGAATTTGTGTTAGAACCCATTCCCTCTCCCTTGTGTGTGTGTGTTTGTTTCTCAAGAAAAAAAAATATTTATTATTATTGTTTTTGTTGTTGTTTCTTATATTGAGTTTAATAAAATAATCATATAAATTCACTTTTAATATAAATAATTAGTATGTAACTATAGATAATTAATATATGCATTTATGTAACTATAGATAATTAATATATGTATTTATTCTATTGGCCAAATGAACTAATATTTTGATATAAATGCAAGGGGAAGTCTAATATTTTGATATTTGGATATATACCATTATCGGTTTCTATAAGAGATTCTCCCCTCTCTCCGTTTGTGTGTGTATTAAAATACTTAGTATTCTTTAAAAGAAAAAAAGAAAAAAAAAGAAAAAAAAAAACTCAAAAAATGCACCACATGGCATAATCTTATAATACATGAAGCTTATGCTTTTATATATTTACTAGTATGTAATATGAATTGTAGTGGTGCTATTGATGTTAACTTCGATTATAAAACATATAGAATATTAGTTCAACCCAGACATTTGGAGGTACTAAAATAGTTTTTCTTTACAATTTTCATGATATTGGTTACACCAAGTTTCTCATTACACTGCTATTATGTATATAATTTTGAAAATCACTATTGGATACTACATATACAATATCAATTCGCAATCACTATCCGTGAAATTCTACTAAATATAGCACAAAATAAAAGAATAAATTGATCCAATAGTATCTCCAAAATTGAATGGAGATAGGTGCATGGGATCGTTTAGCTCAATTACAATTTGTTACATTCAAGATTTTGACATATAAAATATCTAAATAGAAATAGTATAAAAAATATGTTCATTAGTTCAAAGAAAAAATAACAGCAAAAATCTAAACAATTTAATTTGTATGGAAAACTAATGAAAGCAAAATTCAATTTTGAATCTAATTAAATTTTCTCTAAGCATTGGTTATATATATATATGACCTCGTTTTCTACGTTGAATTAACTTACTTGGCACAAAAATTAAAAAACTTATATTATTAGATGAGACACGTGGCGTAAAATTAAATTCTAATTGAATTCCAATTTTTACATTGAATTAACTAACTTGGCACAAAAATTTAAAAACTTAGATTTGGGACACGTGGCGCAAAATTAGACTCTAATTAAATTCTAATTTGAAATTTAATTGGATTTTCTCTCAACTTTACCTATTAATATATATACAGATTACTAGTCTCTAACTCGTGTGATCGGTATAATTCAACAAATTTTTTTAAAATTTGCACTTTGCTTAAAGATACAATGCCTTGAAAATAAAAATTACAATATAAGAGGGGAAAAAATACTGATACCAATAATGTTAGCTCAACCTTTAAACTACCCGTGAGAATTCTTATTTTTATATGGAAAATCATGCATGATAGCTTACCTGTGTTTGTAACCCTCAATAGAAGTGGTGTCTAAACATCCACTAGATGTCTGCTGTGTGATGCAGAGGAGGAATCTATTACTCATCTTTTCTTACAGTGCACCTTTGCAAGAGCTGTCTGGCATGGATCAATGCTTGAAATCAGAACAACAGATCTAAATCATAGCTCAACAAAGCAATGGCTGCTGAGTTACGTCAACACAGACATTATCACATGATGTACAAAGATGGAACTGCTACAAGCTGTGTTCACTATCCTATGCACAATCTGGAATCATAGAAATATGGTTCTCCACAAAGGAAAGGTTCCCAATCCATTAGAGGTTGTACTTACTTCAATCTCTTATTTGCAGGTACAGGGAAGCCTTTCAACAATTGCAAGAACAGAGGCAAAGACAGAAATCAAAGCCTAACATACCTATCTTCAATCAGAACTGGCAAATACTTATCAAGGTGGCAACATTAGGAATAGAAGAACAAAAAGATGTGGCTATGCATTTGAAGCAAGGAAGATGGATGGTGCTCTCCTATTTAGAGGGGGAGCTAGTATTGGAAGACAAACTCAACATCTTGCAGCTCAGGAAGCACTAGTGGAGGCACTGATCAAATCAACAGAATTGGGACTTTACAGAGTTGTCATTATGAGTGCTGACAAGAGATTGGTAGATATCTGCAACAAATACAGGAAGATAGCATGGCAGGACCAAGCCTTACTAATGAATTTCCTCAAATTCCACCAGCAGGGGTGGATCACTCAATTTTTGTTGTACCTAAAGTAGCGATTGCTCAGGTTTTAGATATTGCAGTTAGAACTACAAGATTCCCAGTCCACTACTTACAGCAAAACATGTCTAGTATCGGCTAAACTATGTTGTATTTCCTTCTTTAAGCTTAATATATATGTTTGAACTCTTTTTTCAAAAAAAAAAAAAAAACCTTCATGTGATAGTTATAATATTTTAATATGCAAGAACAATAAAAAAGGCATATTATATGAATAAAAGGACTTTGTTAGAGAGTGAAGACCAATAAAAATGCACCGATTTTCAATAAAGGTTGCTTCAATCATCTTGCTTAAAGAGCAGAACTATTAAAAAAATTCCTTTGTGCACATCTAAGCCAAAAAATAAAACAAACACCCGTCACGAGCTCAGATAGGAGAAATTTGGAAAGGATAGAAGATGACCGATCTACAAAGCACTTGGAATGTTCCTATTATCTGTATAGCCTCGGATACCACTTTCTTGTCTCTCATTTCCTTTTGGTTCCAATTTTTAGTCTTGGCGAAAGTAAAAACACAAAATGGGTCATATATATATATATGAAAAAAATAGCCACATTCATTCAAACAGTAAGGCAATGTGCTAACAAAACCCTAAAAATCAATATCGTGCATTTTTTAGCGTTGATTTCCTTGTAAAAAAGCAAATAATAATAATAATAATACTAACAGCAACAAATAAAATTTTTGAGCAAAAATAAAAACACTAAGCTTGATTTGATTTCCCAATAGTGGTAATCGGAGAAGGAGTTGATTTGGTCTATAAGAGTAGTCTGAGTAATTGTTGACGGCAAGTACCAAAGCAATTGTTGACAATGGGTAAATCAAATAGATGAAGGAGGGAGTATAGAATATTTCACAAAATCAAAGATATCGATATAGCTGAAGAAACACAATATACTGAAAATTTTTAAAAAGAAAATTTTCCTAGGACCAAATATTATAAATAATATAAAAGAATTTTGGTTTAATTCTTGAACATAACAACCCCATAAAATTCACAATGAACACACTTGGAAACTGAATATATAAGAGTATTTAGTTCCCAACAATGTATTATATATTGATCTATAACAAAACCAACCTAATTGTACTACTTATAAAAGCTAAGCTTTATAAGTTTACATATATGTAAAGATTGCAACGATTTAGCGTTTACAAACAAAACAGCAGGGGCAACTCAACTATTAGGCCATTTAGGCAATGACTTAAGGCCCCCCCAGAAAGAATGTCTCCTTAAAATAGAATATTTTATATCTCTTTGTATTATACTATTGCACAAAAATAATAATTAAGGCCCAAGAATTTATTAAATAAAAATCATTTAAAAAAAATTTATACTCTTTTTGAATGTTCAACATTTTATTAATATGTTTTACTATGTTTGCGGTAGTTTAAGAATGTAAAAATTTTCAATCTTCCAAAAAATTTACTTTTCATTTTTCTCTTTTTTAAAATTAAAATTAGAATTTATAGTTTTTGAGACAAATTATTTACTGAAATCCATTATTTAATAATTGAAGTCCAACATTATCAAGAGAAACAGTAACCATCTAAATTATGATATTTATTTTGATAGTGATTGTTTCAATTTTTTTAGAATCAAAAGTTTTAAAATTCGCATTATAAATATATGAAAATAGTTCAATTAATGTATTAAATTATATAAAAGGGTTGGATTCTTTTTTCTAATTCGTGTATCGCTCATAAAATATTAATTAATAATACATTTAAATTTACGTCTGACCCCAAAATATATTAAGTCGGCCTTAGACTAGTCCGTATTTTGCAGACCATGAATTTGAATGAGGTTTAAAAAGAGTATATTTAAAAATGAATTGAGATATTTAATAGAAATAACTTTGTTTATAATTTACAAATTTTTATAAAATTTTAATTTATATTTAAAATACTCCACGCATATGAAAAATCTTCATAAAAATGTGGTTGTATTTTGGATGAAAGACATTTAACATGCCAATAATTAATATTTCATGATTTTGGCATGATCATAGTGGTATTAGTACAAAAAAAACTAATTTAATCAAGGCTAAAGTTGTTAAGAAAAAACAAATATAAAATTGATAACTTTGCAAAAAAATGCTCAACAAATATTACCATTGAGATATTGGAAGAAACTAATATTTTTTCATAAAAAGTTTCACTTTAAATTGTTGCCTTATATAGGTTACAAAATGAGTTGAGTCGAATCTGCAAAATAGAGTACATATTCATAATAAAAAAGAACAATTAATTATTGGTTCCATTGTTTAAGAATTACCAAAATGATTAGGATTAGATTATACCTCATATGCATGAGTTTGGGAGAATCGTGTTTCAGTTTTCTGACTTATAGATTAGGGTTCTCAAATAACTTGGCACAACTAAACAATTATATAAAAACACTTACTGTACATAATTCAAATGAAGAAAAAAATTATACTGTATATAACAGAATAGAGCATGTACCTTTATAATCACCCTTTTGCTTTTGAAAAGAGAATAGAACGAAAGAATATCTCACAACATGGAGAACTAGTTATGAATGTCGTTTTATGTAACATTTTGCATAAGATTTTATTGGTAAGTGTATGGACCAGATTTGAGTCCCTAGCCCAAAAAGTAGATGGACCTAGGCCCAAAAAGTCTAAAACAATGAATTTGTAGAGAGTGGGTTGGAAAACTGGGTTAAAATGGGTTGGACAACAAATACAGTAGGCTTAAAAGATAAGAACAGGAAGATAGATTGATTTGAAGTAAAGAAAATCGTCCTCGGCAGAATCCAAGGAGATCAATTCTACTCTATTTCTCACAAGTTTGATTACAAATTTGGTTCCTGATTGCTACAATATTTTCTTTCCCTTCTCCTCTTTTTTGATCTCCTTGTCCATGGAGGGTCTCTTACATTATATAATTCCCTTTTAACGATCTTGGTCCTGATGGAAATATGCATGTACGCAGTGGAAAATTAACGGATCTACTTCTTTCGCAATTGATAACATGTACTATGTAAATTTCAAAATATATGAACAAGAGAGTGTACCTTGATGCGGTGAAATTCAAAACCAAAGATGAAAAGTACTTGGGAATACTTTTAATCTTCACTCCAATTTCACTTGATGCCCAAAATGTGTGGTCTCTCAATCAGTTATGTGTATGTGTTCTAGAGAGAATCAACGAGTGTCTAACACTCACATACAAACCATTTCATATATATATATATATATATTTTCTCAAATTTTGTATGTTTCTCTCTATATAACTGATTATCTAATTAGGTTAGCTTTTTGGGCCTTTCCAATTGAGTTTTAGTGTGTGGCTTGGAGTGAGACCAAAATGGAACAAATAAGACTCTAGCTCTAATGGGTTTCGGGCTTTTCTGTCAACTCTTGACAAGTCCAAAGTTACCATTAATTATATTTAATACCACTATATAAATATAATTGCACTCTAGGCATTAATAAAATTATATCCCAAGATTTTATTGTACATGCAACCTCTTCATAAAATATTCGTAGTAACACAAAATCATGAATGAAGACTGCCACTTTGTGAATTACTATATCTTAATCCTTGAGTACCCGGTTTAATCCTTTTAAGTTATTCACCATATATTTATGAAATCCAATTTCATAAATATATACTTTAGTCTTACTAAAGTGGTTAGGCCTAACTCTCTGAATAACAAACCCATTAAACTTATCTCAAGGGAATATTTTATATCTCTATTAAGAGAATATGAATTTCATCTTGAGAATATATGTTCCATCAACACTAAATGTGGTTGTTCAACATACTGAGGTTTTGACTGTTACTTTAGATCTCACTCCTGATATATCAAAGCAACCTACATTTCATGATCAGGTTCATTATTCTCTTAGGATTAAGAGTTCATGTGAATAGAAGTCGTGAGATTTATTATTCAATTGACAGTCGTTAGGAGAATAATAAATCTCATAGCGGTCCAATTCAATATGTCTTAACTCTTAAAACATATCAACTAGAAGTCTCCACTTCCATAATCAAGACAAATCATCTTAGTTAATATGTTATAGTTTTCGCAGATGAAACGCCCAATTTTATCACCGACTATGAACTACAATTCTAAGTTTACAAAGAACTTGTGATTTATATCTTCTGTGACTTTTCACATAAATCACATACTATGCATTGCAGGGACTATATGATAATGTCCGAATATTCATGTTATCATTATTTTAGATAATAATAAAACAACTTTATTAAACACAATATTAAGTCATACATAATGTTATACATAATATCATACATTGTATCATATAATAGGATTTAAGGGCACTAATCCCAACAATCTCCCACTTGCCTTAAAGACTATTGTGCATTAATCTAACTCCCATTCCCTCCAAATGTGACTCGAAAGTCCTTTGAGGCAAGACTTTGGTAAATGGATCTACTAGATTATTTGCACTTTCAATCTTTGCTACCACCACATCTCCACGAGCAACAATATCTCGAATGATGTGGTACTTCCTCTCAATGTGCTTTCCTATCTTATGATTCCTTAGATCTTTAGATTGTGCAACTGCTCCACTATTGTCACAAAACAATGTGATGGGAACTTGTTCCATTCTCATTACACCAAGGTCAGAAAATAATTTCTTGAGCCATACAGCTTCTTTTGCTGCTTCACAAGCAGCAACATATTCAGCTTCCATAGTGGAGTTCGCAATGCAAGATTGCTTAACATTCCTCCAACTTATGGCTCCACCTCTCAATGTGAATACACATCCTAAAGTGGACTTTCTGAAATCTAGATCCGATTGAAAGTCTGAATCTGTATAACCAATGAGAATCAAATCCTCACAACGGTAAACAAACATATAATCTCTCGTTTTCTGTAGATACTTGAGAATATGCTTTACAGCTTGCCAGTGTTTTGGTCCTGGATTTGATTGATATTGGCTGACCATGCCAATTGAATAGCAGATATCTGGTCTAGTACAAAGCATGGCATACATGAGACTTCCTACTGCAGAAGCATAAGGAACTTGTCTCATCATATCTTCTTCCTCTTGAGTCTTAGGCCTTTGGTCATCAGACAGAGGAACTCCATGTTTGAAAGGAAGTAATTCTTTCTTGGAGTTTTGCATGCTAAACCGTTCTAGAACCTTATCTATATATCCAACTTGTGATAAGCCTAACATCTTATTCTTGCGATCTCGCCAAAGCTTGATCCCTAGAATAAAGTTAGCCTCACCCAAATCCTTCATATCAAATTGGCTTGACAACCAAACATTTACTGTTGACATTACCCCTACATCATTCCTAATGAGTAGAATATCATCAACATAAAGCACTAGGAACATTACTACTTTGTCTTGATATCTTTTGTACACATATGGTTTATTAAGATTTTGTTCAAAACCAAATGACTTGATTGCTTGATCAAATCTGATGTTCCATGACCTAGATGCTTACTTAAGTCCATAAATGGACCTTTTCAACTTGCATACTATATGCTCTTGGTTCTTTGCTATGAAACCTTCCGATTGCATCATATAGATTTCTTCTTCAAGATTGCCATTAAGAAATACAGTCTTGACATCCATTTGCCAAATCTCATAATCATAATGAGTAGCAATGAATAAGAGAATTCTGATAGATTTAAGCATTGCTACTAGTGAAAAGGTTTCCTCATAATTAATACCTTCTTTTTAAGTATACCCTTTCGTCACTAGCCTTACTTTAAAAGTTTCAACCTTTCCATCTATTCCTCTCTTCCTCTTGTAAACCCATTTGCAACTAACAAGTTTAATGCCGTTAGGCGCCTTTACAAGATCCCAAACTTGATTGGAATACATTGAATCTAATGCAAATTTCATAGTTTGGACCCAATGATGTGCATCTATATCATTTATTGCTTCATCATAAGTGTAAGGATCAGTTTCAGCCTCTTCTGAGATAGCTTCATAAGTTTCTCCCAGACCTATAAATCTTATAGGTGGCCTAACAATTCTCCCACTCGACGAGGCACCTGTGTACTAGACATCTCATCAGTAGTATCTTGTGGTGTATCTAATACAACCACATCATCCCTAGTTTCATCCATTGCTTGTTCATTTACAGATTCATTCATTTTAGTCAATACAACTTTACTTCTAGGAGTGTATAATCATTTATATAGTCATTCTCCAAGAATTTGGCATTTGTGCTAACAAACACATTATTATCCTTATGACTATAGAACAGACCCCCAACAGTTCCCTTTGGATACCCTACAAAGAAAACCACTTCTGTTTTAAGCTGTAACTTGTTAGACTTTCCTTTTAACACATGTGCTGGACAACCCTTAATATGGAGATGTCTCATACTAGGCTTACGCCCATTCCACAACTCTACAGGTGTTTTAGGAACAGACTTCAAAGGTACTAAATTCAAAAGATACATTGTAGTATTCAA
The DNA here is from genome assembly GCA_030021035.2 of Notholithocarpus densiflorus. Lineage (NCBI taxonomy): Eukaryota > Viridiplantae > Streptophyta > Magnoliopsida > Fagales > Fagaceae > Notholithocarpus > Notholithocarpus densiflorus. The sequence continues at coordinate 961,318 of JARYZH020000068.1, read as the reverse complement.
TGCATATCCCCAAAAAGAAATTGGTAGAGTTGAATAACTCATCATGGACCTAACCATATCTAAAAAAGTCCTATTCCTTCTTTCTGCTACACCATTTTGTTGTGGAGTTTCAGGTGCAGTCAATTGGGATACAATCCCATTTTCAATTAAGTAATCCTTGAAAACCCCAAGAAGGTATTCGCCACCACGATTAGATCGAATGGCCATTATGCATTTACCCAATTGATTCTCAACTTCAGCCCTAAACTCTTTGAACTTTTCAAAGGTTTCGGATTTCCGTTTCATTAGGTACACATAACCAAATCTAGAGTAATCATCAGTGAAAGTAATGAAATACTCACAGCCACCTCTTGCCTGGATTGACATAAGACCACATACATCTGAATGTACTAGTTCTAGCAAATCTTGGGCTCTCCTACCTTTTGCATTAAAAGGTTGTTTGGTCATTTTACCTTCCAAACAAGATTCACAAACTAGAAATTCATCAAAGTCTATGGGCTCTAAGAGACCATCTTTGATCAGTCTTTGAATTCTATTTGAATTAATATGACCCAAACGTAAATGCCAAAGATATGCATCACTAGTAGAAGGAAACTTTCTCTTTCATAATTTTACCTAAGAGTCATTATCTAATTCAGAATTATATAATTCATGCTTATCAGGAGTTAAAATATAAAGACCTTCCACAATATTTCCAGAATAGATAAACATTTTACCATTCTTTATTACAACATTATCTTTAAGGATAACACAATATCCATGTTTACCTAAATAAGTTGTAGAAATAAGATTCCTACGAACATTAGGTACATACAAACAGTCTTCCAATATTAAAACTCTAGACTCAAAACATAAATTAAAAACACCGATAGCTACAACCGGAATCCTGCTCCTATCAGCCAAAGTAAGAAACAATTCCCCTTCATTAAGCTTTTTGATCTCCTGGAACCCTTGCAAAGAATTGCAGATATGATTAGTACAACCTGAATCCACACACCAGGAATTTGTGAGATTTTGTATTAAACATATTTCAAGGAGGAATGAACTATTCATACCCTTATTATTGGCAGCTCTGAATTTTGGACAATTTTTCTTCCAATGTCCTTTCTTACCACAATGGAAACATTTTCCTTTGATCTTCTTTCCTTTGTCAGCAACTCCTAAAGCAATTTGTTTACCCTCTTGCTTGGGGAAGTCCTTCTTCTTCTTTTTCTTACCCTTGCTTTTCGACTTAGGTTGAGAAGTAGAAGTTTCACCAATATTGGCTTCAACATTAGAAGTACGAAGGATGCCTTCTGCCGCTACCAAATCATTCATTAATTCAGACAATGTATAAATCTTTTTGTTCATATTATAGTTAAGTTTAAATTCCTTGAATGATTCTGGTAGTGACTGGAGTATCATATCCACTTGGAATTCTCCATCAATATCGGCACCTAAAACTTCCAATATATTCAGATTAGAGATCATTGTAAGACAATGCTCCCTTACTGAATTACCTTCAGCCATTTTGGTATTATAAATTTGCCTCATGGTTTCTTGCCTTGCAGAACGGCCTTGCTCACCAAACATCTCCTTCAGACTTAGCATAATGTCTGAAACTAGTTCTACATCCTGCATTTGATGCTGTAGAACATTTGAGATAGATGCTAAGATGTAGCACTTGGTCATCTCATTAGATTTCTGACAATGATCATATCATTGTTTTTCCTCAAAAGGAGCATCTAATGAAAGAAAGCTAGGACATGGTTTAGTAAGCACATATTTGTGCTCTTTAGCAGTGAGAACTATGTCCAAATTTCTTTTCCAGTCAACATAGTTGGATCCAATCAGTTTGTTTTGATTAAGAATGGTTACAAGTGGGCTAAATGATGCCATGTTCAAATCTAAAAATAATAAACATGAATATAATAAGTAAATTGGACATTATCAATTTAGCATATAAACATATAGTATGAAACCTTAATAAAACCATAATATAATATATGCAATGACAACCCAATCCAATACTCAATATCCCTCAGCATAGAGTGAACATTAAATAATATGATTGATTGAGAACTATTCTCATTATTAGTGCTATCATGATAACTCTTATCAAACACTAATAATATGCCGTTATATATTTGGCCTCTAAATAATGATAGTAAGAACTCAGCGTAGAGGATACTATAATATTTAGTCTAGTGTATACCATTGTCTAGAATCATGTGTAGCCACATTTCATCTCCTTAACAGGCTTATTTTGTAGTACCATGATGCAAAACACCCTCCGCATGGAATGCAAAACTCGAAACTAAGACAAGGTATTTGATCAAAACACTATAAACCAAGAAATTCAATCTTGTAGGACCATGAAATAAATACTCTCCGCATGGAATGCTAAGCTCGAGGCAAAGACAAAATATATATTTCACACTACTATGAACCAACAATGGAGGTCGTGAGATCCAACCCTTGTATCTCTCTCCCACTAGATGTTTTAAAAGAAATGTTTTTAGTTTTAAAACATGCATAATCTAATTACACATAGCCTTGCACTTTAAACATTTGAAAACACATAGAAAAAGTTCAATATTCCCTTCAGTGGCATTTTCGCGAGTATCTCGCGACTAAGCTCTTCCCGTGAAAATGAAATAGTGAAAACACAAAATTCAGACAGAAACTCTCGCTACTGTCTCGCAACTATTTCGCTAGTAAAGCTTACCCGCGAAAAGTTTTGTGAAAACACAAAATTCAGACAAAAACTCTCGCTACTATCTCGCGACTATTTCGCTAGTAAAGCTTACTTGCAAAACAGTTTTTGTGAATCAAAGGCATTTTTCGCGAGTAACTTCGCAGGAAGCTAACCCGCGAAAAACCTGTCTTTTCAGTTTTTGAAGGGAAACTCTGAACAGTTTTTCAACGGTTTTCATGGATATATAAACATCATATGAACATGATAGATAGAATTTGATATCAAAACTGAATTCCATTAATGCTATAGCCTTAAAGTTCAATTTAACATTCTTAAATTCAAATTTAAACAACATCATAACATCAATATCAATTTTCATCAAATCATAGTTTCAATAACCATGCAGAAAATTAAATACCTATATAATCTTCTAACATCATGAAACTATTATCTCTAATTCCAAAACTCACAAAACATGTTATACATATTCGAAATGAAGACCGTTCTGATACCATTTGATGGAAATATGCATGTGCACAACAGAAAATTAACAGATCTACTTCTTTCGCAATTGATAACATGTACTATGTAAATTTCAGAATATATGAACAAAAGAGTGTACCTTGATGCGATGAAATTCAAAACCAAAGATGAAGAGTACTTGGGAATACTTTTAATCTTTTTAATCTTCACTCCAATTCCACTTGATGCCTAAGATGTGTGGTCTCTCAATCAGTTATGTGTATGTGTTTTAGAGAGAATCAAAGAGTGTCTAACACTCATATACAAACCATTATATATATATATATATGTATATAATCTCAAATTATGTATGTTTCTCTCTATATAACTGATTATCTAATTGGGCTAGCCTTTTGAACCTTTCCAATTGGGCTTTAGTGTATGGTTTGGAGTGGGACCAAAAGGGAACAAATAAGACTCTAGCTCCAATGGGCCTTGGGCTTTTCTGTCAACTCTTGACAAGTCCAAAGTTACCATTAATTATATTTAATACCACTATATAAATATAATTGCACTCTAGGTCTTATTAATAAAATTATATCCCAAAACTTTATTGTACATGCAACCCCTTCATAAAATATTTGTAGTAACACAAAATCATGAATGAAGACTGCTACTTTGTGAATTACTACATCTTAATCCTTGAGTACCCGGTTTAATCCTTTTAAGTTATTCACCATATATTTATGAAATCCTATTTCATAAATATATACTTTAGTCTTACTAAAGTGGTTAGACATAACTCTCTGAATAACAAACCCATTAAACTTATTTCAAGGGAATATTTTGTATCTCCATTAAGAGAATATGAATTTCATCTTGAGAATATATGTTCCATCAACACTAAATGTGGTTGCCCAACATACTGAGGTTTTGACCGTTACTTTAGATCTCACTCCTGATATATCAAAGTAACCTACATTTCATGATCAGGTCCATTATTCTCTCAGGATTAAGAGTTCATGTGAATAGAAGTCGTGAGATTTATTATTCAATTGACAATCGTTAGGAGAATAATAAATCTCACAGCGGTCCAGTTCAATATGTCTTAACTCTTAAAACATATCAACATATCAACTAGAAGTCTCCACTTCCATGATCAAGACAAATCATCTTAGTTAATATGTTATAGTTTTCGCAAATGAAACGCTCAATTTCATCACCGACTACGAACTACAATTCTGAGTTTACAAAGAACTTGTGATTTATATCTTCTGTGACTTTTCACATAAATCACATACTATACATCTCATGGATTATATGATAATGTCCAAATATTCATGTTACCATTATTTTAGATAATAATAAAACAACTTTATTAAACACAATATTAAGTCATACATAATATTATACATAGCATCATACAATAAGATTTAAGAGCACTAATCCCAACAGGTACTACACTTGTTGAACATCTAAGCCACTACTTAAGTGCTTGTCCCATCGGACACCCCCTCAGGCCCTCTGTGAATTGGGGTTGCCAAGGCAGCACTGTTCAAGGGTCTTCTCCATATTAATGCAGCCAGAAAGTTAGTTGCAGAGCATTTAATGTGGTGGCAACAACATTTCCTTAGACATTTCCTAACTCCTATTCTTCTCGTACACTCATAGTGCATGTCTTTACCAATAGAACCTCCTGGTACGTCACCCTGGATGACAAGAGACATATCTTGATCTTCGTTGCGTTCAGCCGAGGGGATATTCCTCATCAGACAACCTCTCCCAACCATTACGGTCATAGTTTGCTCGTGAAGTTCGAAGTATTACGTCTCTCTTGCTATTGATCCATTCTCGGACCATTGTGACTTCTCAGACAAGGCCCAAGGCCCAATATATATTTGGGCCTGCGTCCCCACAGTAAGAATGTACCATGATCGGGTTTCTTCATGCCCATTTTGCTAAAGATCATGTTTGCTATTCTTCCTAGTAGTCTTGAACCTAGGCTTCAATTTCTTCTTCAAGTTTAAGTTTGCTTCTTTGGAGTCATCCCTATTGCTATTGCTTAAAACTTAGTCGCAGATAGTAAGAAAAGAGTTAGCAAAAGGCCGCTCGTTGAAAGAGGGAGAGATTGTATGAAAAGAGTTGAATATTAAAAAAAAAAAATTAATAAATAATATCGGTGACGTGGAAAATTATGGAGGTTCCAAAACTTATATGGCACCACATAAATAAGTTTAAAATGTCTTCGATTTTATATTATTTATTGATATATTTATATATAAAAAGGTAAATCATGAAAGGTAATATAGACTTTTCTCACCAAAAAAAAAAAAAAAAAATGTAACTTCTTGACACATGGCTTACATATAGACATTAAGGCTGTGTTTGTTTCATGTAAAATATTTTTCGGAAAATAAATATTTTTCGGAAATGCTATTTTCAGGAAATGAAAATATTTTCAAGTGTTTGGTTGCATTTTAAAAAATGTTTTGAAAAATATTTTCTGGTGTTTGGTTGTGTTCTTGAAAATACCATAGAAAACACATTTTCTACATGTTGCTCACATTTTCTCACATTTTCTCAACTGCCAAACAAATATATAATATCATTCTCAGTACGGAAACACAAACAAAACCCAGAAAAAAAATCATCAAATCCGGTCAAATTGAGAGAAGAAGGAAGAGAGAGAGGCGACTGGGTTCGACGAGAGGCTGCGCGGCGGAGCCGAAGGCGAGATCGCGCGGCGCGATGCTGCGATCGCGATCGACGCGGTGCTGTGATGGCGATCGGCGCGGTGCTGCGATGGCGATCGGCGTGAAGGCGAGATCGCGATGGCGCGGTGCTGCGATGGAGATCGGCGCGAAGGCAAGATGGTGATCGGCGCGGTGCTGCGACGATCAGACTCGATTCAAAAGGGAGAGGGAGATCGAGAAAGAGAGGGAGATTGCTGCGTCTGTGAGTCGTTCTTTCTCCCTTTGCGCGTCTGTGAGCTCCTCTCTTTGCGCGTCTCAGTTCCGGAAGTGATTTGAAGGTAAAATAAAAACGGAAATGCTTTTACAGGATTAGAGGGCGTATTTTACGGTCAACGGAAATTATTTTCCGTTTGACCCAATTTTTCGGACCAACCAAACAACCTATTTTACGGAAAAGCATTTCTGAAATTAGTTTGAAGTCAAAACAAACACAGCCTAAGTGTGCGTTTGGCATTGGCTTAAAAAACTAACTTGTTTTTTTTACTATTCAGTATATTTTTCCTACTATTCATGAGTTTCATTGCACTTTTTAGTACTATTCGTGGGTCCCAATGTAATATTTCAGCTACCTTTTAGCTTTATTTACAGTACTTTCAGCAAAAAGTTTTTAGTTTAAACTAAATAAGCTGTTCCAAACAGACCATAAATCTAACACATGTCAAATGTTCATATGATGTATACAAATTATGAGTTGCCATGTAGCATTGATAATCCTAATAGCTAGAAGATTTTGACATGTGTCAAGCTGTAAAAACCTCAAACATAACACATGGCAGAGCCATGGTATGGGCTTTTATAACAACATATAGTATTAGATGATCATTGTACCTTCAGTCAAAATCAAGCAACCAGACCAGTTTAAGTCGGATCGGGTTTAAACCACTTGAGATTTGAGGAGGGTCCTTGGGCTGATTGCACGTTTTTCCTATTATTATTATTATTATTATTATTATTATTATTATTTTCTTTTTGGGTATTTCTTGTTTCTTTTTTCGTTTTACTTTTTAATTATTACTAGTCGCTAACTCGTGTGATGCACAGGAAAATCTTATGAAAGTATAGTTTATACATTAAAACTTTTTAATTTTACATGAATTATAATAGTTTTAATAATATTTGAAAAATAAAATAAAAAGTGAAAACTCAAGCCAATTCAAGATGAACCACTGCAATAACAAAGGCAATCCTCCCATTCATTCTTGCAAGCCAATAGCAACTGCAAGTGCTATTATGAGGGCATTCCATCGGATAGTTTTGACCCAAGTATGCTCCTCCTTTATTTTAATCCTATACATCAGCAATTTGAAGTGAGATTTCAGCAAGTGGTATCAAGTAAAAATCACGTTTGCACAAAACCTAAACATACATCATTTTACCAAGTTTTTTGCTAACTTCATAATAATTATGGAACATCTTGCAAGCTTTAATCACTGCTGGCACATCATTGATGTTGAAGTTTATACATGTTCTGCATGTGGTATTAAGTTTCAGGGTTTTATAGATGTGGCAGCCAAATGATACATGGAAAGACTTTTATCACATAATAATGATGCAGCAATCAATATATAAAAATATTGTGTGTAACAACATTTAAAAGGAACAAATAAAAAATAAGTGTAATTGTTTTGAATTATCCATTCATCTTAATCAGAATTTAACAAACTAAATTTGATAAAATGGTTTTCATATGAATAAAGCTTTATAAAGCTTGAGTAACAACTCTTCCCAGACCTTTTTTGGAAAAGTGAACGACTCTTCCCAGACCTTACCAAACCTAGAAGAAAAGAATGAAAGAAAATTTTTAATCAAATAATCATTCAGAGGAATAACTACAAGCAACCATGAAAAATTTATGACTTGAGTTTTTATTCATTGAAATTGAACATTTACATGTTTCCTACCATAAGGTTTTGGATTTTGACTCCAATTCCAAATGCCATGTCGCTTAATGTAAAGTTGTAAACTGTCAGCTTCTCATCTTTTTTAGGAATCCATCATCTCTTCTCAAAGGCATTATCCTAGCACGTTGAGCCTTCACCATCCCTGTTAAACTCTATCCCAAACAACTATATAAAGATGCTTGAATCCCAAACATACTAAATAAAAATCCAAAACTTATCCCTACACTTTCTTAATAACCAAACCAAAATTATTATTAAAACAAAAAATACAAACATGCACATAATGATACAAAAAGAAAGAGAGTGTTTATAAGAAAACTCAGATAATACCCAATTGTGATAATCAGAGTCCACTGGCAGCCCATGTAAAAAATACTTGTAGTCAATAACAATGCAATGCAATCTACTACACAAATTAAGATCATTCACCCAAAAAAAAAAAAAAAAAAAAAAGCGAAATGGGAAGGAACATAGATAATAAATTTGAACATCTTGATAAATCCTATGAAAATTTCAAAGTAATCTGACTTTCAAATGAAAATTTACTAGAGCACACATCAAGGAATTTAGGATTTTGAACAATATTGAGTCAAGATCTGTAACAATGCACAGAATAGTCCATCAGATTTGTGTAGACAAATCATCAAATTTAAATGGGATTAATTCTAAAACTATTAACATCAAATGGAGGAGAAAAGAGAACTTCATGAGAACGAAGATAAACTCACTCTTCTATGTTTTGCCCATTGCAAGTAATTCTGAAAACGATGCACACATCTTTAACTCTCATTGCACCTTTGTTGTTAGACATAGAAAAATAGAAGGAAAATGTTTAAATTAAACACTTCCACAAATAATAAAAAAATATAGAATAGATTAAAAACCATCTTTTCTATGGGAGGTAAGGTTAATTTAAAAACACAAACTGGTCAAGTTTCAGATTCTTCATAAAAACATATTACTAATATTGATGTAGCAAGAATTAGTAGAGATCGTCACTGATATCAACGACAACAACAATTCCTTAAATCTCAACCATTTCAAATATAAAATTTTCTCTCACTTTGCGTAAACATGAAAAATTAGTACCAAAGTCAACAAAATGTTTAATTGGACATGTGAGAACTCTAAAAGAAAACTGAAAGAAGCACACTTAGCACATTTTTTTTTTCAATTTCTCCTTCCAAATGAAATCTCAGGGTAGCTTTGATATGGTAAAATCTGACCACCCAATTACTATAAGGCAAATCTATGTCCAACACCTCAAGTAGCCTATCACCACATATTGACTTCAATACATAAAGGCAAAGGCAAACAGTATGTAGAGGCTATAGGAAGGCATGGCTTAGTTCATGTACTCAAAAAAATTTATTATGAGAGGGATTTGACTCTAAATTAAGTACCTATTCTCTCATCCATACAAAAAAAAAAAAGAGGGGGAAGCAGAATCAAGTCAACCAAGGGATAAAACTTTGGAAGATGTGTGTGCCACTGGTAAAAAGAGGGGAAGAGTGAAGTTAAAAAAGTTGCCCTTAAGCATATTTAACTTTAGGGATCGGGCAAACCCCAATGGCAAGATGAATGTGAGTTCCCCATTGACTGAAAAGAACGTGGATGGCTCTACTGCTAGTAGTAAGCCCTTATATTCAATGGAATCTTCAGTTGATGGTGTGATGATGCCAATTAGGGCTGCACCACCAATGTGGAAATGCCAGGAGTTCAAAGCGCCTGCATGTGTCAAACAAAATAAAGTCATGCAGTCATGATGTTCAAATCGCTACTGCGATAGTGTTATTATTGGGTTTTGTTTTAAATGGCAGAGAATTTTTTTTCCCGATTTTATAGGAAAATTAGAATTTTTGTTCTCTTTAATTTATTTAAGTAATGCTGACATGGAAAATTATGGGAGTTTCAGAGGTTTCGGTTATATATATATATATATATATATATATATATATATATAGAGATTATTCCTTATATTTGGAAGGTTTCTATCCTACTTTTCTCGTCAAAAAAGAAGTTGCAAAACTAAGTTACAATCAGTTGTACAAAAAGGATAGATTGTTAGGAAATTGTGAATTAAATAATTTAATCATAATTTTAACACTCTCCTTACTTGTGGGCCTAAGAGCATTTCCATTAGATGTTCTAAAAATGTCATTTTAACACATTAAAAAGACTACTTTATTATTTTAATACACAATTTTACAATATGCCCTACATCACATGTTTTATTCTTCCATTCTATACATTAAAATAATATATACAACACATTAAAATACTATTTTCTTAAAATTCATCCCAATACAAAACAGTGGCCACCCAACAGGCAACAACCATTGCCCATTGCCACCAACCAACAACCACGGCCACCACTTACAACCTAAAATATAATTCAAAACAAAACCAAACAAATCCAGCCAAATACCCCAAACAAATCCATTTACAAAAACACTAACCACCACCATAAAAATACCAACCACCACCATCGTACAACAACAATCGCAACCTAAAACCCATGAACCCAATTTGAAAAATTACCCAAGACCCACCATTGTGAGTGGCTAAAACAACACAACACAACCACCATCACAATCAATCCCACCTAATCAACCCACAAAATAAAAACCAGAAAAATAAAACCCAGAAAACCAATCAATTCCACCGTTGTTGGTGACGACAGAGGGTGAGGATAAGGCTGATTGAGTGGCAACGCATGTGGAAGAGAGGCCAGTGATTTCTGGGTTATGTTTGTGTGATCTACAGCCCGATGAGGTGGCGGCAAGGTGGATGAGAGGTTGGTGGTTTGGTGGTGAGATTAGCGGCGTATTCTAGAGAGAGGAAGAGAGGAAGAGAGGCTAGAGTGAGAGTGAGTGATGAAGGGAAGAGAGGTGGCTGGGTTAGAGAGGAAGATAGGAGAGAGGAGAGGCTGTGATAAAGAAAAGCAACAAGGAAGAGAGAGAAATTAAGGTCAGAGAGGAGAGAGTATAATAAAAAAATAATAAAATTTTACAATTTGTGAACAATATCGTCTCAAAATTGAGACTGTACTGTTCACCATGGTTTTTAAATCCGGACCGGACCGTACAGTCCGACTCAGTTAACCAGGAACCTCTCACTATTACGGTTCTTTTAGAACTAGAAACCGTTCTAAGAAAGAAAAGCAAGGAACCGTTCAAACCGCGGTTGAACTACCCGGGTTTGAAAACCATCCAGCTATTTTTATTAAAAATAAATAAAAACATTACAGACTCATAGCACCAAATCACCATTGTGGAAGCCTCAACCGTAAGATTCTGTCAAACGTTGAACTCGCATCAATTTTCTGGTTAGTTTCAGGCAAAAATTTCTTTTCGGAAGTGAGTGCTTCTACGAGATTTTTTCGAAAGAAAAAAAAAAAAAAAAAAAAAAAAAAAAAAAAAAGAGGAAGAAAGGAGCAGCCACTACACGATGACGATGCAATGCTCTACAAGAGTTTTTTACCCAAAAAAAAAAAAAACCATTCCGTGAGTGAGACTAAGAATGAGACAGAGGAAGAGTTTTGTGAGGAGATTTGTGAAGAAGAAAGAGAGAAGAGGGTTCATCAAAAAAAGAAAGAGAGAAGAGGGAACACCCAAAGAAACGTGTAGGCATTGGGAAAGTAAAAGAGGCATTGGGAAGGTAAAATTTTTAAATGGGTGGATGAGAAAAATTTAAGATACTAGTAAAAAAAGAAAAGAAAAAAGAAAGAGATAGAGATGTAGAATTAAAAACGGTGGAGGGAGCATTGATTAAAGAGTAGACTCAGTTTAAGAAGATGGAGAGAGCAAGGCTGAAACGCTCTGATGAAGAAGAAGATACGTTGGCTTGTAGCACCAAGAAGTTCAAAGAAAGTCATCACTTAGCATGGGAAAAGGAAGATAATCAAATTAATAAGCAGGGAAGTTACAGAGACAAGCTTGGGGGGGGGGGGGGAGGCAATCCCTGGGGCATTTGAGAAAGCCTTTGGGTTTAATAGCTTGATGCAAGAAGATCTGAAATCGGACACCGAGGAGGATAATCTCCATGAAGGCAATGTCAAGGTTTGCTTTTCCAGGGAAGATAAGTCTCGCTTGAGAGCTCCATGGTAGCAAGCTCTCATTATCAAACCATTTGGGAGAAAAGTGGGTTTCTCATTCCTGGTCTCAAAAATTTGAAGTATGTGGAATCCAAGGGGGGGAATGGATTGTATAGATTTGGGGTTTGATTACTTTTTAGTTAAGTTTGAATTATGGAAGATGTAGATAATATTCTGAAAGGTGGCCCTTGGTTTATTGGGTAACATTTCTTAGCCATTAGACAATGGGAGCCTGAATTCAAAGCCTCTTAGCAACCTTCTCCTCAGTAGCGGTGTGGATTAGACTGCCTGAGCTTTCGATTGAGTTTTATGAGCAAAATGCACTCCTAAAAATTGGTAAATCCATTGGGCCAGTCCTCCGTATTGATGCATACACAACCAATGAAGCTAGAGGGTGTTTTGCTTAACTGTGTGTGCAAGTCAATCTAGATAAACCCCTTATTCAAACTATTTACCTTGGCAAGATGGCTTAGAGTATTTAGTATGAAGGCATCAGTACCCTCTGTTTTGCTTGCGGTAGGATTGGCCGTAAAAAAGAAACTTGTCCATACATGATAAGTGCTACACCCTAGGAAACGCAATCGAAACAGAGTGTAAGTTCCAAAACTATTGAGAACACCCAACAACCTGGGATAGAGAAGCCAACGGATAGGAAACAGGAAGATTATGGAGAATGGATGGTAATGGCTAGGCGCGAGCTGATGAACAAAGCCCGAGGTAAGCAAAGCAACCCAAATTTAAGCCAATTGGATGAATCATTTTAAGCAAAAAGTGACAAGCCTCTGCCTAAGACAGAGGAACAAAGCAAAGCAGCAGGGAAAAGGAAAGCCACACATTCTCAACCTGCCGTGTCACATAGGGAGGAGTTTAAGGCTTCCCTATCAAATCAAAGCAAATCCAATGATGGCAGAAGTTCTAAGGGTTAGGGAAGTCGCGCCAAATCAAACTAGAAAGCTAAGGTTCTGGTGGAAGCCAACAGGATGGAGTGGGGCCGAGTAAGTTAAATGGGCCTTTTGCCTTTAGGTTAGGAGCAGGCCTTTCAATTGAAATTGGGCCGAATCTAAGTCCATTTCTTTTCTCTAGCCTAGCAAGCCCAGCGATTAACCCTAAAGCAACGGAGATGGAACCAAAAGCAAGCATTTTGAGAGGCAGCCACAGTGGAGGAAACAAGCAAGTGGGCTATCTTCTACAGGGGAAAAGTTTACCAGTTGGAAACGAGACAATCTAGTGGATACAACAATATCCAAATGAAATTTGGGGGTGGTTCGAACTGGAGCTAATGTTAGCTTGGAAGAACATGTTTTCACTCACGGAGAAGAGCAGGAGGCTAGGTTATCTACCTCTGAAAGACGAAGCCTGGGTGATGACTCCAAACCCATGGTAGAGATTTATCCCGTACAGGCTAGCTGTGCCAGTCCCTCCACTGATAACCTCAAGCTCATCAGCACCAAGATTAAGTGTGCAAGCCTTGGAAAAATCTCTGACTGAGGTAGAAACAGAGTGGACCCAACCTATGATATCAGTGAGGAAGATTCTACAAGACAAGCCAGTGGAATGCTTGATGATGGGCAACCTGCACAGGGTGAAGTTTCTCTAATTCGCTGAGCCGAAGATCAGTGGCACCATCCTCATCAGAGCGAAGCAAGAAGTGATGGGGATAAACAAACACTCGACAACTCTGTTTCGCGAGAAGTTGATGGAGGCATGGAGACTGAGGGACACTGAGGATTCCTCCTCATTGTCGCACTTTGATTCTTCCATAACCCCGTATAAAATCATGAATATATTGATTTGGAATTGTAGGGGTGCAATGAAGCCCCAATTCAGAAAAACAGTGATGGACTCAGTGGAATGGCATTCTCCAATTCTCATGGTGATTATGGAAACAAGGTTTAGTGGAGCAAGGGCTGAAGAAATCATTGAGACCTTGCCATTTGATGGAGTTGTTGTGGCTGATACTATTGGCTTTGCAGGAGGTATTTGGTTGCTGTGGCGCCCAGAGTTGGTGCAAGTGGATGTCTTAGCTTCAACAGAGTAGGAAATCCATACCATCATTTGGGTAAGATCCCAAACCTTGAACTGGCTTATTAGTGCTATATATGCTAGTCCTAGGTTTGCTGAAAGGTGTATATTGTGGGAAAATCTTAAAATGCTAGCTAATTTACATGACTTACCCTAGGCTTATATGGGAAATTTTAATGAGGTGCTTTCTGAAGAAGAGAAGTTTGGAGGTAACCCTATCTGCCAAAGAAGGGTGATGGCTATTCAAGATTGTATGAATGAATGCCATATGATGGATTTGGGTTTCTCAGGATCGAAATTCACCTAGTCCAACAAAAGGGATTTAGGGGGATTAATATAATGTAGACTGGGTAGATGTTGGGCCAACCTAGACTGGAAGTCTTTCTTTCCAGAAGCAAACATCATGCATCTGGCAAGAGTAAACTCAGATCACTACCCTCTCTTCCTTAATTTGAGTCCTAACATGGGTAGTGCATCAAATAGGCCCTTTAGATTTCAATCTATATGGTTAAGCCACACCGACTTTCCTGCCATTGTGAGAGAGTCCTAGTTAGGAAAGGATTCAGACCTGGTTGGTGCAATTACAAGCTTCACCACCAGAGCTCAACGGTGGAACAAGGAAGTTTTTGGTAATGTGTTTGTTAAGAAGAAACAGATCTTGGCTAGACTACTGGGCACCCAAAGAGCGCTTGCCAACAACCCCAACTGCTTTCTGATCAACATTCAAGACTAGCTCTCTGAGGAATATAAAGTCATACTTCAACTTGAGGAAGAATTTTGGGCCATGAAATCTAGAACCAACTGGACCATTTTTGGGGAATGAAACACAGCCTATTTTCACATGTCTACTTTGACTAGAAGAAGCAAAAATAGGGTTACTAGCATACAAAGTAATGAGGGTGAATGGGTTCATAATGTTGAGGAAGTTAAGGATATCTTCATTTTAAGCTTCAAAAAGCTCTATCAGATTGAACAACTGGCCTGCCCCTTGGCCTAACAATGGGATTCTGATTGGTGTACGAAGCTAAATGAAGAAGAAGCAATTAATATGGCCCCACATGCCTTCAGATAAAGATATCTGGACTGCCCTAAAATCCATGTAGCCATATAAAGTCCCGGGTAGTGATGGGATGCACGCAAGATTTTTCTAGAGATTCTGTCTGGTGGTTGGTGAATCGGTTAAGAGAAAGGTCAATTTTTGCAAGCCAAAAAGTTCCAACATACCTCAATCAAACTCTAATTACTCTTGTCCCAAAATAGCTTGCCCCAGAGACTGTTAGCCAATATAGACCAATAAGTCTATGTAACACTATCTACAAAATTTTTTCAAAAATCCTCGTTCAGAGATTGAGGCCCCTGCTGCCTTCCCTAATTTCTCCTATGCAGGCTGCCTTTCTTGAAGGGAGGAGAGAATCAAACAATGTCATAATTGCCTAAGAGCTCATATACTCCCTAAGAAAGAGGAAGGACAAGGATGGGTATATGGTGGTGAAGATAGCCCTTGAAAAAGCTTATGACCGCCTAGAGTGGAGTTTCATCAAAATGGTGCTTGGACACTTTGGCTTCCCAGAGAATATCATTAATCTAATTATGAGTTGTGTCTCTATAACTTCAACTTCTCTGCTCTTCAATAGGAGTAAACTTGAATCCTTCTAACCCTCGAGAGGAATCAGATAAGGTGATCCTATTTCACCATATTTGTTCCTGCTGTGCATGGAGTTTCTAGGTGCCTAAATCACCAAGATGTGTGAAGATAAAAGGTGGGACAAGGTCAAAGCATCCAGAAATCGCCCAAGCTTTTCACATGTATTTTTTGCGGACGACCTCATGCTATTTGCTAAGGCAAATGCTAAGAATTGTGAAGCCATCCTAGAGGTCCTGAACAACTTTTGCAACTTGGCTGGGTAGAAGGTGAATCATGGAAAATCTAGGATATTCTTTTCCCCAAATGTCATTAGGAGAAGGAAGAGAAGCGTTTGTAGAAGGTTGGGAATCAATGCTACCAATAATCTTGGTAAGTACCTGGGGTTCCCTATCATACACCAGGGCAGAGTGGACAGTGCTTTCAATTTTGTTATGGAGAAAGTTCAAAGTAAACTTTTTGGTTGGAAAACTAAGCTTCTACCAAGAGCTGGGAAACTTGTGCTGGCCAAAATAGCTACTACCCCCATTGCAGAATATTACATGCAGTGTCATGGCCTTCCTATCAAAGTCTGTGATGGAATAGATAAGATGGTAAGGGACTTCATGTGGGGATCTATAGAAGGAAAAAAAAGGATGCATATGGTAAACTGGAACACAGTGTCTCTTCCTAAAGAATTGGGCGGTTTGGGCCTTTATAGCATGAAGCATAGGAATCAAGCTGTCCTAGCTAAACTATGCTGGAGGCTTGCTAATGATGAGGATTCCCTTTGGGCAAAAATGCTAGCTGCAAAATACCTAGCTCCTAGTAGAATATCTGAAGAAGGGAGGAAGTTACCATGCTCAAGTATTTGGGCAGCTTGCAAAAAGGGAGGATTAGTGTATGTTAAAGGATTAAAATGGGTAGTAAAGAATGGTGACTCTATCAAGTTGTGGATGGACTTTTGGCTACCCAGTGGTACCCTAAGGAACCTTATAGAGGGACTTTTAACCCAAGGAGAAGACCAGCTAACAGTCAAGCAGTGCTTCGACTCAAATCATGAGTGGAACTCACAAAGCATCTCATTTGAGCTACTAGAAAACTTGCTCAATACCATCAAAACCACTCCCTTCTCCTATGTGCAGAGGACACCGTCATCTGGGCTAATTCAAAAAATGACTTCTTCTTTCTAAAAACAACATATCTGCTGGCTAGGGGTTTAAACCCCCTGAACCTAGATACTGTGTCTATAGCATGGGTTTGGAAGACTAAAATTCCCCTTAAAATTCAGTTTTTCCTATGGCTATGTCTGCACAATAGCTTACCCTCTGCGGAAGTGCTAGGTTAAAGAGGTTTAAACCTTAACCCAATATGAACGATGTGTCATAGAAGCAATGAGTCCATAGTCCACCTTTTAAGAGAGTGTGAAATAGCTCAAAAATTCTGGTAGGATTTGCAGGTTCCTTACTGCCTAAGAGATTCCTTTAAGCTTCCAGTTGGTGAGTGGCTTGAACTAAATTGCAAGACTGGGATGAGTTCCAAATTTTTGGGTATTCCATGGAAGTTGCTGTTTTTGATGGGAATATGGCAGCTTTGGTTACACCGGAACAACTATGAGTTTCGGACAGGCAAGGTGGACAATCTGATTCTGAAAAGATGCATCCAGGTCAGTGCAGAATTTTTCTCTATTGGTATGGAAACAAAAGTGAAAAATTCCAAAACCATCATACCAGTAGGATGGGTGAAACCATCGAAAGGGTGGATGAAATTAAACTTAGATGGTTTAGCTTTGGGAAACCCAGGAAAGGCAGGGAAAGGCGATGTAATTCGAAAGGAGCTTGGATACGAGGGTATGCTAGAGCTCTTGGTAATACCAACAGCATTATTGCAGAATTGTGGGCGCTTAAAGATGGGCTGAACTTGGCAATGGAGCTCGGGTTGAAAAACCTTATTATAGAACTTGATGCTTTAAGTGTTGCTACTCTCCTGAACAATGACTCTAAAAATTTGTTGATGGAACCCCTTCTAACCGATTGCAGGAACTTGTTGAAGGCAATCCCAAATAAACGAATAACTCACACCTACCGTGAAGCCAACCAGTGTGCAGACGCATTGGCAAAGCTAGAAGCTAACTCCTTATCATCTTTTGTTGTCTTTTGTAACCCACCGTCTGTGGTGGAGAGTATTTTGGCTTTTGATAAAGCTAATATGCATTGTAATAGACTTGTTAATTCCTAGTTTATGAAGTTATCTTGATTTACCACAAAAAAAAAAAAAACAGTGGAGGAGATAAATCAATCAATCAAACGATGAAAAAAAAAAAAAAAGGAAAAACGGATTGGACTTATAGGCAATTTGAAAAGTATAAAAAGTTTAAAAAGACCCCTTCTCACGTCACTTCCTCTTCACTCTTTAGTAGTTATCATTGATTAGTTTTTTTATTATTATTAATTATGAGTCCTATTGGATCATGTATAACTTATAATTGAGGATTAAAACAATATGGAATTTTTTATAAGTTATAGGAATTTTTACCAAATAATTAAATTTATATACATGAAAATAATATATATTCTCAATGTTTTACTAATTTAATTATTTATTTATATTTTAAATCATTATTAATTTAATTATGACATTATCACGGTTCAACCTCGATTCGACCTCAGTCTGACCTCAAAAACCTTGAACCTCTCTCTTGCCCGATTCTTTGAACGGTTTGGGTTTCAAAACCATACTGTTCACCCATGCCAAAATTTTTAGAATTTGAAATACCTAATGTGAGAGCTTTTTTGGTGTTTGGTATGCCAAATGCCAAATATTTGACATTTGGCACACCTGATGGGAATGCTCTAAACTCTCATTTAATTAGTAAAGTCCAATACATGAGATTTTTAACATTTTAAATATGAGGTAGAGTGGAGATCTAGACATGATGAAACTCATGATCTTCTGCTCTATTATATATGAATTTAATCATTTAATTATAATTCTAACTCTAATTAGTGTTTATTTGTAAAAGAGTAATGTTATAAACACAAATTTTTTTTTATAATAATTAAATTGCCAAGTTTTTATTGATTTTCATCTAAGTCCATCACTAATATCATCCTTTAGTCTGACAGTAACACCTTCTTTGTGGAATATTTTGTAAAAAAAATTCTGATTATAGAATTATTGTACTCCTCAAAATGCTAATGACATCAAAAGTTAGGGGGGTAGGAATTGAAAATGGGGTTAGGAGATAGAGAGCAGCACCAAAAGAGAAAAAATAAATAATAAAAAGAAGACAAAAGCAAAAGAATAGAAAGTCTAAGCAGCAACAGCATAGTCTTGATCACTTGCTTCGATAAAAGAATAGCAGGCCCGGACGATAGATCTTTGAATATCTTCTTTTTTGGCCTTACCTTTGACTACTAGACAATAAAATTTGATGTGTAGGATCCATTTCGGTGTCAATCCTTTTTCTTAATTCCCAAACGTGGGACATTGTTAACACCAGTCACTAGTGAATAACGGATTCATGGTCCTAGTTCTTTGTAAAACGTAAAATAAATATGCATTTTACTGTTTATGACAAATAAAGCCACTTCTGACGGCTTTCGGTGATTTCTTTTTATTTTAATCAAGCTTTATAGTTCTTTCTCTTTTTATGCCATTAACATAGATAATCTTATTCACGATCATTACCAGAAATTATATATTGATTTCAAAATCAGTGGCAGAAGCTTGGATCTTGCGCCTGGAACAAAGTTGTCAAAATTTAAATTCTTTGGGTTGATAAAAATAAAAATTTTCAACTGCACCTTCAAATATGGGAATTCATTAGATTCTTCTGCACAAAAATGGTGGATTACTACAAGTTTGGGGTCTAACGGGAGCAGGGGGAGAAAATTTTAATTCTAGATCAATTATCACTGTTTTATGATATATTATCTGTTGTTTGACCTTTCGTTGTCTAGCATTTTGGGTTTATTCTTGTGATGCATCAGTAGTCTCTATTCAATGAATATTGAATTTAGGGCTTGACTCTCCCCATTTTATTACACTCAAAAGAACTCAAGGGGGTGTTTGGGCTCACTTTCTCTATTTAGAACCTTCACAAATCATCTCTGACAGAATTAAGTCTTAAACTAACAAGGCACATGGCATGCTTAGATTAGTTTCATATTGGGGAGAGAGAGAGAGTAATAATGAGATGGCGAAAAGCAAAATTGATAAGGTAGACGATGAAATTTTCTCAAAAGTTAGTCTCCATAGTTTACTATGATAATGGTTCCTTTATCTATTATAGAGTAAGGTAGGGATGACATTGGGTTGGAAAGGGGGGGTTCGGATCAGGGACGGAGCCAGAAGTTTAAGTTAGGAGGGGCGAAGTTTAAATTAAAAAAAGGCACATAACAACACTAGGCATGTAACATAACACTACAATCAACAAACTTTATTAAATATTAACAACTAACCATTAAAATTTCAAATCATCTCAACTAAAAAAAAAAAAAAAAGACTAAAAGACAAGCACCACCATTAATTATTTGTTGCTCCTTTATTTATTGATATTGTTGCTCCTTTATTCATACGGGCATATGTTATAAAAAAACAAAATCACCCATTCAGCATAAAAAAAAAAAAACTCCAAACAGTAAAGGAGTTGGACTGTGACGATTTGTGATTTAAGGTCTCGTTCGTCGTAATTGGCCCAATAGGCCTTGCCGACCATCCCGATATATCAAAAAAAAAAAAAAAAAAACAGTAAAAGAGTTAAAGTATTGACAGTGATTCTTCATTTAGCAATAAAACAGAAAAAAAAAAAAAAAAAAAATGAAGAGAGTTCTCCATCTTCCATTGAAAAAGAGAGAAGAGAGTTAGAGAGAGAGAGAGAGAGAGAGAGAGAGAGTGAGAGAAAAGAGGTTCTGCCTCTTCTCAGCTAAGATGAGAGAGGGAAATACCGTGCTGGTGCTTTCTTGGTCTCTCTCAAAAGCAAATCTGCTACCGACGTGCTGTGCCGTGCTGCTGCATTTTTGGTGTCAGTCTTCATTCCCTTTGCCTCATGTCTCAGTACTAGTGTCTCTCTCTGGGTTAGGTTTTTTTTTTTTTTTTTTTTTTTGGGGGGGTGGGGGTGGGGGGGCAATTTGATGGAATGATTTGATGTCAGACTGGTTTTGTTTCAAATTTTTTAAGGGCTGGGCTAATGTTTTGGTAAATTGTCTGATTGTACTCAATTTTCTTTAGCCTTTCCATTTTGGTGTTTTTGTTGTAGGCCTAATTTTTGGGGTTTACCCATTTGTTTTTCTTGTGATTTTAGACTTGTAAATTTTAGTGGGCTTTTTCTTTTTGTTTAAAAGATTTTGCTTAGGGGGGCAAGTGTAATTGTTTTGGGCAAAATTGCTCAAATCTGTAATATATATATATATATATATATATATCTATACACTGAAAAACAAGAGAAGGGTTTTGACTCGTTCAAAGTGAAACCAACTAGTTTTTTTTTCCCAATTTAAGCGACTCCCGCATCAAGATCGTATCAAGGCCGTGTCTTTGATCACATCCACAACATATCAGACTGTATCCAAAATTTAAAACATTTTTTAATCTCCAGATACTCTTTGGA
The DNA here is from genome assembly GCA_030021035.2 of Notholithocarpus densiflorus. NCBI lineage: Eukaryota > Viridiplantae > Streptophyta > Magnoliopsida > Fagales > Fagaceae > Notholithocarpus > Notholithocarpus densiflorus. Next base: position 940,175 of record JARYZH020000068.1, on the reverse strand, counting down.
GACCATATTGGATACATCTCCAGCCACAAGAGATACTTCAAATGAGAGGCCAGTTTTCTATCTAAAGTCCAACACATGCATATTGGAGGTACTTCAAATTTGTCCTACTTCATTGTTACATCAACACCTACTAGTAATATTAATGCAGTTTTGGTTTTTGCTACTGTTAACTTAGTTGACCAACTCACCAATATGATAAACCCATACTTTTGGATGCAACTGAAAATCACACTGATAAAGTTTTCAAAACTTTGTTTGAGGATTTTAAAAAATTGGGATATTAATATTAAGAGTTGGCAATGCTACATCATCAATATTGGCTTCTAAAGAATTTTGCATTTTATCTTTTGAAAAAAACTTAAATATTGTAATTGACTTTCCCATAATTTATAAACCAATTAAAAAAAGTCATAAAAAAAAAGTCACACTAAAGAAAAAAAAAAAATTTCTATGAGATTTTTTTGGTTATGAATTATTGAATTATGATATTGGTGATTTGGAGATTTTTTGTTGTGTTGTATTTGGACTATGGAGGGACCAAGGGCCCAAAGAAAGGGTTATGTGATTAGTTTCTTTAGGGCTATTTGGACTAATCCAAAAATTTGAGGGGGGCTAACTATAACAATTTCACACCCAAACTCTAAAATATGAGTCATCCTATATACTATTTAAATTTTTCAAAAAAATGAAGGGGGAGGGGGGGCAGCCCCTTAGTGGATCCGTCTCTGTATATTATGGGCAGCTAGTTTACAATCAGAGGGTATTCTAGTAATTTTTCATGGGAGAATGACATTTATAAAAATACCGTACATAGGATGGCATGCCGCGGGCTTAGAAGCCTAGAAAGTTGCTCCTACTGTTACAGCAGTCAAAATCGCATTAATTGCACCACCTATCTCTCCATAGGCCTTCCTTCAGCATTAAATGTGAAGTGGTCTGCCCCTCAATGGGTTCCCCAATCAATCCGGGAAGGCGCTCGAACTAATAGAGCAAGCATATATAAGCTTGTCCCATCCAATTGAAAGTAAAGAAGAAGGACCGTGATGATTTCTGGTTCAGCATGTGCCTTTTATAAATACACCCCCTTCCTCAAGAAGGGATGTGCATATATTCTCTTACAACTACAATTTTTAAATTCTCTTACTTCCTTTATTAACTTAAGATTCATTTGGTAACGTAATTCTAGTAGCGTTGTTTATATTTTTTAGAAATACGTGTGAATAAAAAAGTGTGTGAAAATATGTGTAATGTTATTTAAATACTGAAAACTATTGTTCAAAATACACAAACTTCAGAGTATTTACTGCTGCCCAATGCAATACCGTGCTCTTCATGCACAAGATCAAAGTTATTCTTAGCTTCAGCAAGAGCTCCGATCACCTACCATCGTTCCTTAATTAATATATTTCAAACGACCCAGAGCTAGTTTTTCAACCGCTTACATATATAGCTCCATCTTCGGGAAGAAATATGCAAGCAAAAGTCCATTCAATCAGTAGCAAACTGGAATGTTGTAGTCATATACAAGTACATGCTAATTAAGCTTCATCTCTTTATAGCTGCCATGAAAAAGAAGCAATATTACATTACTGTACATGACCAAAAAAGTTTGTTCATCACCATCACTAACGCACTTTTTCTTTTTGGTGTTTTTGGGAATAGGTATTTCTAAGTTCTAACACACTTCAACCACTCAAAAAGTAAAATACCCAAAAAAATTATAGATTTCTTTACTTTTTCGGTGCCAAATCACTGCCCCATCTCATATAGGATACCCTATTGTTCAAAAGGTGAAGGGTCCCTAATAATTGTGGGGCATTTATTATGCCCAAATTGGTTTGGAAAGCAAGGGTAACTAACGGTAATGATCTCAGAAGAAGGACCGTTTTACCGGAGCTCTTCCAACAGCTCTCATCAGGTTGGCTACTTCAAGAACCCTGGCCACTTTTGTTCCTCTCTTAGCCTCCGCCGATGCCCTTTTCTCTTCTGCTTTTCTTCGTGCTTTTGCCACATCATTCTGCATCTTTTCCAGAGCTCTAGCTCTTTTCTCCTCTAGTTTCCTCTACACAACAATGTAAAAATATTATTGTTTATTGTAAGAAATACTACCTTAGATAGTGCTTGAAAAAGGAAACGTAGGATATCAACTTATAGTTCTAGTAGACCTGGCGATCGAGATATATCCAAAAGGGGGAGCTTGTGTCGTGGCCAATGTCACTAGACATATTGCGATGCGGACACATATCCACTCTTTGACACGTGTCTATATCTTAATGTGACCAATGACGATTGGCCACTGACACAAGCCATTCCCTAAAAAAAAAAAAAAAAAGACCTGGGGGCTTGACTTGACTAATAAATATTCATTTTTTTATATAACATACATAATTAACTTCAATTATTAGAGAAAGAGAATTTTTTTTTTATTCCACAATCATCAAGTCCATCAAAATGACTGTCTTAGGAAGTGCAGAATACAATTTTTTTTTTTAATAAGTTTTTGGCTTCCAACTAAAAAGGAATGGATTATTCTTCTTCTTTCATTCTTTCTTTCCGTTTTAAAAAAATATTTTTTAAGACTTCCCTGTATAATCGTAGGTAAAGCATTATTTGATGACAAAGTCCTGGGAAGCTGAGGCAACAAATTTAGGGTATAATTTACGATGCCATGAGATTAGGGTAACTAGAAAGAACTCAAAGGGGCTGTTGGCTATGTCTAATGCCCCAAAAATGTACCAGTTGAAAACTATAAGTGATTCAAAAAGAAAAATTAGCACTTCTTTGAACAGTTTCCGGTAAGGAAAAATAATATATATGGGAAATTCAACTTTTTTATATGAGCACACTGACATCATTACTCATAACTCACTAGCTAGCTAGTCACTATAGGGACCCTAAAGTCAGTAACTTTGGTCTACTAGTATTGGTCTGAAGTCTTTAACAAGGTGAAAAATATTTTAACTGCATGCTCAAGCATCAAGATTTGGAAATTTTACATGGACAAACTTTTCCTTCTAGTCCTAGGATGCATCATGATCCCTCTGAATTTACTTGCAGAAAAGATAGCAAGATCAACAATTTAATACACAAAACTTTCCCCTTTTATTATTTTGGAGGTCTAAACAAAATGGACAAATCAACATACACGAGAGTGAAAGTGAAATTTTACGTACCTCAACTTTTTTCATCCATGATGTTGCTTTTTGAACCTGCTCACTTTCCCACCCGTTAATAACAGCATCCTCTCTCTTAAACCGATTGTTAATCTTTGCAACCTTCGCGTTCTGCCATGCCGAAATCTTCGAGTCCACCTCCTCTTTCTTCACTCTTTGCACTGAAATCTCAGTTTGATTACTTGTTGTTGAAGAGCCACCTCCGATTGCTGTAGCACCACGTCTAGGAGATGCAACTGGCGGGTCCAATGGATTATTATCAGGCACAATAGCCAATGGGTTATTCTCTTCCTCTAGCATCTCCTCCTCTCCAATCCTTCTCAAGTTGTTTCCATTAATTGTGCCTTCAGTCTCATTATTACTGGTATGGTCAAAAGTTGAACCTGCAACCACTAAGGCACTGAATTCCCGACTCATGCTTGTGAAGTTTTCACTCAGAGCACCTTCACTAGCCACGGACAAAGATGATCTATGGCTACTTGTTTCCCAAGCTTCTCTGCGACGGCCACGATTCACAGGTGGGGGTTGAGGTGGGGTCAGGGCGTGGATGTCCCTGATTTGTTCATCTTCGTCCTGATTGTCTTGCCCATGGCTGGTGCTTGCCCTCTGATCATTCAGCATAACAGAATTTTAGTATGTATGGGTTGTGACTTGTGATTGTGAGGGAATAAGATGGCGGGGAAGCAAAAACTTGATTGGTGGAAGAGAAGTCAAGGATTTAAGCATGCATAGTCTATTGTCTTCTTGTCTCGAGAACTTTAGAGAGAAATATTGGCCACACATATAATAAAGTTTTAAGTTAACGCAAAATTGTTAATAATCCTGATAAGCCTAGTGATGGAATGCAAAGGAGGAAAAAGAAACATCTTTCCAGCATAATCTTTTCTTTTTTTCTTTTTTTTTAAAGTCCTTGTCTTTTTTCCTTTTTTCTTCAATTACCCATGTTATGTAGAACCTATATTGATTTTCACCCTTGTCATTGGGGAGATACCCATCTTTCTTCTATAAATGCACCAATAATTGTATTTAAATATCTTACTCCTTTCTTGCATCCTTTTAGGATATATAGTATGTTTTTGCGGAGTGAATGTCCAAATCTTAGGATCCTATCCCAAAGATGAGGCAAAATGTCATTGTTTATTTTCGTTTTTCCTTTTTTTAAGTTGTTAGCGAGCCCTTGAATTCAGGTTCATGTTAGACGTTGAGTCCCCTATTCACGTTAGCAAGGGGAGCACGATAATAATCATCGATTTATTATTTGTCATGCTTAAATTAATACAATAAACAGATATGATGAGAGCAAACTAAGTAATTATAATTTATAAGTAATATTCAATGTTGGATTTGCTAAATGAAAGGAACAATAGTTCTATCTATGCTTGAAATTAATGAAACTGGAGAATTTTATAAGAGATGGTTAGTTGTTAAAAACTGTTAGAATTGTATGGTTAAATGATTAAATTTACTATATCTCGATAGTTTAAACTTTTAAGAAAATAAATAATTTAACATGGTATCAGAGTATGAGATCTTGAGTTCGATCCGTATCTCCTCCATTTTATCATCGATTTGAAATCTCATGTATTGGGTCTTACTTATTAAAAGTAGTTTCGGTCCATACGTGAAGGGGAGTGTTAGAATTGATGGGCTTCCATATCAACTTATAAATTCTACAAAAACCTTTAGATGGCAGGAAAAACTTTTTTGAAACAACAAGTATTAATAGGACTAGATAGTGAAATTTATGAAAAATTGAGTTGGTTTCTTTTTCTTCCAAATAAAGCTATTAGTTGACTAGATTTGATTTGGTTTGTCATTGTAAGGGGAGTGATATCTTCTCTATCTTCTATATTTTAGGATTCAAAATAATTAGCACTAATTGTGATTAAACCAAAAGTAAATGAATCATGAGATTTTGGGTGCATGTGTTTCTTCAACAGTTCCATGAATCACTTTCATTCAACTTCCCTACAAAACACATCCATCATGAGCTCATGGGCTTGCAAGCGCACACTCTAAGCCCATTTCTTATATGCCCTCTAAGCTACTAGGATTGAAATCCTTTAGAGTTCCTAAGATACTCTACAAAATAGAGCTCTTAAAATCTCCACATTTCTTTTAAAATAAATGTTCTAATATTGCCACATCATCAATCCATTACTACAACCCTAAATAAGCCTTAAAAAAAAAAACTCTTATCTATTCAATCAATTAACATTCAAGGTTAAACCTCTATTTTAACCATTTAATTTTTGTGAGAAATCAACACAAAAATACTCTAAATCAATTCTTCCCATCAGTTCGAATAACACTTAAGAGCCTGTTTGGATTGAGGAAAGAGGGAGGGGGAGAGGAGGTCATTAGAGTCATAGATTTGTCATTATCTTTGTTACAAACAAGCACTAAGATCATCTTAGTTTCGCCATAAAATATTTTATGAAAAATGATTTGTTTATTTTTAGGTTTATGGAATAGCTGAAAAACTTAATGAAAATGAAATTATTATTTTTCATTAAAAAGCACCTTCTTTAGGGCAGTAAAACAATTTCAACCTCAATAGAACATAATCCTCCAAAATGATAAAATATCACTAAAATTTTCAAAATGATTAAAATACTTTCAAAACCTCCAAAGGTCACTCGAACATTCAAAATGGTTACAATATCCTCAAAACTTCTAAAAAGACTAGAATAACCCGAAATCCCTAAATTGATAGAAATATTCCAAAAATCATAAAAATGATCAAAAAGCCCTAGCCTCAAAATTTCTAAAATACCCTAAAATCTTTAAAATGACCAAAATAATTTTGAAAGTCTCTAAAATGACAAAAATACCCTAAGAATTTAATACCCATGAATTCTTCAAAATGACTAAAATATCATCAAAACGCTAAAAGGACCAAAGTATCCCTAAGCCTATAATATGACCAAATTAACCTTGAACCTATAATATATTTCTTAAAACTCTAAGAATCACACACCACCCCCCCCCCCCCCCCAAAAAAAAAAAAAAAAACAAATTTCAAGTGTTCTTTTTTTTCTTATTTCTTTTTTTAAGGTTTCAAGTTTTGTATTATGCATGTCAAGGAGTAAGTTTAGTTCATATATTTCTTTTTCCTTTTTAAATTTTAATGCTCTTATTTTAATTGTCTTTATTAGTGTAATCTTCAATAAATTATTTGAAATGTTCTTATTTTTAGGTTGGTTCGGTTATTCTGCATTAATATTTTAAAGTGGTGAATTAAGTTTTTATTTAATATCTACAAAAAAGAATACATAGAATCTTTTTTTGATATTTTGGATGAGGCAAATGTCAAAAATATGTTTTCTATTGTATTTTTAGAAACATAATCTAACACCAAAAAGCAAGCAATTTTTTGTAAAAAATATTTCAATTGTAAATATTTTTCGACAGAAAAATTACATAAAAATAAACGAATTCTTCTTGAGTGGTATACAAAACGTCAAGATTTAATTAGCCAAAAGGTGCCTTTAGCTCTCAATTATAAACTAAAGTTGAATCTGATAAACATGTTTAGAAAAATGAGAATTTTATACTCTATTTCTTTATTTCCTTTTTTTTTTTTTTTTTTGTTTCATGTCCATATCAAATTAAAACAAATCATTCAAGGTGAGTTTCCCAAATTAATAAAACAAAAGTGGGGTGTAAGAGAATCAGAAAGTATATTGGGCATATCAAGAAATGCAGAAAATTTTGGGCTGAAAGTTAAAATAGGGTAAGATTGAAAGGCAGCAATGCAAAAGTCTTATTTTCCATTCTAAATAATTTTTTCAAGTGTCGGCCAAATGATTTTTGGTGGATCCCACTACTGTTAGGTGCAGCGTGTGGACCAGTCACTTAACTGCACACGCGTCGCACAGTAGCAATCAGTTTTCCAGTTTTTAACTACACGTGGCGAAATCTAACGGTGATGGTCCCACTAGAAAAGCTACGTAAGCTTCCTCCCACGCAGGTACCATCAGTTTGATGCCACGTGTACGGTATCACTAAGTCATTTATTTAGGTTTTCGAGATGCTCACGTCTCACTTGATAAATTAATATATAATGTACCCCTAATTAAAATAATAATCTAGTGTCTTTCTTAAAGGGACACGTAGGAAAAGATATGTACCCCTAGCTAGTATGCTTTTCTGTAATGCATTATGGTTTTTTAAAATAATAATTTCATAAGGTAGTTATTATTAATTCTAATATGATGTTATTATTGGTATTATTTTTTTACCCATTAATAATAGTTTGTCATCTATAATTTATTGTAAAAATGTTATTAACATAACATTATTTTTTTAATAATTCAATTCAATATTTTTAGACAAAGTTTATTTATAAATTTAGTCAAAATTACAATGAAAATGACATGTACATGTGCAATACACATAACTAACTTAATATGATAATATACAATCACTTAAATATAATAATAAGCTTTCTATTCTTGATTATAAAGTTTGCACGGAAACTTGGTCTATATATATTTTTTGTTTATCTACCACAACAATAATCCAATAGCTTTTTATAATAAAAAAAATGCTCCAATATCTTATTTTAAAATTTATAGGATATTAGAGTCCAATCAATTGGGGGTATTTGGAGTATTATTTGGAGCCATCTTATGATGTAATGGATGTGTAAGATGTGAAGGTGGAGTGTGATAAGTGGCTAACATTAGGTGACAAATTAGTTTGTAACAGGTGTGCTGGACTTAAGTGGAACTTGGGTGTTTGAGAATGACCTAATGATGGGTGTGGTTGGAGATGATAATAGATAAAATACATCATGAACAATGACATATTAGTTTCTTACCTTCTAATGGATAAGTATTTTATTCATTCTATTAGCAAAATCAGCAAGCAAAACAAACAATCAACAAAACAGAAGTGTGTAGGTCTTAATAATTAATCAACAAGATCGTAACATTGTATTTGGCAAGAGCTTTGTGATTGAGTGGTATTGTCCCATATTTCATGTAGCAAGAGTTCCAATCTCTTCTTTCTCTCGTCTCTTTTTTGTATTTTAACTAACTGATTTTTTAGGAATTAAACGAATTCTTAAGATAAATAAGATAATCCTCCAAATGCGCATGATAAAATACTTTACACAAAATTTATGCACCAAGATCAATCAAGATAAGTCTTAAAGTTCAATAGTTTTTGTAGTCTAAAACTATGCATAAAATTGAATTTTATTTACTATTAGATCTATAAACTTATTTTTTATACATAGTTTTAAATTAAAAAAATTTGAAATTTAAATATTTGATTTATGACATAGTTATTGATCTTTGATTTTCAAGCAATTTTGCAAATATAGAAAATATAGAAGAAAATATTATCCAATGATGAATTTGTCAAAATTTACATTAAATTTTTTTTAAAAAAAGTGTAATTGTAATCTTAAGCTACAACAAAGTTTGTTGCCAAATGTTGTCTATATGTTGATTAAAAAAAAGAGTTTATTTGTTGCAATTCACTAGTTAAGGTTGCACTTGTTTTAATAGAAATTGATTTTCGAAAATAATTTTTGCATTTGTGGGTGTTTGTGGTGACTAAAATTGTTGGTTAAACTGAAAATAAATTTCGGTTAACTGTAAAATAGAAGCACTTTGAGCGTAGAATATTTTACACTTTTATTTACAATCGTAACATTTACAGTTCATCTAAAACTTATCAACCCAACCTCCACCCCTACCCGCCATTGACTTCATCAGTCTCTGGCCACTAGTCGCTAGCCCGCTACCGTTGGTCGCTGGTCACATTTATTATTATTATTATTATTATTATTATTATTATTATTATTATTATTATACATGTGTTTGGGAAATAAGAAAATATGGGAAAGTAATGGAAAATATGTTTCCCATATGATTTTTAAGAATGCAACTAAATACTTGAAAATGTTTTTCTATAGCATTTTCAAGAATTAAACTAAACACTTGAAATGTTTTCTTTTTTGAAAAAATATTTTTGTCAAAACAAACATAACCTAATATACAATACAATGCCACGAAAAAAAATAAAAATCACATTTCTAGTCCAAAATTTTGCAAATTTGGGCCCTCTGCATGTCATTTTGTTACAAAAGGTAATTCATGTTTTGTTTGTGTCTTTTGGTACTAAAAAAAAAAATTTTTGAAAAAAGAAAATGAATATATTTTTTTTTTGAGAAAGAAGACATTCATTATATTAAATTAAAGCGTGGCCAAATCAACTTGAACAAAAGATAAGGTGCGAAACCAAATATCCTCCATCCACACGGTAAAATCTGGTGTGATCAAAACTAGCTTAGCTAAACTATGATAAACTATGAGCAACTTTGTTGCCATCTCTCTTAATGTGAGAGTATGCCAATTCTGAAAACAAACTTGAAAATAAAGAGACATCAAAGGAGCAAAAGAAATTAAACCATTATCCTTGTTCCTCAAAGCCTTCACAGTCACTTCTGAATCACCCTCCACAATAGCACAGTCCACTCCAATCTCGCTACCGAACTCCACTGCTCTGCACGCAGCAATTGTCTCCACTTCCACGGGCTGATATGCTTGCTCCAATTGCTGAATTAAGGATGCAATTACCTCTCCATTACAGTCCCGAATTACCACTCCAACCCCTGCTTTATTCTCCTCATTTGAAACCACTCCATCATAATTTATCTTATATGTATTCGGTGGTGGAGCAGTCCATTTTGGCTTTGGTTGAGGTCTGACCTGGTTTGGCAGTGGATTGATAGTTCTAATCTCATCCCAGCGTTCTTGAGCAGCTTGTTTTAGGTCCTTTGTGAGGTAGCAAGGTTGCTGTAAACGTGACTGGTTTCTCTGGTGCCATATATGCCATACTTGGATAGCAAAGAGTTTAGGTGACTTCCCATTCTCCATTATCCATCTGCATAATTCCTTGAAGTCAGCAAACACCTCCCTTGTTCGAAAGCTCCATCTGCTTCCATCCCAAGCCTCATCCAAACCCGGGCAACCCCAAAGAGCATGCAACGAGTCCTCAGTGTTTGAAGAGCATCGGTCACATGTTGAGTTATCTATGATTGTTTTTCGGGTCAGGTTGAGTTTTGTGGGAAGAGAGTTTCTGCATGCTCGCCACACCATGTTTTTATAATTGGTTGGAACTTCCAAGGACCAAATGCTTTTCCATAAATGTCTATCCAAATTCGGTTGTGTATCCTCCTATGACCTTGCCTCCAACTCCTTGATAAACCTATATCCTAACTTACAATTATACTGCCCATTTGCCGTGAAAGGCCAGAACAGAGAGTCTTCTATTGGGCTTCGGGCAAGTGGGATCTTCTTTACAAGTGCTGCTTCAGCTAGTACCAGAATTCCATCCACCATTTCAGCATCCCATTTTCTTGTGTTCTCATCTATTAGACAATCAACCGTGGCATTCTCCATGGACTCAATGATTGGAGAAGTGACTAATGGTGGATGTTTAATGGGGAGCCAATGGTGCTGCCATATTTTAATGTTTTTCCCATTGCCAACCCGGAATCTTGAACCCATTTTGATTACCTCCCTTCCTTTCAAAATGCTTTTCCACGCATATGATCCGGATGCCTAATCCTTTGCTTCCATGAATGAGCAATGAGGAAAAAATCTTGCCTTAAATATCCGGTAAAAAAGAGTATCTTTATTATATAAAAGTCGCCAAGCTTGCTTGGCAAAGAGTGAATCATTGAACAATGCAACGTCCCTAAAACCTATTCCTCCAGCTAACTTCGATTTTGTCAACTCCGACCATTTAATCCAATGTATTTTTCTTCTATCACCCTACTGCCCCCAATTTTTTTTTTTTAATCATTGCTTTAATATCATGACATAACCCCAAGGGTATTTTGAAACAACCTGGGCCTTTTGTCGTTTAAATTGTCAATCCTTTCTCCCGTTGGCTCACCCACCCACTTATACCAAATAATTAAATAAAGCATTTTTCTCAAATGTTCTAAAACTGCTGTGGCTGTTGAATACGGGTTACTTTTTTATAATAAAAAAAAAAATCATATTAATAAACTCTATGAAAAAATATATATCATATTAATAATTATTATTTATGTTTATACTATTTTAAAAGTAATTGAGGATGTAGATTTTTTCTTAAAATTGTGTTTTCAAAACATAATTTCAATATTTGTGATCGTGTTTTCAAAACTCAATTTCACTTAAGATGTTATTATATTAACTTTTTAAAGGAAAATTGTGTTTTGGATACCCATTTTTTTTATATATTAAAAAAAATCTCAAATAACTTTAAAACAGTGCTAATTTAAATAATCAATATCATAATTATATTATTTTTTACAATTATCCATTTGAATACAATTCTGGAGAGATGCCTTATTGAAATGCCTTGGGTTTGTGGTCGTATTTGAGGGGGAAAACTTCAGTTTCTGGAGTGAATAGATTGAACTAATTAAGTTGCCATCATCTAGCCATGTGCTTCAGTGGGGAAGGAATTAATAGGTTCTTTTTAAACGGATAAAAATGCTCGAATATAATAAAGCACGCAGAATCGGATATTAGCGAGAAAGAAACTTCCTTGTAAAGCATAATCAGATCACTATGTAAAGAGTAAATTACTCATTTGGTTTTTCAAATTATTAGAGCAAATTTTATTTGGTCCATTAATTATTAACTTGTGTTAATTCGGTCTTTCAATTTTCAAAATTAACGATGAATTTCACTCTTGAGTGTATGTGTGTGCATTGTGCTCCATTTGTTTTAATGGAAAACCATAAGTGAAGATAGTTTTTTGTAAAAGAAATGGGTTAAAGGAAAATTATCACTTAATTTCTCTTAATTAGCTTGGTATGAGATAAAATTGTTTTACACTAAAATTTTTTGGAAAACAACTACATTTCACACAAAACTAAATAAGAGAAGTCAAGAGATAATTTTTCAACTCATTTTAAGGTCGCAATTAAACATAGGAAAATAAAATTGTCTTTTTAGTTAATGTCAAAACAAATAGAGTGTTCCACTAATAATTAGTCACAGTATTACACAGAAACATAGTAAATTTAAGTTGAGACTTTTTATATTTTTGAAGTTTAGACAAATGAATTTGTATATAAATATAATTGACACAAAATTGAAATATAATTGGAATGACCATTAGCATGAAATTGGATTGTATTGAAAATCTAAAAACACTTGACATTAGATTATAGTTCATTTTTTTGACACTTGGTATCAAATTATAGTTTAAGTAGAAAGGATAATTAACAAAAATTATAGTTTATCGAGAAAGACACTTAGCACAAAATTAGAGTGCAATTAGAATCTAGTTTCGATTCTTGATTGGTCTCCCACTTGAACTAATTAATAATTTAAACTAAACATTGTATGAAATTAATAATTTAAACTAATAAACTTTGTCTTATGGAAGTGAACCTAACACAAAATTGTAAATCAAAAGTTGGGCAATCAACAAATATCGGCATACAATAATCGTGGTGGAACACAACACAACCCAGCCAAATATGTAATGCTCAAAAGAACGTTGTCGATAGCAGATTAACCCACGACATCACTGTCGGGAATTACACATATTGGCAAATGCTGACCCTCAAAGAAGATAATTAATTATACTATATATAGAACAGAACATTAAGATGTGGTTGTTCTAAAGTTCAATGGGTATTGATTCTCAAAAAAAAAAAAAAAAAAGGTTCAATGAGTATTGTGCGGCCCAGTGCAGTCCGAACCCATTGGGCCTTGAACTTTAGTTATTAGCACAACTCAAGGGCCCAACTTTTGTTATGCTCGGTATTCCGGCCAGAGCCCCCAAATGCTGCGAGCCCGAGCAGGATGTTATTCAAGAACCGAGGAATAGGCAACCGGCCCGAGCGCCTTGCCTCGTCACGTTGACCCTGTCCTTACCGAGCAATGTCTGAAGTTGTCCAGCCACACCACGCCTGACTGCCCGGCAGCTCCTTAGGAAACATCGCCGTCGACCACATTTGCTGGAGTGGGGAGCCATTTCCAAAGCCACTCCCACCTAAACGCCCACTTACAATCAGTGATATTGGACCACTCATTGCACTAGTTTTGAAAGCAATCATAATCCCTCCACTAATAATTGGCTATAAATAGGAGAAGTTAGAGAAAGGAAAGGGGATTGGAATTTTGGAGGAGAGAGGGAGAGTACAGAAAGGGTTAGCAACACAAAAAGGGAGAGAAAAGTGATCTCATTGAGTCTCTAGGTGGAGAATGACCCAAAGTAGGAAATCCAAGCCCATCATACAAGTAAGTTGTGAGCCCAAGCGAAGCCCAGCCAAACAGCCTCACTTTTGGTGCGCACAATTGGCGCCGTCTGTGGGAATCTCCTACAACGCTGTGGTTCTAAAGGGACTCAAGCTCGGTTAGCATGTCTGAAAGACGTTCGGGGAGCCAAGCGGGAACTGGATCCGTAGGGTCCACTCAAGGGTCTAGCTGGCGAGAGCGCAGGCAAAAGGAGCGAGAAGATGGAGCGCACGGTCAAGAGGGAGAATGGTCCGGTACTGGAGGGGGATCGTACCAAACCCAACGTACCGTCTCCGGCGCCACGGGACATCGGCAGAGGGAAGAGAGGGATGAAGAGCTCGAGCGACTACGCAGGTTGGTTAGGGATTTGGAGCTGGAGGCGAGAAGGAGGCGTCGGAGAAGGGATAGGGACGACCAAGAGAGGAGAGCTGACAATGGAGGAAATAGATATGGGGCGGGGTCAAATCAGTCCGGACAACGTCACCGGCATGGTCGTTCTCATTCCCGGGAATCTCGTCAACGACAAGACCGTTCGCATTCACGGGGATCAAGAAGGAATCGAGACCGGTCACGCTCCCACGAGTCTCGACAACGCCGGGATCGCTCATGCTCACGGGAATATTTCGTTCGAAATTCTGCCTCTCTAGAGGAATGGCGGCCCCATAATGCCGCCATGGATGCTATGAGTCGCGCGTTGCAAAAAGCAGTTAGGTTTCCATTTTCAGATGATATTGAGGGGGCTGAAATGCCGAGCAGGTTTACCCGCCCGCCGTTCATTTCTTATGACGGGAAAACGGACCCGGTAGAGCACGTCAGTCATTATATTCAGATGATGTCCCTACATACTCATAACGATGCGCTAATGTGCAAGGTATTCCCTTCAAGTCTTGGACCTACTGCTCTAAGGTGGTTTAATGGGTTACGGAAGGGCTCGATACGAAATTTCTCCGATCTAATTCAAGAGTTCGGGGTCCGGTTTATGACCTGCAGTCGTGTACCACAACCGGTGGATGCACTATTGTCCATGAGAATGAAGGCGGGGGAGACCCTCCGTAGTTACGCCAGCCGGTACTGGGAGTTGTACAATGAGATAGGTGGGGATAATGAAAAAGTAACGGCAAGCACTTTTAGAATGGGGTTGCTCGAAAACTTTGGACTACGGGAGTCGTTGACCAAGAAGCCTTCCGAAGACATGAGACAGTTGATGAGGCGCATTGAGGAATACAAATGGCTAGAGGATGACCAGCTGCAAAGTAAAGGTAAAGCACCAATGGCAAACCGCCCCCGACCGAATGGGTATCCTTTCGTGCCCCGGGGGGGCTTGGCTATTCAGGAACCAGCTACACAAACGGGAGAGGTAAACGTGGCGTTCAAAGAGCCGATACACAAGATCGTTGACCGAATCAAGCACGAACCATACTTTTGTTGGCCGAACAAAATGGGTAGAGACCCGTCCAGGAGGAATCAGAACTTATACTGCACATATCACCGAGACAAAGGGCACACCACCGAGCAGTGTCGTGTGTTGAAGGACCACCTCGGGCAACTGGTTAGTGCCGGGCATTTAAAGGAATTTGTTCTGAACTCGGGAGATAAAAATGCGGGGCAGGATACTCGACAAAGGGGGAACCCCCTTCCACCCCCTGTAGGGGTTATCGAAGTCATTCACGTTGCCCCAGAGAGGTTTGCCGCGGGAGGGAGGAAAGGAGTGTTGGCTGTAGTACCAACGGAGAGATGTTCGGAGGAACGGCCACTAGAGAAGAAAACAAGGTATACGCAGGAGTCTATCACTTTTAACAATGACGACTTGGAAGGGACGGTCCAGCCGCACGACGACGCATTAGTAGTCACTACCAGGATAGGTGGTTTCCTGGTAAAAAGGGTAATGATAGATCAAGGGAGTGGGGCCGATGTAATGTATCCGGACCTGTACAAGGGGCTCGGGCTGAAGAAGGGGGATCTCATGAAGTATAGTATGCCCTTAGTTGGATTCGAGGGCAAGGTAGTGATTCCGGAAGGGCAAATTTCACTCCTAGTGATTATGGAAGGTAAAAAGGCACAAGTAACATTCTTAATAGTAGCATCGTTTTCTCCCTATACAGCAATCTTGGGAAGGTCGTGGATTCATTCAATGGGGGCTGTCCCCTCTTCCCTGCATATGAAGATCAAGTTCCCTACCAAACATGGTATTGCCATGGTGAAAGGAAACCAACAAATGGCAAGGCAATGCCTCGTCGCTGTGGTTAGATGGGAGCGGGAACAGTCTGAACGGCTGGCTCAGGCCGACCAAGGAGGGCAAGCCGAGAAGTTAAAAATAGCTGGAGAGGAGGAGCAGATTGAACAGAGGCAGGATGGGCGCAATGACCCATCCCAAAGGGTCCCATTATAGCAGTCACAGCAACCCCATGAGGGGATGGTGGCCGGCGATGCCGAGTATCTAATAAAAGTAAAGATTTTGCCAGACACTAATAAATACTTTCAGGTCGGGGCCAGTATGGAAAATGAAGGGAAAGTGCAAGTGTTGCTGTTGCTTGTCCAAAATTTAGATGTCTTCACATGGAGTCCTTATGAGGTGCCCGGCGTTGATCCTGAGTTCATTGTCCACAAGCTTAACGTAGACCCCACGTTTCCCCCAAAGAAGCAGCGGCCAAGAAGATCGGCCTGGGAACACGTTGACGCAGTTAGGCAGGAGGTTAAGAGGTTGGGGGATGCCGGGGCGATAAGAGAGATCTTTTTCCCGGAATGGCTGGCAAATACTATGGTTGTTAGAAAGAAAAGCGGCAAATGGAGGGTCTGCGTAGATTTCACTTATTTAAACCGAGCCTGCCCAAAGGACCCATTTCCTATGCCAAAGATAGATCAGTTGGTAGATGCCATGTACAGACACCCGAGAATGAGTTTCCTGGATGCTTTCCAAGGGTATCATCAGATCGCTCTGGCTGCCGAGGATCAGGAGAAGACAGCTTTCATAGCTCCCGACGCTAATTATCATTACACTGTGATGCCTTTTGGGTTGAAGAACGCCGGGGCAACGTATCAACGGATGATGACGAGGATGTTTCGGGACAAAATTGGCCGGACCGTTGAAGTGTATATTGATGACATGGTGGTAAAGAGCAAGCAGGAAGCGCGGCACATGGAGGACCTGCAGGGAGTGTTTGAGATATTGCGGAGACATAAGTTGTGCCTCAATGCCGAAAAATGTGCTTTTGGAGTGGGGGCTGGTAAATTCTTGGGGTACCTAATCACCAGTCAGGGAATAGAAGTTAATCCTGACCAGATCGAGGCTGTGAAGCGGCTCAAGTCGCCGAGCAATCCAAAGGAGGTACAGGTGTTGACCGAGATGCTAGCCGCCCTCAACCGATTTATCTCTAAGTTTTCAAATTGCTACCGTCCGTTCTACCAACTTTTAAAGAAGTGGAAAGGATTTCAGTGGGATGATGAGTGTGAAAAGGCTTTTCATGACCTTAAGGGGTATTTGACGTGGGCACTCATGATGACAGCACCAGAGCCCAACGAGGACCTGTTTATGTACCTCTCAGTGTCCGACCACGTGGTAAGTGCCGTACTTCTACGAGATCGTGGAGTGTAGCAGCCCGTGTACTATGTTAGCAAGATCCTAGTTGACGCAGAGACTAGATATTTGCCTCTGGAAAAATTGGTATTGGCGTTGGTGCACGCCACCAGAAAGTTACCTCAGTACTTCCAAGCTCATACCGTGTATGTACTGACAGAATTTCCTCTGCAGTCGTTGTTGAAGAGATCGGACTTCACGGGGCAAATAGCTAAGTGGGGGACCCGGCTTGGGGCATTCAACGTCAGGTATAAGCCGAGAAATGCGGTAAAGGGGCAAGTCTTAGCCGACTTCGTGGCTGAATTCTCTCCTAAAAATCAAGGGGAGATGGTTTGTTAGCTTGAGTATCGCCCGTGGAAGCTACATGTGGACGGCGCATCTAGCGCCATAGGTGCCGGCGCTGGGGTCGTCATAATTACCCAGGAAGGCATACGGTTGAAGCAATCGTTCAGACTGGGGTTTAAAGCCTCCAACAATGAGGCAGAGTACGAAACTTTGCTTGTCGGATTAAGGGCAATCTCGAGCCTCGGTGCCTGGCATGTAGAGGTCTACTCAGATTCGCGGCTAGTAGTTAATCAGATCCAGGGAAGTTATGAAGCCCGAGATCCCCGAATGAAAGCCTACTTGGAGTTGGTAAAGCAAGCTATGAATGACTTCTGTACGGTAAAAGTGACTCACGTTTCCTGGGCACAAAACAGACACGCTGATTCTCTCGCTACGTTGGCGTCAACCTTATCCGAAGAAATCCCTCGGGTAGTCAAGGTAGAGCTTGTCCCAGAGCCGAGCATTAAGTTGGCAAGTGGTGAAGGGGAAGCAGTGGTGGGCGTCACGACGATTACAACATTAGGGCCAAGCTAGATAGATCCCATCATAAGCTTCTTAGCCGAGGATCGTCTCCCAGGAGACGAAAAGGAGGCTAACAAAATCCGTAGAGTGGTGTCCCGGTATTGGTTGTCAAATGACCGGAAGCTGTACCGTAGGTCCTTTGGGGGACCATATCTTCTATGCTTGCATCCCGAGAAAGTAAGCCAATTGTTGACCGAACTACATAACGAAGTGTGCGACAATCATGTGGGGGGACGATCATTGGCTCATCGGGCAATGACCCAGGGATTCTGGTGGCCCCAAATGCAAAGGGACACCGTGGAATATGCGTGTAGATGCGAGCAGTGTCAAAAGCATGCCCACCAGATCCACCAACCTGCGGGGTGTTTGAACCCAATTAGCAGTCCTTGGCCTTTCGCACAGTGGGGGATAGACATCATAGGCCCCTTTCCTTGGTCCATAAGTAATTGAAGGTTCGTATTGGTGGATGTCGATTATTTTACAAAATGGGCGGAAGCAAAGGCTTTAGCCAATATCCGGGACGTGGATGTGAAGAAATTTGTATGGAGGAATATAATCACAAGATTTGGGGTGCCGGATTTCCTTGTATCTGACAACAGGCTGCAATTCGATAGCCGAGCTTTCCGAGAGTTTTGCAGCAATCTTGGCATTAAGAACAGGTACTCCACCCCGGCCTACCCCCAAAGTAATGGTCAGGTCGAGGCTGTAAACAAGGTGATTGTGAGTGGACTGAAGAGACAACTGGAGGGAGCAAAGGGTAACTGGGCCGAGGAATTACCCAAGGTTTTATGGACATACCGAACAATCCCTCGGAAGTCAACAGGGGAAACCCATTTTTCTCTCACATACGGAGCAGAAGCCGTAATACCAACCGAGGTCAATTTGTGCAGTGGGCGAGTTTTAGAATTTGACTTAGCCCGAAACGACGGGTTAATGACGCAGCAGCTTGACTTGCTAGAGGAGTATCGGGAGTCGGCAGCTATACGACTAGCCAAATATCAGCACAGGCTTGCCATGCGCTATAACCGAGATATTAGGGTGAGGGAGTTCAGTGCCGAGGATCTAGTACTTAGGAAAGCTGTGGGAAACATGCGGGATACGAATGCCGGGAAGTTGGCCCAGACTTGGGAAGGACCGTACAGAATCACAGCCATTGCAGGTACGGGAGTGTATTATCTGGAAGACATGAATGAGACACCACTGCCCCAGCCATGGAATGTCCGTAATCTCAAGATGTTTTATCAATGATCATCTGTACATGGAAAAATGTATTTCGAAATAACATGGTATCGATGAGATTTATCTGTTCGATTCTGGTTAATATTATCATTTATTTGTCGATCATGTCGCTGAATATGAAGGAAGCCAGCTCTCTCTAAGGACAAAAACCTGTTCCTCGGTTCGATCCCCATCACCAGACAGGTGAAAACCTTAATCCTAAGAAACTCTCTTAAGGACAGAAACCTGTTCCTCGGTTCGATCCCCATCACTGTACAGGTGGAAACCTTAACTTAAAAAAAAAAAAAAAAAAAAAAAAAAAAAAAAAAAAACTAAGGGCAGAAACCTGTTCCTCGGTTCGATCTCCATCACCGGACAGGTGGAAACCTTAACTTTAAAAAACCCTAAAGACAGAAGCCTGTTCCTCGATTCGATCCCCATCACCGGACAGGTGGAAACCTTAACTTTAAAAAACTCTCTAAGGACAGAAACCTATTCCTTGGTTCGATCCCCATCACCGGGCAGGTGGAAACCTTAACTTAAAGAAGTTACTCTCTAAATCTGATGCTCAGTTAGATCTCTACCACCGAGCGGATGTAAAACCCATCTCAAAGGATTTCCTTTAAGGTCAGGGCCCAATTCATGCAAAAACCCAGCAGGTCAAAGGGTAAGCGAAATGCCAAGTGTTTATAAGTGCATTTCAGACAACCAGCCAACAAGCAATACTTCAATCAAAAACGAAGCAATAGAAATTGTTTCACCACCAAACTCCGGTGATACAAAAATTAAACTTAGAAATTAAACAAACTGTTTACTCGCCACATCCCGGCGACATAGGCAAACCAACTTGAAAATTAGCCAACTACTTAAACAAAGAAAGAGCAAAACATGATAAGCGATCAGACGGTGAGGTCCACAGGCTGCTTCTCGGGCGCAGTAGCCTAACTCGGAGCGCCCTTACCGGCGGTGTCATCGGTGCGGGGGTTGCTGGTAACTTCTATCCCAATCAATTCCATGTGTGCATCAATCTGCTCAACCAGCTCCCTCAGACTATCTGTCTCCTCCTCATCAACAGGCCCAGTTGGATTCTGTACAGCTAGGGAGGAAACCGGAAATGGAATCCGGCCAGCATCCCTTAGAGGGGAGTCTTCGGGCACTCCTAAGGTATTCAGTGCAGCCATCCAACCGTCCTGGAAAGATATCTGCCGAGCTTGGTTAACGACCGGCTCCACACCCCTCTCAGCGTCGGCAAATCCTTCGTCGTACCACTTATTTTCGCAAGCCTCTAGTGCCGCTCGCAGATCATTTAATTCTTCAGCTTGGGTAGCGTTCAGACTGGCTGCTTCAGCCAGCTTCAGCTCCACCTCATTTTGTTTTGTCGCCAATTCCGCCAGCTTTTTCTCCGCCAACGCCCGGGCTACTTCTGCGGCAGAGGCTCTTTTCTCGGCATCAATGGTAGCTTTCGCCTTGTCTTTTGCTGCTTTAGCGGCTGCAACCCGGCCGGCCTTTTCCCGATCAGCTTCCTCGGAAAGATCCTTTAGACGTTCGTTTAGAACGTGAGCCAACTGAGCGGCCTGATAGGACGGAACTAATCATGTACGGCATTTTGAGAAAGTGCCATATATGGCACTGAAGAGAATGCACGTGTATAAAAGTAAATAAATGGATGGACATAGAAATAAAATGTGTACAAGGAAAAAGAGCGTACTGCAAAAGTGTGCCACTGAATCCTCCGCCCTAAAGACTCCTCGATTCCATCCGCGAAGGTACTCACATCCTCGGGGAGAAGCAAGCCGTGTACTAAACTTTGTGCAATACGACCCCCTTGACCCTTATCCCATGTCCGGACACTGGCGTCTGCCGGGAGAGGCACACCATCTAGCTCGAAGGTGGGCTGCCATGCCGGTGCTGACCGGGAAGAGGAGGCCACGTTTGTCCCAACCTCGGTCGGAGGTTCCTGAATAACAATACCCCCAGTGCAGTCCGAACCCATTGGGCCTTGAACTTTAGTCATTAGCACGACTCAAGGGCCCAACTTCCGTTATGCTCGGTATTCCGACCAGAGCCCCCAAATGCTGCGAGCCCGATCAGGATGTTATTCAGGAACCGAGGAATAGGCAACCGGCCTGAGCGCCTTGCCTCGTCACATTGACCCTGTCCTTACCGAGCAATGTCTGAAGTTGTCCGACCACACCACGCTTGACTGCCCGGCAGCTCCTTAGGAAACATCGCCACCGAGCACATTTGCTGGAGTGGGGAGCCATTTCCAAAGCCACTCCCACCTAAACGCCCACTTACAATCAGCGACATTGGACCACTCATTGCACTAGTTTTGAAAGCAATCATAATCCCCCCACTAATAATTGGCTATAAATAGGAGAAGCTAGAGAAAGGAAAGGGGATTGGAATTTTGGAGGAGAGAGGGAGAATACAGAAAGGGTTAGCAACACAAAAAGGGAGAGAAAAGTGATCTCATTGAGTCTCTGGGTGGAGAACGACCCAAAGTAGGAAATCCAAGCCCATCATACAAGTAAGTTGTGAGCCCAAGCGAGGCCCAGCCAAACAGCCTCACTTTTGGCGCACATAGGTATCATGATCAAACAACGTCTCAAACTCCAGCGTCAGTGAAACGAACTTAGGCGTGCGTTTGGATTGGGCGTTTTGCTCAATCTGTGCGTCTTGCGTTTTTTTAGTGGGTCCCATGGGTACTGTTCACATACCACCAAACTCAGCAAAACGCAGATTTCTAGGTAAATTTAAGTCCCACGGCACTATTGACACCTTTAAAAATTATTTTGCTATAATGTTTTTAGCTTTCAGTAAATAAGCGGTATCCAAACACACTCTAGGTAACATTGGGTTGGATATACAATCCTGCAAAGGAATGCTGATGCATCAAAATCCCATCAAATTGGGTATAAATCCCAAGAAAGAAAAAAAATGGTGCATCATATTCATACACAACCTCTTTGGGTTGGGGATTCAGCCCCATACAAAGTCACGTCAATTGCATCAAAGATATTATATGTCAAACAAGATCCACCAGCAATCTAGAGTACCTTAGGTAAAAATACATTGTGCTGCTTCACATGGTTTGAAAATAAAACTTCGAATCAAGATTCATTGAAAAATAGAGGCAGAGAATCTCACAAAAAACTATAAGAAGGTTCTCGAGTTGAGCTTCACACTGTCTTCCAAGTTGGGTTGGAATATCAGCATAAAACATTTCTAAACAAAAACCAAATTTTCCAGGGGAGTAAAGGTGCTAGCTAGGAAACTCAAAGATCCAACTGGGCATCAAACACGGATACTTCCTCATAATAAAACTGCATGAAAATGCCCTACTTCTAGAACCAAACAGCTATGCAAAAAAAACAAATGCTTCTAGCAAAATCTACTCGAAAAAAAATTCCAAAGAAACTTTGAAATTACACAGTGTGTGAAAAATCTGTTCACTAGATCTATTTTACAAAGTTTTCAAAGACAATTTGTGCCAAACAAAAAGTTCACCTTGAACGTGAGTTAGTCATTGAGTCCCTACTGTAGTCTTTCAATTATTCCCATATTTTAAAAAAATCTAATTTCATAAATTATAACCTTTAGTAAAATAGAAACTTATCATTGATAAGATATTAGTGAAATGATGCAAGTCCAGTGGTAACAATAACTAGGAATCTAACGATAGAAAAACAATAAGTTAGAATAAGTTCGCCCATGCATGATGATTTCAGATTAAGGGGAAAACTTGATAGTAATTGGAGGGAGAGAGTACTGTGACCAATTGTACGCAAGATCGATGAATTGATAAGTATTCTTTTGAGATATCTAGATAGTTGGAGAGAAGTCAGAAGATCATAGACATGGACACTATATAAGAAGATATTATCACTAATTAAGCTATCGCTACTTGAAATCCTTTCCCCTTAATTATATTCTATTTTTATATTTTATGCCCATTGAATTATTATGGTATTTTATAACTTGTCGTTCAACAAGAATTTTGCTTTTAGAAGACATATATGCTGTGTCTCTTTTTCCATGGAAATATGTTGGTAATGACATCCATTTCATTAGAAGACATATATATGCTATGACATCCATTTCAAATCACTGGTAATTTTTTTTATAGGAAAAAAAGAAAAGAAAAGAAAAATTCAAATTGGACAAGGTCCGGTCCACTACTATTATGTTGGAGTATTAAATAAAAACAGCCCAGCATGGTCAGATAACGAGGACGAGAAAAAAAGTTGTAGGCCCGTAACGTAGCGTTTCGTGACAATTTATAGTTGGGCATAAGGTAATCTGGCCCATGTCACTATTCTAGTGAGTAGTGATAATTGATTTTCACCCATTATTTAATGGGCCAGCTCACAAGGACTAGGGCCTTTGAGAACTCATGGGAAGAGAATGATATTTACTTCTCAGAGACTAGGAACTGTCCTTGTAGTTTTGTTTTTTACCGTGAAAAGGGAAGCTATAATATTATTCACATATTATACGTCTATAACTAGTATTTACGAGCAGTTTTAAATTTATGTACCTAAGCATGAATTTAGATACAAAATATAAAATAAAATGAAGGACAAGAATACATATGACCGATTTTAGCTAATTTATTGAAGAATTCATAATCGATCCCAAAATATTGAGATTAACTGTGCGTTTGAATACCGCTTATTTTTTATTACTCAAATTTACTGTTTACCCGCAATTTGCACTTGACTGGTCCATGAATAGTGTCATGGACCAACCAAAAAACACAACTTAAAAAATTGCAAACACAATAAGCCTTACACAAACGCACCCTAAGGCTTTATTGTTGTTGGGTCGTCATTCATGGATGTCATGTTCATAGCACTCCACAAAAGAAAAGTAAACAAAAATAAGGGAGTATTTTATATGTGTGGAGCCTCCTCCTGCTGTTACCCTTGGATTGAACGAAAATATGCTTCATGATGCATATGACAGGCCTCGGTCTATGAGACTCTACATAGGATTGGAGGCTCTTGCAATCGAATACCAACACAGAAGTCCATGGTGGAGTAGTATGTAAATATAATAAAGCAATATAAGGTAAGATCAACCTCAAGAACCACCTTCTCAACAAAAAAAAAAAAAAAAAAAAAAACCTCTAGAACCACATTTATGAAGCCTAGCCCAGACTATTATGAGGCCTTAATGCGTCAACCAGAATTCAGCAACTAAGCTTATGCCTGATCGCTGATGGTATGGCCCAAACGAATTATTGCCCAAAATCACTTTTGGATCAACGATGGAACACCTTTAACTTAACACTCAAAGGAAGCCCATAAAAGACACTGACTTTTCTTAACACAACTCATATGTATACAAGACATTATATATATATGACAAAACTTTTTTTTTTTTTAGGAGAAGATATATATGACAAAAATTAGGTACAGTATTTAAGTATTGTTCCTCTTAAGATTCAGCTATGTGGCTATTTTTTTCTCATGAGATGAAAGTGTATTTTTAGTTAAGTAAAACCACATAGCTGAATCTTAAAAAGAAAATTTAAGGAACAACACTTAAATACTGTACTTAAATTTTGCTTATATATGTTTCTCAAAAGAAAAAAGTTTTGCCTATATATATATATATATTTGTTCGATTCAAAGTTTAAAAAAATAATAATTAAAATTCAGCACAAGAAAAGGTATATGAAAAAAAACAAATCCCAAAGCATAAATAGAGACTTTTAAGGGTATATTATATTACAAATTTGAATGAAAATTGAATTGGAAAAACAACAAATGTTAAATTATTTATTTTACTGCCACATATGGTTTGTTTGGAATCTGTTTATTTTGCTAAAACTGAAAACTTTTTACTGAAAGTACTATAGATAAAGGTAAAAGTTAGCTGAAATAGTACAGTGAGACCCATGAATTGTACCAAAAAGTGCAGTGAGACCTATGAATAGTAGCAAAAATAAGTTGAATAATAAAATAAACTGGCTTTTTAAGCTGGAGCCAAACGCACACATTATCTTATAAGAAATTAAGCAATGTTATTAATAATGTATTTAAAATATTGAGGGTTTCTAAGGTTAATATAATTTTTAGGAAAATGTTTGGATCCTAACATGTTCAATAGGAAGATAATATGTGTCTTATCATGTACAACATACATTACTCACTTGGTTGGTTGGGTTAAGTGAGTGATATGTATTGCACATGATCAGGACAAATGTCATATTCCTATTAATAGTTGGAGCTCAAGGCTCAAAACATGTTTGAAGCCAAACTTTGTTCTAATTCTTATTATAAGAGATTTTACAAATTCCTATGACATCTTATGCATACCATATCAGTTGCTTAATATAAAAATTATCACGCTAATTATTTAATTCTCTCTCTCTCTCTCTCTCTCTCTCTCTCTCTCTCTCTCTCTCTCTCTCCATATCTATATATTCACACTACTAAAATCTCAATACCAAAAGATCATTATAGCTATAGATTGAAATTCGATTGGTGTCTTAATCTAATGAGAATGAACAATCATAATGGAGGGGACGATATTAATTAAAATTTGATCATATCTAAAATAAATAAATAAATAATCATTACAACTCAATAATTATAGGTCCTACAAGTGCAAGTAGCCCTCCCACCATGTCCAACTTTGTGTCATTGATTGCGTTCTTTGCACATTCTTCGCCTCCCCGTGTCCCACAAACCTTTTTTTTCCATGGAAAATGTTATTCAAAGGGAAATATTTTCAATGGAAAATGATTATTGAGAAAATAATTTGTTTTCCTTTATAATCTGAAAAGTAAAAAAAGAGTATATGTTTTGAATAATTTTGGATACAATTAAAATACCCAATAATGGTGGCAATTAAAGTTGTGGAAAATGGTGATGGTATCAGTGGTGGCAATGGCAGCAATAGTAGGAAATTGATCAATAATGGCATTGACGGTGGGTGATTTACAGTAGGTGGCGCCAGTGGTGGATCAAACTTAGTCAAAATCCTTGATTTTAGGGTTTGATCGTATGTTTGCATTAGAGCTTGCTCCTTATTCTGATTGACACAAATGATTTTTACAATTATTTAAAATTCAACAAATCCTGAGCACTAATTAGATTTGGTAAACAAAGGGTGGGTGATGGTAGGTGGCAACATTGGTGGGTCAAAATTAATTAAAATCCTTAATTTGTAGGGTTTAACTGTAAGTTTGAATTAGGGTTTGCACCATAATCCCATTGACACAAATGAGTCTTGCAATTTTATGAAATTCACTAAATTTTGAGTGTTAATTGGATTTGAAAAACACATTTTTAGGCATCTCGATTTTTATGAAAAATTTTCCAAAAAATCCTGAGGGGTTAGAATGGATGTGGAAGTGGCCATGAGGTTTTATTAGCAAATCTAGCATAGACTTTTTTGGAAAATACTCCTAGTGGAAAAGTTAACCTAGTTTGAATCATCAAGACTAAGGTAACAAAATTAGACTTGAAACTGCATCAATTAGTTATCAATCAAATGACACTCCTCATGGGTAAACTAAAGGAAAATATTTACATGATACAACCAGAAGGATTTCAAGTAAAAAGATAGGATGAGAAAGTATATAAACTAAAATTATCTCTAGGCGCTCTAGAGTTGTCTTCAAGACAATAGCATTTTATGCTCAACCAAATGTAGACACCCCATTTTCTCAACCTTCATTGAACCTCATCCAAGGGAAAAAGGGTAATTTCACATCCTAAAGGTAAAATTGTAATTTTGATCTTTATATTTCCAATTACTTCACATAAAATAAATCCTAAAGTCTTAACAATCAAAATGATATGTCATGAGCACCAATTGAACCACTAGATTTATAGATATGGCAAAATCAAATTTCAACGACCAAGATGCATCTACATAATTGAGTCTAATCATGTGTGATCATGAACAACTAATTTTAATTGGTTCCATGAAAAATTAATTTGAATTAACGACATGTCATAATTCTACTATATTAGATTTAAAATAATTATGAGGGTGCACACATTTGATAAGTTAGATCGGTAAATGGTGATAATCCTAAATAGTTGTTGAAATTTTCTTTTAAATGGGTAATCAAACAATAATTAAGGGTTATAAATGCCAAAATAAAGGTAATCTGGCTCGAACTCAGCAAAAATCTAGATTTCATCATGTTCAATAGCTATTTCCAATTCAAAAATGGAAAGAAAAAAAAAATGCAAGTTGTCATGATGTCTCATCAACATAAATTAGTGCATTGGATAGGAAAGGCTAGAACAACGAGACCATTGTCTTTTGAAATTGTGACAGTGCAATTTTAAAGCCAAAAATGCATAATTGTTCAATGTTAATGGTGATCTAGACTGCAAAATGAAATCTTAAACCTGTCTTTTGGATGGCCAACTTGCCAAAATCTTGCTTTTAAATTAAACATTGCAAATATCTTTGCATTTGAAAGATGTTGGAAGAGAGAACTCTTATTTGGCAAAGGAAACTTGTAATCAACCAGAAAATGATTGAGATCTTGATAATTGATAACAAGCCAGAGTTTCACAAATAAGGGAAGAAGACTTATGATATTTTCAAGACCATTAGTGGGGTAGAGGGCAAAAGATGAAAGAACTATAATAGGATAGACACACAAAGGGGAAGGAATTATGGCAATGTTTATAGGAGGAGGATTTCTAGAAAGGTAGTTTACAATAATATTATATCTCCCTTATATGTGTTTTACGTGGAATGTTTATTGTAAAAACCAATTTGCCCATTTGAGAAGTTGAGAATGAGGAAGTATGTTCCTTTTGAAAATGAAGTGTTTTTGAGAAGGAACAGGGGCGGAGCTAGGAATTTTCGTTTGGGGGGGCTAAGTTGCGGCACTAATATATTTATCAAGACAACCCCCACATACATATATATACACACGTTTTTTTATTATATATACACACGCATATATATACACACTTTTTTATTTGATAAGTTATATATATACACACACCCAACAACAACAACAACAAAAAGCTTAGTATTTTCAATCAAAATTATATTTGATGGCAATCTTTCATAAAATAAAATTCATTTTTTTCCATTTTCTTAGTGAAATTCTTAGAAAATTTCATTTTAAATACAAATTATCAAATTTTATACTAAAGTAAGTATAAAATCTTTCAATTGAACTAATGAAATTTTTAAAAACATGAATGATCCAAAACTAGGAGGAATAAATTAGTCTCCAAACATATTTGAAGTCGTCTTGCTCTAACCTATTATGTGGCAACTAAAAACATATTTTATGTATAGTTTTAGTGACAAGTTTTTTTTAATGAGTCAATGATTTGTTTATCGTCACATAATGGGTTAAAAAAGATAGATTCAAACATATTTGATGCCAAACTTTATCAAATATTTAACAGATATAAGAGTACATTTTACAATAAAAAATAGAATTGCAAAAAATAAAGTTATATCTTTATAACCATTAGAACAATTTTTTTTTAAGAGCATCATTGGACTAATTCAAATATTTGGGGGGGCCAACTCTTATTTTTATAGACTAAATTTTAAAAACATTAAAATAATTATATATATTTTTTTTTTAAATTCAAAATTTTGGGGGGGGCAACCTTCTACACAGCTTCGCCCATGGGAAGGAATACATATCCATTTCAATGAGAAAGTTGTGGCTAGGAAGGTGAAATTGGAAATTTTCAATTCCATGTTTTACTGTAAGTATTTCTTTAAAAGTGGAATGGTAGTGAAGTTCTGAGAGATTGAATGCACCACTCTTGTATCCATAAATATAGACATTCCATGAACCTGGAATCGAGTAGGGAAATACATGAACTTATGTTCCTAGGCAACTTGCAAGGGAACATATGACTTCTCTATTTTCTAAAACTTGAGTGTCTGAGTATGAGATATTCTCCACGACAGATTTGCTAATCCAAGACTTAAAAGAGAGGATTCGAATAGTTGAGCCAAAGCTTTTAACCATTTCATCAATAGTAAAGGATCTTTCAATTTATTTCCTTCTCATTGGGCAAAAGAAAAAGTAAAAAATGCAACTGTTAACACAACTTCAGTGTCCAAAAGGAAAACTAGTCTCTCAAGCTCCTCCAATGTTTGTATATACTCCCAAACTCATATCATGATTGTATAATAACCTATGCATACCTCCACCATCCTCGTTTTTTTTACCAAAACTGATAGGGAACATTTTCACTAAATCTAAATCACTCTAACACATGAGAATCTTCAAGTCCACAGTAGTCGATAGGTCCACAGAAGTCATCGGGTAGCCTTGTTTTGTACCCTGCGATGCAATCCATCCATCGCCTTCTTGTTTAGCACAACATGATAACAGAAGAGTAAAACCCGATAGATAAGTAACTACACTTAGCTCTCTAACCTTTGCATATCCTCCACTCCACTATCTCTATATGGAAAGAACATTTAGACCACGCCCAAAGATCTACCTACATATTCATATCCACCAAGTATGAGAAATTAAACCCGAAGATCTTGGGGCATTAACTCCATTATGCTCCATGTAGACACATCATTTTATACTCGTTAATAACCTTTGATCCTCACCCTTAATGATGAGCTTAAAATACACCAACCGAGGGTAATTAAAGAGTTCTCAATAGTTCAAAAGTAATCACAACTCAAAAGTGTTCGAATCGCTTTGAAAATGATGTTAAAAAATGACCTTTGCTCACTATTTAACCATAACATTTAATCCATAAATAATTTTTGAGTGAAGTTTATTTCATTGGAAAAGTAGATATCTTGGGATTTAATTTGAACATAAATTTTGTGTAATTTGAATTTAAAATGAGTAAGTTATGGCCATTTGAAGTCAGGCCAATAGTACAATCAATTTAGGATTCTACGCGTGCTTGTTTGAAGTCGTGTATACGTGCACATGGTGCATTCCAAAACTTCAGTTTAAAGGGCCCAAAGCTTCATTCTTTGATAGGGGCCAGGTCCTAGACCCTTAAAAAACGTCCAAAACCCTCAAAAAAGCCCTGAAAACCATAGTTTACACATATAAATACTCACCTTATGTCTCCAATCCAAACTCGAGCTAGAGAGAGTATCTCTTTGTTTTCTAAACCCTAATAATCTTTTCTAATCACTCACACAGCAACTGCACGTTTTTCTCGCCTAAAAAAACCTCTCTTTAGTTAATGTTTTAAGGCAGAAACTTGTTTTTTTAATTTGTTTTACAAATTCTTTTCAATATAAGTTGTTCTTAAGTTGTGATCCCTAAGAACTATTGTGTTCTTTATTATCTTTGTTACCTAAATCTAATCTTTGTGTTGTTGGCACTGAGGGATCGGTTAAACAAAGCTCTAAACTCATAATCTTAAGCAAGGTGAGTGTTTTTTTCATGAACTCATTCTTTGTTTAATATGATTTTATATAAGTTCTTGATATAGTTTCTCTAACTTGTTATATTTGATTTTTTTGATGTTTTTTATAATGTTTGATATGTGTTAATCTAATCTTGGGTTGATTATAATATGTTCTTGCTTTGTTGTTTTAGTTTCTATGTAAAGATTGACGTGATTATTTATTTAATGTAGTTTAGTATACTTATTTGATTTGTTTCATGATTATTTGTTTATGTTGATGTTTGCTTTATTTGCTTTATGTTAGTTTAGTGTTTAGGGTTTCTAACAGCTTATTTGACTTCATATACTTTATCTTTTTTGTTATAATTTGCAAATATGTGATTTTACAGATTTTGTGCTAAGGATGCATTTACATGCTTGAGCATGGTTTCGACCATGCATACACATGTGATTAGGGCAAAATTATTATTATTTATTTATCTAATTTTTTTTCCACTTTTTTTTTTAATCTTATTGACTTTGAATTCTCTATTTTAGGTTATTTAAATATGTTAATTTGCTTTCCATATTTTATTTGGTCAACCTTTACATGTTAGGTTTAATTTGATATTTTTCCTTTTGTGTTTATTTAATTGTTAGTTTTTCATGTTCAATAATATTTGTTTAATTTGGTTTTAATGTGTTTCTTTTTTTGTTATTATGTGATATTTAACATGTTGTGTGTGCTCTTTTTTATCTAGTGCATAATGTATGTTTAACTTTAGGACTATGGTATTTTTTTTTTAAATAAAATAAAATCTTTAATTAAATATGGCCTAGCAAGTAGCAACACATAATGGAGACCGGATCACAAGTCAAGCGGTTTTACAGATTTTGTGCTAAGGATGCATATGCATGCTTGAGCATGGTTTCGACCATGCATACACATGTGGTTAAGTATGCGTATGCACTGTACGGCCCCTGGATACCCAAGCCCATTTGGGCCTTAGGACATGGGTCAACGGTATGGCCCAAGGCCTCGACTTTCGCCCGGCCCATAATCCCAATCCACACCCGTGAAAGCCACGGGCCCATGCTCAGAGTTATTCAAGAAGCCTAATGAACGGGCAGCTGATGCTAGCCCACTTTTAACCTTACCATGTGATTTTGTTCGGCAAGTCGTCACCGAGCATAGTTGCAGTCGTTCAGTCTCGCCACCACCTACTTACGTGCCCAGCGGTGCCTTGGGGAATGTCGCTGCCAAGCATATCTCCTGAAGTGGGAACCATTTCCAAAGCCACTCTCACCTAAACCCACTTACAATTAACGATATTGGACCCCCAATTGCACTAACTGTGACAGTAATCATGATCCTTCCACTTATCTAAGGCTATAAATATGAGAAGTTGGGGGTGGAGAAAAGGGCTGATTTTTGGGGGGAGGGGGGAAAAGAGAGAGGAAGAAAACAGCTTGGTAGAGTCTCTGTGCTGAGAACGACCTAACGTAGGAAATCCTAAGCCCATATTACAAATAAGTTGTGAGCCCAGTTGAGGTTAGGCCTAGCTCCCTTCTGAGGTGCGCATAATTGGCGCCGTCTATGGGAATCTCCTACAACGCTGTAGTTCTACGGAGACTCAATCTCGAAAGAATGTCTGATAGATGTTCAGAGGGCTACGTTGCAAGTGGTTCCGAGGGGGCTTCTCAGGGATCTTCCTGGCGAGAGCGGAGGCAAGAGAGACGTGAAGATAGGGATCGCGAGCATGAGGAAGAGCGTTCGGGCCTCGTGGAGGGCTTATACCAGACGCAACGGACAGCATCAGAGGCATCGGGGCGCCAACAATTTGATGACAGAGATGAGGAGCTTAAACGGTTTCGCAGATTGGTGAGAGATATGAAGTTGGAAGCAGGGGGTAGACACCAAAGAAGGGACCGAGAAAACCGAGATAGAAGATCTGCTACGAGGGAAAACCACCATGGGGCGGGGTCCGATCAATCCGACTCCCGTCGATGGCGTGAACATTCGCATTCACAAGGATCCCGTCGTCACCGGGAATGCACACATTCACAAGAATCCCGTCATCGTCGGGAACGCTCACATTCACAAGGATCCCGCCGTCACTAGGACCGTTCATGTTCACGGGAGTACGCAGACCGGGGTTCAGACTCCCCCGAAGGGCGGCGACCCCGTAATGCCACCATGGATGCAATGAGTCGGGCTTTATGAAGAGCTGCTCGGTCGCCGTTCTTGGACGATATTGAACGCGCCCTAATGCCGAGCCGATTCACATGCCCACCCTTCAATACCTATGACGGAAAAACGGACCCGGTGGAGCACGTCAGCCATTACATCCATATGATGTCTTTGCATTCACACAATGATGCACTGATGTGCAAGGTGTTTCTCTCAAGCCTCGGCCCGACCGCTCTGAGATGGTTTAATGGGTTGAGGAAGGGCTCCATCCACACTTTTGCCGAGCTAATCCAAGAATTCGGCGTTCGGTTCATGACTTGCAGTCGGGTGCCACAACTAGTGGATGCTTTACTGTCTATGAAGATGAGGGTTGGGGAAACCCTTCGTAGTTACGCCAGTCGGTACTTGAAACTTTATAATGAGATCGGTGGGGGGAATGAGAAGATTGGAGCAAGCACCTTCAGAATGGGGCTACCCGAGGATTCCGAGCTACGAGAGTCATTAACGAAGAAGCCTCCCAAGGATATGAGACAGCTCATGAGACGTATTGAGGAGTACAAGCGCCTGGAGGATGATAGGATGCAAAGTAAAGGTAAGGCACCGTTGATGAATCGTCCTCGGTAAAGTGGTTTTCAGCCAAAGCATCGAAAGGATTTGAGGGTGCAAGGGCTGGAATGGCAGCTAGGCGAGGTAAATGTGACATTTAAAGAGCCCGTGCATAGGATTATAGATCGAATCAAGAGCGAACCTTACTTCAGGTGGCCGAACAAGATGGGGGGCGATCCCTCTCGAAGAAACCAGAACCTCTACTACACCTATCACAAAGATAAGGGGCATACAACCGAGCAGTGCCGGGTGTTGAAAGACCATTTAGAACAGTTGGTGAAGGCGGGTCACTTGAAGGAATTTGTAGCGGATTCCAGAGATCGGGGTGCTGAGCATGGCGCTCAACAGGGAAGAATCCCTCTCCCCTTGCCCTTGGGAGTGATTGAAGTAATCCACACCACCCCGAGAGGCACGCCCGTGACCAAAAGAGGGGTATTGGCTGTTGTGACAGCAGAAAGTTCCCTGGACAAGACATCACCAGAAAAAAAGATGAAACTTACTCGAGAGACTCTCGCTTTTAATGAAGACCACTTGGAAGGAATGATTCAGCCGCATAACGACGCATTGGTAGTCACAGCATGGATAAGTGGCTTCTTGGTAAAAAGGGTGATAATAGACCAGGGAAGCGGGGCCGACGTGATGTACCCGGACTTGTTCAAGGGACTCAGGTTGAAGAACCAAGATCTAATAAAGTATGACACACCACTCGTCTCGTTCGACGGAAGGGTTGTGATTCCCGAGGGTCAAATTTCCCTCCCCGTAAATATGGAAGGAAAGGAGGTGGTGGTGACCTTCATCGTAGTCAGTTCATTTTCCCCATACACGGCAATCTTGAGAAGGCCGTGGATCCACGCCATGGGGGCTGTACCGTCCACATTACATGTGAAGATCAAGTTTCCTATCGAACAAGGTGTGACAGTAGTCTGAGGAAGTCAGAAAGTTGCCAGACAATGCCTGGTCACTGCGGTCAGCTGGAAGGATAAACAAGTTGAACAGACTATAGAGGATGCATCGTTATAGCAATTACAGGAGCCCTAAGGGGAAATGGGGGCTGGTTGTCCCGAGGAGTTGATCAAAGTCAAAATATTACCAGACACCGGTAGGTACTTTCAAGTAGGAGTGAGTATAGGGGGGGGGAGGGGGGTAGGATAAAGTAGAGACGCTATTGTTACTTGTACAGAATGTGGATGTGTTTCCATGGTCTCTGTACGAAGTACCCGGGGTCGACCCCGAATTCATCACCCATAGACTCAACGTAGACCTATCATTTCCTCCTAAGAAGCAGAGACCGAGGAGATCAGCCAGGGAGCACATTGAAGCGGTAAAGTCGAAAGTTCAGAAGCTGAAAGAGGCTAGGGCAATAAGGGAGATTTATTTCCCGGAGTGATTGGCAAATACCGTCGTAGTAAAGAAAAAGAACGGTAAATGGAGAGTATGTGTAGATTTCACGGATTTAAACCGAGCATGTCCAAAAGACCTGTTCCCAATGCCGAAGATTGATCAATTGGTGGATTCTACGTATGGTCACCCGAGGATGAGCTTCCTTGACGCCTTTCAAGGGTACCATCAGATTGCACTAGCACCCGAGGACCAGGAAAAGACCGCATTCATTGCTCCGGATGCCAACTACCACTACATCGTGATGCCCTTTGGGTTAAAGAATGCCGGGGCCACCTATCAGCGAATGATGACGAGAATGTTTCGAGATAAGATTGGGCGCACAGTTGAAGTGTACATTGATAACATGGTAGTTAAAAGTAAACAGGAAAGTCGGAATATTGAAGACCTCCAGGGGTGTTCGAAGTGCTACGGCAGCACAAGTTATGTCTTAATTCCGAGAAATGCGTTTTCGGGGTAAATGCCAGTAAGTTTCTAGGATATTTAATAACTGGCCGAGGAATTGAAGTCAATCCTGAACAGATTGAAGCCGTAAAGCGCCTGAAACCTCCGAGCAATCCCAAAGAGGTGCAAGTGTTGATCGGAATGTTAGCCGCCCTTAATCGGTTTATTTCTAAATTCGCCGATCGTTGCTGGCCATTTTACCAACTCTTGAGGAAGTGGAAGGGATTTCAATAGGACGAGGAATGTGAAAGAGCTTTCCAGGATTTGAAAGAGTATCTGACGCAGGCACCCATGTTGACAGCCCCGGACCCCGAGGAGGACTTATTCATGTACCTATCAGTTTCCGATCATGCCGTAAGCGCCGTGCTCTTGAGAGATAAAGGAGTCCAGCATCCTGTGTATTATATCAGCAAAACCCTGGTCGACGCTGAGACCAGATACCTGCCTTTGGAAAAGTTGATATTAGCCCTAGTTCACGCCACAAGGAAGTTGCCCCATTACTTTCAAGCTCATACCATATATGTATTGACAGGATATCCTCTGCAATCGTTGTTAAGGAGATCTGACTTCACAGGGCGGATTGTTAAATGAGGGACCCGGCTCGGGGCCTTCGACATAAGGTATAAGCCAAGGAATTCGGTGAAAGGGCAGGTGTTGGTAGATTTCGTGGCTGAATTTTCTCCCAGAACTGAAGGGGAGATGGTTTGCCACGTAGAATGCCGCCCATGGAGGGTGTTTGTGGACGGAGTCTCGAGCACCATGGGGGCTGGTGACGGGATTGTGATTATCACTCCGAAAAGAATACGGTTGGAGTATTCATTCAGATTGGGGTTTAAGGCCTCCAATAACGAGGCTGAGTATGAGGCTTTGCTCGCTAGGTTAAACTTCGTTTTAGGTATAGGTGCCCGGGAAGTGGAGGCTTACTCAGATTCACGGCTAGTGGTTAACCAGGTGCAGGGCAGTTTCAAGGCTCACGATCCACGGATGAAAGAGTACCTGCGGGTGGTGAAACAGGTCATGGACAAGTTTTCTATGGCGAAAGTGGTCCAGATAACCCGAGGGTAGAACAAACATGCCGACTCTTTGGCTACGTTGGCCTCGACAATAACTGATGGCGTTCCTCGGATGATCAAGGTAGAACTTATAACGGAACTGAGTATTAGTACTATAACCAATGACGACATCGCCAGAGTCAGTGTTACAGCAGTTTCATTGACTGAGCCATGTTGGATGGACTCGATTGTGGACTTCTTAGCCAAAGATCGTATCCCGGATGACGAGAAAGAGGCCGGTAAAGTTCGTCGGGTAGCCCCTAGATATTGGTTGTCGGCGGAGAGGAAGCTCTATCGGAGATCCTTCGGGGGGCCATATCTCTTATGCCTGCATCCTGGAGAAGCAAACAAACTGCTAACCGAACTACATGAAGGTGTGTGTGGCGGCCATGTAGGGGGACGTTCGTTAGCACACCGAGCAATGACACAAGGATTCTGGTGGCCGAAGATGCAAAAAGATGCTGCCGAACATGTACGAAAGTGTGAGCGGTGCCAAAAGCATACCCCCTTGATACACCAGCCAGCAGGACACCTGAATCCAGTCAGCAGCCCTTGACCTTTTGCACAATGGGGGCTGGATATTCTGGGTCCATTTCCCCGAGCAACGGGCAACAGGCGGTTTGTTTTAGTAGCAGTAGATTACTTCACTAAATGGCCAGAGGTAGAAGCCTTAGCTAACATTCGAGATGTAGACGTCAAAAAGTTCGTATGGAAGAATATAGTTACTAGGTTTAGAGTACCGGACTCTCTTATCTCGGACAATGGTTTGCAGTTTGACAACAGGGCCTTCCGCGAATTTTGCTGCAATCTCGGCATCAAGAACAGATACTCTACCCCAGCCTATCCTTAGAGCAATGGGTAAGCTGAAGCTGTTAATAAAACAATTTTGAATGGATTAAAAAAAAAGTTGGACGGTGCGAAAGGCAGGTGGGCCGAAGAATTACCTAATGTGTTGTGGGCTTACCGGACAACGCCCAGGCGTTCCACGGGAGAAACCCCATTTTCCATGACATACGGAGTAGAGGTTGTGATACCAGCTGAAGTAAACCTGTGTAGTACACGGGTGGGCGGATTCAATCTGGAACAAAACAGTTTAATGATGACCGAGTGTTTAGAACTATTAGATGAATTCCGGGAAGCAGCGACCATACGACTGGCCGAGTATCAGCAAAGTCTTGCTCGGCGTTACAACCGAGATGTAAAGATGAGAGAGTTCAGTGCCGAGGACTTGGTGTTACGAAGAGCAGTGGGGAATATGCGAGACACAAATGCTGGGAAGCTGGCCCCTACCTGGGAGGGACCTTATAGAGTCACTGCTATAGCGGGCGCAGGGTCGTATTACCTGGAAAGCTTAGACGAGAGACCACTCCTTCGACCATGGAAAGTCTACAACTTAAAAAGGTTTTATCACTAATCGATTGTAAACTGAGGCGCAGGTCAAATATAACGTTGAAATGTTTAGTCATGTATTATTGTATTTCGCTCATGTTGTCGTATTCAACTTCCCTAATTCTATCTAAGTCGGTGGTAAGCCTGCTTCTCGGTTCGATCCCCATCACCGAGCAGGTGGAAACCTTAAATCTAAAGATTTCTCCCCGAGGACAGAAGCTTGCTCCTCGGTTCGATCGACATCACCGAGCAGGTGGAAACCTTAAATCTAAAGACTTCTCCCCAAGGACAGATGCCTGCTTTTTAGTTCGATCCCCATCACCGAGCAGGTGAAAACCTTAAATCTAAAGATTTCTCCCCGAGGACAAAAGCCTGCTTTTCGGTTCGATCCCTATCACCGAGCAGGTGGAAACCTTAAATCTAAAGATTTCTTCTCAAGGACAGATACCTACTTCTCGGTTCGATTCTCATCACCGAGCAAGTGGAAACCTTAAAAACTTCGCCGAGTAGGTGAAAACTATTCTTAAAGACAGAAACCTGCCTCTCGGCTCGATTCCCATAGCCCGGCGAGTACGGACCCCAATCAATACTATTGAGCGGACAGAAATCTAATGCTAAAAATGTATGCATGGAAACAAAAAAAAAATGGAAATATATAACAAAGAGGAAAGCATATTATTCGACACTTAAACCGAGACAAATAAACCGAGCAAGAAAGAGCCTTAGTCAAAACCGAATATGAAAGAGCTAATTGTCTTATCATCAAAACTTGATGATGTAAAGGTTAAACACGGAAATTAAATAATTGTTCAGTCACCACATCCCGGTGACATAGGCAAATAAACTTAAATAAAAGGCTGCCTAAAGAAAGCGAAATAACGAAAAATAAACTGGGCAATCAAACAGTAAGATCCATAGGCTGTGTCTCGGTCGGCGTCTCAGAAGGTTGATGCTCGGAGACAAGGGGTTGGTACTGAGCATTTTCACCTGGCAGGTTGTTAGTAGGAGGGTTGCTGGTAGTTTCTGTCCCAACCATCTCCACGTGGGCATCAATTTGCTCCACCAGCTCCCTTAAGCTATCCGTCTCCTCCTCATTGACTGGTCCCGCAGGGTTATGCATAGCTGGGAGGGAGTCCGGGAAAGGGATCAAGCGAGGATCCCTTAAGTGAAAGTCTTCGGGCACTCCTGAAGCATGCAGGGCAGCCATCTAACCTTCTTGGAAAGATAATTGCCGAGCCTCCCTAACAACCGGTTCCACGCCCTTCTCAGCGTCGGCAAATCCTTCATTGTACCATTTATTTTCACAAGCCTCCAAAGTGGCCCGCAAATCAGCCACCTTCTCGGTTAGGGCAACGTTCAGGCTCACCGCTTTAGCCAGTTTCAAACCCGCTTCATCTTGTTTTGTCGTCAGCTCCTCCAACCTTTTCTCCAACAGCGCCCGGGCCTTCTCTTCAGCGGCAGCTCTCTTCAGCGTCGGCGACTCTTATTTTTCTTTAGCTGTTTTGGTGGCTGCATCCCTACCAACTTTTTCCTGGACTACTTCCTCAGAGAGGTCTTTCAACCACTTGTTCAGGATGTGAGTCAGTTGAGTGGCCTGATTAAATGACAAAAATACGCACGGTAATATGGAAAACTATATACGACAATAATGAGAGCATATGAATGCGAAAAATACAAGGAAAGTGAGCGCTATAGTATGCCACTGAAGCCTCCTCCCCATGGACTCATCAGTCCCGTCCGCAAAAGCGCTCACGTCTTTGGGAAGAAGGAGACCGTGAACTAAGCTTTGGGCAATGCGGCCCCCTTCTCCCTTTTCCCATACCCGAACACTGGCATCGGCAGGGAGAGGCATGCCATCCAGCTCAAAACTAGGCTGCCACGCCGATGTTGACCGAGAGGAAGACGCCACGTGTGTCCCAACCTGGGCCGGGGACTCATGGATAGTAACACCCCTTGATGGTTGAAGGGAAGTTCGGGTTTAAGCATTGCCCGAACTGGCAGATGTCTGTTCCACAGTCCGTGGTCTTTTGCGAGTCCGTGCAGGGGGAGGAGGAGCAGGTGGGGCTTGGCCGCGACCCTGAGGGGGCTGCTGCTGCACGGCCGGACGGGCACCGGGAATAAACCAGCTAACTGACAAAGTCCTGTGAGTCACCATTTCTTCACCACGGGCAGGATGTGTATTGGAAGAATCACTGGATTCTGCAGCCGCGTGTTCAGGTTCTTGGACAGGAGCTTCAGGTTCGGTAGGCTCCTCTGGCTAAATGGCTTCGTAGGCAAGTTCCCGGAGACAGCGAGACGCTAGTTCAGCCAATTCATCTCTTATGGGAGCTAGCTCATCCGAACATATGTAACGCCGGCCAATATCCCGAGCTTCACCTACCGTAAACTTTGGAGGAAGGAAGTTTGCATGCCGAACGTCTATATAAGAGAGCAGGGGGCTATCCACTAAGAGAGCTTGGCTAAACGATTGCCAAGTAGAATACACAGGGTCTACACCAAGTATGAGATGAGATGGCCGGAGCTGCCCGTCCCAATGGACAAAAATCTCGGACCTAAGTACGAAATTTAGGTCCCATACATGAACAGTTCTGATGTCTTAGGTAAACACCAAACCGTCTGCAATGAAAAAAGGGGAACGAGTTAATATTCAGATAAATAAAACAATTATAAAAGAAGGAGCATAAATTATGGATCGAAACAAACCCACTTCACGCCGTGAGGGGGGGACATCGCTGGCAAACCATTTGCCGCGCACCCGGACGTACTCCCCGGCAGAATTTCTATTAGAGTCCGGCAGGCATGAAATCAGTCGTACCCTCATATCTCTAACCTTTAAATAGTAATTAGATTTCTTCTTTCCACATAGACTGTACTTGTGGTTTATGTCATGCTGGTCTAATTGCAAACCAAACGTTTGGTTCAACCTACTCACACAACTCACTACCCGGTAAAAATTGGGAGGGAGTTGGTCGGGACTCAACTCGTAGTAACTAAGGGTGACGAGCAAAAGAGGATCTATGAGAAACCTAACCCCACCCTCTAGAATAGACATCAATGGGAAAAAGGCGGTGCTCGCCCCTTTGTGGAGGACGATTTCACTTTCATGGCAATACGCCACCTCCACGTCATCGGGGACATTGTAGTTTTGTCTAAAGGCGGCTAAGGAAGACCCAGCGTTCAAAAGATGAGCATAACCCATTTTGAGGGATTAGAACTAGAGAGAACTCGAAGAAACGAAATTAAAACAAGGGAAAGGGGAGGCAGACTTACTTTTGGCTCTAAGGGAGGTGAAGATTCTGGGTTGACGGACAATGGCACAGGTAAATGCTCGGCAGAGAGAAATTTCAAGGAAATGAGAGTGAAAAAGTGAGAATGAGAGTAAAAATGGGCTATTTATAGAGGTCAGGGAAGAACAAGCATCGACCAATGAGCAATAATGGAGATTAATTAGCAATGATGGGACGATAAAACCTTACGAATACCAAAAAAAAAAAACAACTGACACGCGAATCGACAGGCAATGATGGCAGCCGAAATGGGAGGTCAGACGAAACGCGCCTTTTGAGAAATGCATTAATTGATCGCTGGAATCGTCCCAAAATACACCCCTTGAGTTGTACGGGTAACCGCTGCTCTTTAAGTTCCTTGATTCGTTCTCGAGGGCCGAGCACGAATCAAGGGGGGGCTAATGTACGGCCCCCTGATACCTAAGCCCATTTGGGCCTTAGGACATGGGTCAACGGTATGGCCCAAGGCCTTGACTTTCGCCCGGCCCATAATCCCAATCCACACCCGTGAAAGCCACGGGCCCATGCTCGGAGTTTTTCAA
The DNA here is from genome assembly GCA_030021035.2 of Notholithocarpus densiflorus. NCBI lineage: Eukaryota > Viridiplantae > Streptophyta > Magnoliopsida > Fagales > Fagaceae > Notholithocarpus > Notholithocarpus densiflorus. The sequence continues at coordinate 898,860 of JARYZH020000068.1, read as the reverse complement.
GAAGCCTAACGAACGGGCGGCTGATGCTAGCCCACTTTTGACCTTACCATGTGATTTTGTTTGGCAGGTCATCACCGAGCATAGTTGCAGTCGTTCAGTCTCGCTACCACCTACTTACGTGCCCGGCGGTGCCTTGGGGAATGTCGCTGCCGAGCATATCTCCTGAAGTGGGAACCATTTCCAAAGCCACTCTCACCTAAACCCACTTACAATTAACGATATTGGACCCCCAATTGCACCTGTCTCTTATACACATCTTAGGAAGTTGGTCATGTGTATCAGGGGATTCGTAATTTGCTTTCTTCGTTTAGCAGTTGGAAAATCAAGCATGTGAAAAGAGATTACAACAGGGCAGCTCATGAGCTTGCGCAATATGCAAGGCAAAAGGAAGAGTCTCATGTTTGGAAGGGAGTTTGTCCTCCTATGGTGGTTCATGTTATCCAGGAAGATGGTGTTTAGTTTGTACTGTGTTGAGCTTTTCTATTTGGCTTTGTTGTATTCTCTTTTCTGTTTGGCAATGATATTCCAGTTGTTTTACTTTCAAAAAAAAAAAAAAAAAAAAAAAAGAATAGTCTAGCCCCACATGGAAAAACCATCCTCAAGATCAAAAGAAAAAAGATATTTAAATATGAGATGTACTCATGTAAATAATGATCCTATTAGGTCCATGGGAAGGAAGAGTAATGCTAGGGGACATATAAAATGACATAACTTGCTCACGTGGTGAGTTGTGAATGGTAAAGATGTGTCCCCACATGGACCTACCATCATATCTTTACTACTCACAACTCGTCACGTGAGCGAGTTGTGATGCAAATTGTGTTATTTTATATGTCCCTAACATTACTCTGGAAAGAATGGCAAAAATCCATATGGAAAAACCTTCATACGGATCAAAAGAAAACAACATTATTTAAATGATGAAATGTAAATAATAATTCTGTCGAGCCACCTTTGAAAAAATGACCAAATCCCAAATGGAAAATCCCTCTCCTTAGGATCAAAAGAAAAATGGTGTTATTTAAATGAGGGAACGGCTTGTGTCCAGTGGCTAGTTCCATTGGACACGTTAGAATACAAATACGTGTCCAAAATTGGACACGTGTTTGCATCGCAATGTGTCTAGTGGAACTGGCCACTGGACACAAGCGCCACCCTTTAAATGACATCAATTTAAAACCTTTTGGGTTAATCCTCAGGTCTATGCAAACATCAAATGGACCTAAACCCACACAAAGACATAATTAAGGGTCAAGAAAATGATATGATTATTGGGCACAGGTTCACACATTAGTCATGAGACTAGCTTATGCACCTTTGTCCACAAAGAAAACCAAACACAAATACGGAAAAATGGGCATTTGCCCCTAATTTACAAACTATGAACCAAAATACCCCTGTTTTGAAACTATTTAGCAAAATACCCATGTTTCTGAAATTCGATTTTAACAAAATTGAGTTACAGGTGGAATTTGACAATAGCAATGTCGAGTTCTATGCATAATTTGCCACTTAAATTTTTTTGAAAATTTGAGTGAAACTAATGTTGAGTTTCACTTAAAAATATATATAGAACTCGATTCTGAGGATATTGAATTTTACACAGAATTCGATTTTGTTAAAATCGAGTTTCAAAAACAATGGCATTTTGCTAAAAAGTTTCAAAACAGGGGTATTTTACTGCATAGTTTGAAAATTAAGGGCAAATGCCTATTTTCCCCCACAAAGTAAACTAATCTTGATTCACACAACAAAGGAAAAATGAAAAACCTCACACACACACTGTCAAAGAAGTAAAAAAAATGGTAAAACTTATGGTGGAAAGTAAGAAAAATTCTTGAGAATGGTGGTTGTGTTCTTGGATGTGAGATTGAGATGAGTGTTTATGGAATATTTAAGAGATGGAGAGGAGTTTATGTGTGAGAAAGAAAGAAAAAATGACCGTTTTTGTTTGTGAATGGGTGAATGAAGGAATGAAAGAGTTACAGAGAATGATTGAAAGAAATTGGAAGGAAAAAAAATGAAAGAAAATAGGTCTTTTAATAGTGGGGTTTATCCATGCCTAGCAAAATGAAGAGTGTTCTTGGAGTGTGAAGTGTGAATGAAAAAAAGATGAGAGAGGTTTTTGTGTTAGTGGGTGAATGAAAATGAAAGAAAAAAGAAAATAAAGAATAGAAAATAAAAGAGAGAGACTTGTATCCTTGGAGTGATTGAATGGGAAAGGATGAGATTTTTTTGCAAAATAACACCATTTTGCTAACAATTTTATTAGTTAGAAACGTTTCTAAACTATTTAGGAAACTAGCATCTTGAGTCTCTTAGACTCGAGTTCCTGTAGCAATTCAAGTTTAAGAGACTATAGTTCTATGTGCTAGCAAGGCTGAGGTGGACCTAAAATCCACGCAGAACTCGAGTTCCTGCCACATTATCTTCTTCATTCGTTCTTTTTTTCCTCTCCATCATTTTTTTTTCTCCATCTGCCGTCCAATTCTCTTCTTTCAAGCCCCAAAAACTCAACACAGTTCTTCCCTTAAAAGAAATTCGTTGTCCCATTTCTTCTTCTCTAGAAAATTCTTCCTTCTCTAGCCTTCTTCCTTCTTCTTCTCCTTCCTCAAACATCCAAACTCATTTCTCAAAAACCCAAACCCAAAAATTACTATCTCGACACCGGAGCGGCTTGGGTTTGTTGATCTCGACACCAAATGTTTGTTTTCTATGTTTTTTGGTTTGTCTCAGAATTTGTTTTCTGTGTTTTCTAGGTTGTTTTGTCTCTGGTGGAATATTTTCTGTTATGGGTTTGTGTTTTCTGGGTTATTTTCTGTTTTGGGTTTGTGTTTTCTAGGTCACTATTTTGGGTTTTTGTTTTTTGCGTTTCTGAGTTGGTCTATCTCTGATGGAATATGTTCTATTCTGGGTTTTTGTTTTCTGGGTTTGTGTTTTTTGTGTTTTTGAGTTGGTTTGTTTTCTGATGGAATATGTTTTGTTCTTGTTTGAGGGAACTCGAGTTCCACGTGGATTTTTTAATCCCCCTCAGCACTGCCAGCACATAAAACTTGAGTCTCTACAGTGAACTTTAGATTGTCAGTTTCTTAAATAGTTTGGAAACAATGCTAACTAACAAAATTGTTAGCATTTCGGTATTAAATTGTAAAAAATCTGGAAAGGATGTATGTGATAAATGAGGGAATTTTTTTAACACAGTTTTGTTAACAATTTTGTTAGTCAGCATGTTTCCAAAACTATTTAGGAAACTTGTATCTCGAGTCTTTAAAACTTGAGTTCAATGAAGAAACTTGAGTCTCAAAGACTCGAGTTTCATGAGGTAGCAAAGTTGATGTGAAAAAAAATCCATGTGAAACTTGAGTTTCTCGAAAGAAAACCAAAAGAAGAAATAAAAAAAACTGATCATCTTTAGATCTGATGATTAGATGGGAGATCAAAAAAGCTGAAGTAGAAAGCATATATTGTCACTTGTTATCTAAAAAAAGATAAAAGGTCGCTCTGCTGAGTTTGTTTTGATGGGACATGGTGGGACATGTGAATGGGAGGCATTGCTTCTCTTCATTGTTGCTCTGCTGAGTTTGTTTTGACGGGACATCACCTTCTCTTCTTTTCAAATTGGTGGGACAGTCACACGACATGGACTTCTTTTCTAGCCTATGAGAATTTTTTCCTTTTGTGGAGCTCGAGTCTCTCGACTTGAGTTCATGTGGATTTTTTTCCACATCAGCTTTGCCATCTCATGAAACTTGAGTCTTTAAAACTCGAGTTTTTTTACTGAATTCGAGTCTTAAAGATTTGAGGTGTTAGTTTTCTAAATAGTTTTGGAAACATGCGTTAACGAAATTGTTAAGAAAATCACGTTAAATGGCAAAAAAATCAAATAAATGAGGCTATCTCTTCTTTGCTTTCTCGTGACAATGCGCTTATAGGAGAACCTTTGTAGTAATGCATTTACTATTTAGGGCCTCGTAGCTTATAAATATATTCTTGGGGAAGCTTTGAAAAAGCAATTTTCTTTGGCTTTCGTGTAATTCGGTTTTAGATGCACAATTTGACGCATACCCAAGTGGCAACCTCCGTTTTGGGTGTTCTTTGTTGTGTCATTGGATGGTTTCAATGAGTCCAAATTTGTGCAACTTTGGTTGTTCAATTTTAAACTCAAATCAAATCAGTTTGAGGGCACAGGTTTTTCAATGATTTTGTGGTATCTTGTTCATCTCGAATCCAATCCAGGGTTGTGACCATTTGTTTTAAAGGAATTTCCACCATCTTTCCAATGGCAATTAGTTTACCCCAATTGTATGGTCAGATTTCTAACAAACTCAAATCCTAGCCCAATTAATTAAGGCTTTACCTAATCACACGTTCCTAATCTGTACCATTTGATATTAAATCCATGGTTTTAAAATCGGACTAAGGGCAAAACCGTTTTTGCCTCCGATTCCTGGTATTACACGATTTTGGCCGGTTTTGGGTATTTTTACCGTACCGAACTAGTGCCCGATTCCCGGTTGAACCAGTCGGACTGACCAGTTTGGTCCAATTTTTAAAACCATGCTTAAATCAACTCCATTATCAATGTCTCATTGAATGATTTTAAAAAATTGTAGTCTAGGTTAACCTGGGACCAATGACAGACTTTTTGGGGATATGAAGATGGACAAAATATGATATTGACAATCCTTTAACAAACTCCTGTGTGGGGACAAATAGCGTCTTAAAGATATCGAATTCATTCTTGCCTTTAAGCCATTAATACTTTCTTGTTTTCTTTCATTGTTCACAACATCCCCTATCCATCTCTTGTAACTTTAGCAAATGAGAAGAGAATAAACATCACAAACTCTTCTTTCACCTAGGTTATCCCGAAGAGAAATAAAAAAGGTATTAGATTGAATAATAGTGCAATACGCTATACAATTTGGAAAATATGTTGCGTACTGAAATATAAATGTGTTGTTATCAAAATGACATTAGCAACACCCAAATATAAAAATCAAGAAGTGGTCACTTGTTTTCAATTTTCTTTGAATGTATTCCGCTAGAATGGTCTTTACTCAAAAATTGACCTGTGGTCCATTAAATGAGTGACATACTTAGAATCTCCATTACAAATCAATGTTCAAAAAGTTCGTGGGCCCATCTCCTAGAAGTACAATTCACTATTTAACATTCTCATTCGTTATACATGTTCATGTACCCTTTTATCTCTAAACAATTCAAATAAGTAAAATTACTATAAGGGGGGTTCTAGGATGTAGAGAGAGAACTAGAAGTGGCAACAGATGGTGCGAAAGGGGATATATCAATCTAATTGCAAGGGCAGATCCGGACGCTATATTACTACATTGAATGTCTACTTTTTCTTTGAAAACTTCGGATTTTTGCACATTCGGATATGTAATGGAGTGACCTCCACGAGTTCATCCTCTTGAATGTACTCAATGCAGTCGTCCAAGCTATAAGCCAATGGGGTATCAAGAACCACTGCATTAGGAGAAAAACACGGATTAGTAAATGCAATAAACAAAGCCTTGCTGCTGCAGATGTACAAACTACAAAGTTTCATGATTTATACTATATTTAATCAAAAGAACAAAAATAATAGACGAATACCATCATATTGTAAGAATCTTGAGTTTAGTTGATAATTGAACTCAAGGCCATTTAAAATAAGAGCGACTTGTCTTGAAACTAATCATTATGCATACTCTACAAACCCTTGGTCAGTAATTATGGGTTCGGCATTATGTATATGGTCAACATGAAAATTCTAACTTAATCCTACATGGCATAGGATTCATATGGCAATTCATTTTTGGCTGAAAATTGGGTTCATGTGGCGATTAAAAAAGCAAAAATCTGATCTCACACCTGCTTATCAGTCAAAATACATAACTTGGTAAATATAACTTCTGAGCAAAGGGGGAAAAGGGTAAACGTAAACTCGACAGAAAAATAAAAGTGACCAAATTTCATTCTTCAGTGCAATAGTAAGGAGAGTAATGACTAGAGATGGTTCTGACCTGTTTGCTCTTTGTTTGAACGGATATTAGTTGCAGCCTTTCTCTTGCACACATTAAGGGACAAATCCCCAGGCCGCTGATGAATGCCAATTATTTGACCTTTATAAACGTCCACCCCAGGACCAATAAACATCTGCCCTCTCTCCTGTGAACTAGAAAGGGCATAGGAACTAGTTGTTCCATCCTCAAAGGCAACCTGAAAATCAAATCCTTGTGATTATTGTTGTAACGGCCTTTACCCTTCACAATTGTTTAGATTATTCATTTTCAATGTAATAGTAAGATACATGAATTGAAATAAAGTAGCTTCAAAATATATATAAAATAAAGTAATCACTGACAGAACATCTGTTGTAAGTATAGCAACAGAATGATAGCCAAAAGCCTTCAACATCAAAACCATTTCCATGGATGCTATATAGAAAATAACCTCAGAAGTCTGAACTTACCAGTGAACCCTGATCCCTGGTAGTAATATCACCAGCCCAAGGTCCATAGCTATCAAATATTGTGTTGAGAATCGCTGTGCCACGAGAAACAGTTAAAATTGCATTTCTCAAACCAAGAAGGCCACGTGTTGGAATTTTATATTTAAGAAATGTTGTTCCTTCCGACCTAGTACACAAATTTCCAGATTATTAGATCAAAGTAACAAATAATCAGGGTGCAATTTCAAGACTGCCATTATTCACTACTCCAGCATAACCACTGTGCAGACTTTTCTATAAAAGGGGAGAAACCCTGCATCACCAAAAGTGTGTTTGATTTTGATGAACCATTAAAAATTACAATCAAACACATGCATAAATAAAAAAATTGAATGCCATTTATGATGTCCACAAATGATGTGAGAATGCATGCATTCTTTAAAATAATCTTGATTCATGGACAAAATTGATCTTTCTCATATCTATAATTTTTATCTATGGCATGTTAGGGAAATATCATAAGCAATAAATTGATACCAATAGCAGGGACCACTTGTGGGGAAGATAGATCGATATCACATGAAGTATGGCAGATATGGCGGTAAAGGGATCTCACAAGATATTATGGGCTATTTTATACAATACTGGTAGAGGAAGAATATGCATTTATATGCAAATACCATGACTGTGACCAAGTATGCATATACGTGTGCACAATGTATATATGCCCACATGCATGAGCTTGCAATACTAATAATCTATCTCAACTCTACATAATATGAACCTTTTTTCTTTTCACCTCAACCTCATCAAATAGGTACACTTTTTGCGTGCTAAAAGACAATAATGATCACACACAATTATGATATCATTCCTTTACCATGAAATTCTGCTATAAATTATGAAAAGTTCAGTTAAAAGTTGGAAAGTTACAAAAAAGAGAACTGGGAAAAGAGAATGCTACACACCCAACCCCTTGCATATCAAACATCTGCCCGCGCCTTTTGCCGAGAAGTTCAACTACAGACCCCATGTGTTCTTCTGGTACTTCTACAGTAGCAATCTGCAATTAATCCATATTTAGTAACAAATTCTTCCTGAAGAGTGGATAACTTGGTCTTTTTATCAAAATATATTGCAACAACTACTTAAAAAATTATCAATTTATTTATAACTACCAGAAATATCTATCTTTTGTTTGCTTGATGTTCTTAACTCTCGTGTACGATGCATAAGCAATACCCCCTCATGTTAAGAAAAAATGAATATAATTGAGCTACAAATCCACATCATCTTCAGCCTTATATATTATCATCGTCATCACTTATCCATGCCAATTAAAATGTTCAATGTTATAATCATAATCACTTATCAAGGGAAATTATACTAAAATGTTCAGTCTTGAGGGGGAGAAAAAGAGAGCAAAAAAATACTCTTCATTTACACTATTTTCTAGTTACCCACAATAAGCCTTTCCATGTAACCAATAACAAAATGTATAATTTTCAGACTATTATATGAGTATTAATATTTTGGACTTTGTTTATTTCAAAGGAAAAAAAAAATTCAAGGGAGAACGTTTTCAGTAGACCATTTTTACTACATTGTCCTATTGCATTCAAGCTATGGTCTATGGTGTTCTCCTTGTTTGGTATCTACTGGGTAATGCCAAAGACTATGGTTGAGCTTTTAGCATGCTGGCAAGGAAAGTTTGGTCATCATCACAATGGTGTCATTTGGATGGTTGTCCCTCATTGCTTGATGTGGTGCATTTGGCAGGAGAGAAACAACCAGTGCTTTGAGGATTTTGAAAGGATAGTTGCGGATCTAAAACTTTTCTTTTTTAGAACACTATCCAATTGGATGTCTATCGTAGGAAGCCACTCTATTTTTTTCAATTTATGATTTAATGGATGTTTGTCACTTATGTACTTAATTGTTATGATCCCCAACTGTATACATCGTGTATACTTGGGCAACTCTTTCTTATGGTTTGAATAAAATTTCAATTACTTATAAAAAAAAAGATATTTCACCTTCTTGTTTAGGTGCTACTCTCTATTCTTCTTGCTGCGTGAATGTTAAGACAGCATCTGTTGGCACTTATACTTCTACATCAATAAAAACTTTTGGTGGCTCATCAGTATTGTCTACCATTTATGAAGCTTTACCTTTGACGTTATTGGGAATGACTTCTTGATGCTTCTAATGACTCCATCTTGGCAAACAAGTCCTGAACAACTTTTACTATATTTCTAAGGTTTGTTTAATAGAAAATTGTGTTGGAGTAGGATTGTGTGAAGATGCATCTTGTTTTATTCAATGGTTCTACTGATTGTCTATTCCATTTCCTCATAATGTCTCTTTGATCTTAGAAATTACCATGATGAGATTGAGATAGAGATCTTTTCCGAAAAGATTGGGATATATACTCATGTTAAAGTTTTTCTTTCATTTCTTCCTAATTAGTAATGTTAGGTTTGTGCCTCCTAATAGAATTCGTTTGAGGTCCTCCCAAAATACTGAGCTCAACCTACAGGCTTCATCTAGGCAAACCTGACTCTCTTGTTATCTACCATGCTACCATATATTAACTTCGTGGGTCGAACCATGTGTTGAGTGGGCTTATACTCCAAAATTTGGACACCCTTTTTTTGGACAATTAAAGGAAGCTTGCAAGTTGCAAATCAATGGTCGTTCCTTGACCTAATAGACCCATGCAATGGTCTTGGACCAAAAAGCGATGAGGTGCAGCCTAGCGGCATTGTGCAAGATGAAGGTCATCCAATGGGATTGCGGTGGTGTGACAAGGATAAGTGAGGGCGGCTAATGGCTGAAGGGTGATGTCAGAAAAGGGTGGGGATCTCATCAATCAACGCGGTGGGCTTGATTGTGCTAAAGATGTGTGGGGCAAAGTGGGAGTGGTTCGGGTCAGGTGGGTATGGGTTTTGCCGGAACAAAGGATGTTGAGAGCCAATGGGGGGTTGGGGAAGAAATTACCGAGGATTTTACCTCCGTGCTTGATGTCTGAGGCTAGAATTCACTGCAGCTGGGAGTGGCTATTAGCTGTTTTTTTGTAACCCAACCCAACCCAACCCAACCCACCAAACCCTAAAAATCGACCCAACTCGGTGAGTCGGGTTGGGTCGAATCGGATTTGGCGGGTCGGTGGGTTTTCTGCACACCCTAAAAAAAAAAAAAAAAAAAGGGTATAATAACCCTTCCAATATTTATCTTTTCTTACTCTTTTGGGCTAGGCAAGAGTTTTGGCCTAACAAAACTGATGTATGTTATTACCACACGTGTCAGCTCCCCCTATCACGTATGAACAAACGTGTCAGTCTCTCACTTGATTAGAATCTAAAGTCCTTTCCTTCACCGTCACACAACAATAGAGTCGCACATGGTACTTCCCTTAACATTTGAATCCTTCCAAAGGTGGTCACTGTTAGCAGGGTATTTTCTTTTTATTTTTTGTTTAATTTTCTAATGTACTTGTTTTTAGAAGGACCCAAATTTTTTTGCACCTAATAAAATTCTTTTAGAACCTTTTGTTTTGAGAATCCAATTCTTTTACACCTCAAAAAAAAAAATCAAGGTTTACACTTGGATTCTAAAAAATAAAATATTCTTTTACATCTAATAATTTTTTTTTCTCCTAAAAAAAGAAAAAAGAAAAAAGAAAAAAAGTGGTACTATAGAACAGTTTTATAATAATTTCATAACAAAACTGACAAGTTGTTGCTAGCTCTCATTTAAACTCACTATTAAATCAATTTTTTTTATCAACCATTAATAATTTACTATTTAGATTTTGTTAAAAAAATGTAATAAAAATACTGTGCCCATACCTTTATTCAAAAGAAAGAGAAAGCCTAAAAAGTCTTTTTTTTTGGGTGTTGACAAAAATTGAATCATAAAAATCTCTACCAATTTATTTATATATATTTTTGATAGAATCTTTACCAATTTAAATCTTCTATAAATGTTTGAAAAACTATGGAATCTATCAATAGGCCCAAAAACAATAGTAAATAAATATCCCAATTAAAAAAAATAGTAAAGAAATAAAAGGCAAGAAGCTTCATAAGCATCTTACAAGAAAACGAAAGTCGGTCTTTCTTGTTGTTGCGTGAATTGAATGCGACCAAAAAGACACCCCCTTCTCTCTCTCTCTCTCTCTCTAGAGCCTTAGAAAGAAGAGAGGAAGAGAATCTCTTTCCTACAAATACCAAGTGAGAGTAGAATGCCTTTCAATTTATCTTGCAACTTCTTTTACAAGCCTTGTTCTTTTTTTCTTCCTAAGTTTGTTCTGATTTGATTTTCAGAGACTTAAGGTTGAAAAAGAACCCCCATACACACATACACACGCACACCACCACCAACAAAAAAAAAAAAAAAGGTGGGCTTTCTTTAAAGTTTAATCTCTTCTTATAAATATCAATCACTGGTTTTTGGCCATAGAGGCCGCTGCTTATTCAAAGGTAAGGAGTCTCACTCTTTTAGATTTATTTCGGTTTCTTTTAATTTTTTTGATCCCCATTGCATTGTTCATTGTGTTTAGTTCCAATTAATTGTTTGATCCATGGTTTTTGGCTCTGTCAATTGTTTTTTCAATTTTTTTTTTAATAAAACTAACATGGGTTTATTTCAATGGAATACGTTTGATTTTTGTACATAGAAGTTGAAACATTAATTGGGCAACTGGGTTTTGATTCTTGGAGTCTGTTTTTGTTTTTATGCTGTTCAAGTTTGCGTTTTTGCTTTTATTTTGTAAATAATTGTATTTGTCATAGTGTTTGATTGCTTCAATTGTGGGGGGGGGGGGGGGGGGGTGTTTGTGCCTTTATGGCTAGAATTTTGCATATGTTGCTAGATCCAGAAAAATCTGTGTGTATTCTCATACCTTTCCATGTATGTTGACCAGGGTGAATCTAGAGTTTGTGGCATAGAGTTCTCAATGGTGAGCTTTTAATATTATATTTCACCACTTTCATTGTGCATAGTGGGAAAATTTGAACTTTAATGCAAGTAGATAGTGACGTCTAAATGTGGATCAAAGAGATCGCTTTCTTCTAATTTGATCTGTATTTTCTTGTGGTCATCAGGGAGAAGCCCCAGCTTTCATTGAGGATGATCTGCAGGAGGGTTTTTCAAATGGGTTTGATTTGAAATCTAAGGATGCAACACCAACTGTCACTGGCAATAAAGCAGTATGATGATCCAATTTATGATTATGATCTCCTATGGTGTTTCTCTTTGTGCTTTAGTGATCCACTGTGTCAATCATATTTTCCCAATTGAAAATTGTCCATGTATCTTTTTAACAGTACCTGATTGGTGGAGCTGATGATGAATCAATCAGAGTTCAAGTTTTGGACCATAGTAGAGGCGGATGGTGAGTTTATTGTTTAGCCTTAGAGTAGCTTCATTCAGGTGTGGTTACTAATGTCTGTTAGAATTTGTAGGGTGAATCCTACTGTGCTAGGAACAAAACCCAAGCCATGTAAAGGCCATTCAGCAGTGCCTTTAAATGAGGGTCGAATATTGGTTATTCAGAAAGGTTCTAGCCTAGATGATGGCGTTTGGTTTCTTGAGGTTGGTATCATACAAAGTTTTTAGAACCTTTAAAATGAAGTCATTTATTACTTTCTTATGGCAGTTCAGGTTGCAAAGTACTTTGAAGTTGAGATGGTACAAGATAAAAGGTTCAGCACCATGATGATAATTGAAATCCAAATGATTTTCTTTCCCAAAAAATTTGAAATAATCACATTTCTGATGCCATGGAGAACATAAAAAAGAAGTTTGTTTTGAATACTATAGCCTAAATCGAAACAATCATTTTTTTTACTGGTATTTGAACACCCCCAATCCAACAGTTGTAAATTTCATGTAAATACTTAATCCTTCTGTACCTTAAACTGTTTGATTTGCTTAAATATTGGTAGGTGGACACCCAATATGTTAGGGAACAGAAAAAAATATTGGGGACTGAGGTTGTTGCTTGGAGCAAGGGTGTGAAGGGCAACGCTGAGAAGCCAGTTGTTATCAGTGGTCCTTCTGGAGTAGGTAAGGGTACACTGATATCCATGCTTATGAAGGAATTTCCATCTATGTTTGGGTTTTCTGTGAGCCACACAACCCGGGCTCCAAGGAACATGGAGAAGGATAGTATTCATTACCATTTCACTGAACGAAGTGTTATGGAGAAAGACATAAAAGATGGAAAGTTTCTTGAGTTTGCTTCTGTTCATGGAAATCTCTATGGAACTAGTGTTGAAGCTGTTGAAGTGGTAGCAGATGCCGGGAAGGTAAATCTGTGCATATTTGTGTCTTTAAAACCAATTATTTACTTCCCAAATACAGCATGTATGTATTATTTGTTTTGGGATCACTTTTGACTAGGGTATGGCTTTCATTTATTTTAGATATACAAAAAGCAGTGGTGTAAAAATGTGTGTTTTCTCATTCTTTTGCCACTAAATGAGGAAGCTAGCAGTTTATATCAGCAAATTGCATTGAGTTATTTTTCTTTGTTGATGGAATCAATAGTGAGCCTTTTTGATTGGTTATCAATGGGAATTTACCTATAATTTTATTGCCCTAAAATTAAAATTAAAATGCTTATAAGTTTGTAGTTTGTTTGGTGCTTAATGATGAGTGTTTTAACCAAGTTAATTTCTTAAAATAATGTTAAAAAAAAAAAAATTTAATTTATAATTCAATTGTTACAAGAGTCAGGTTTGATTTGAACATTGGTTCTCCTTATGAAGGAGACTAGGCAATGCTAGAGAGTTACAATATTGCGTGTTGGTTGTTATTACTTTATATGATATGAATTATAAGAGGGCTTGAGTTGGAATCAGAAGGGCTTGTTTGGTACATAAACATAAACACATGTTTTCAGTTTTTAAACAACATTATACGTATTTTCACACTTTTTTACCCACACGTATTTCCAAAAAAACTGAAAACTGTTATTTAAACACACATACCAAACGGGCCCAAGTTTTCCTAAGATAAGAAATATCATCTAGATTTTGATGTGCTGACATTGATATATATTTTTAAAATTTTTTTATTGGATAATTGTAGAAGCTTTGTGAATTACACTGTCAAACAAGCATTGCCTTTTGTAGCAAATTTAAAATATAGTTTTCTCTCTACTAATGCTTTTGTCTCCTTTCAATGTAGAGATGCATTCTTGACATCGATGTTCAAGGGGCAAGGTCTGTAAGGGCTAGTTCTCTTGAAGCTGTATTCATCTTTGTCTCCCCACCATCAATGGAGGAGCTGGAGAAGCGCCTCCGTGCAAGGTGAGTTGGAGATTCCCATTTATATCTTTTCTATTCTCAAATTCTACCATCTTGGTTCCAACTTGAATAATGTAAACAGGGGGACAGAGACAGAGGAACAGATCCTAAAGCGACTCCGAAATGCTCAGGCAGAAATGGAGCAAGGGAAATCATCAGGCATTTTTGATCATATCTTGTATAATGATAATCTTGAAGAGTGCTATGAAAATCTTAAGGTAATTTGTCTGATGCCTTGCACCACACCTAATGCTGTTTCAGATGCTATGTTTTAAATTTTTTCTGTTGCCAGAAAATAATTCCACTCCTTAATTCTGACATAACAACTCTCATTTGCTGTAGGAACTCTTGGGACTTGATGGAAATGTCACTGCTACCCCTATATCATGTAAGAAGTCCCTCAAATAAACTAGTATCATGTGACTAGTGTTCATTTATTCTTGTAGATTTTATATGCCATGAAAATTAAATTTGAAGTGATTAAAATGTCAATTCAGCACCATATGGGGTTGATCTTCCTCTGGACTTGTCAATTTCAAAAATTGATCAGAAAATCATCATTAATCGTGGAAGTCCAGAACTGAAAACTGCTACAAAGAACTTGTAAGTTTTGTACATGTGTTATCTATTTATTTTTATTGATACCTAAAAGGTGAGATTTTCAACTTATTGGCATGTATATGTGTTCTGAGCAGGATTGTGTTGGATTTGTCCACTCTCAAAGGAGGGGCGCCTGGACGATCGAGAGGCCTAAATGTAATGCCATTGATTCATTTTCAGATTAGTTGAATGGATTCAACCAGCTGAGCTAACGACTCCCAGCTTTGGCTATACTAACTTGGGGTCTCATTTTCAAAAAATTTCTTTAATCTTTCCTTTATGTAACTTCAAAAGAGGAAAAGGTCATAATGTTCTAGATGTCATTATGTGAGACCATAACATTATTTCCATTTTTTGCGCTATGTTTTTGCCCTATTCTTTGCTTGTTTGAGAATATTTGAACATTTACCACTCCCAACTTGGGCAATGAGAAATGGATTATGAATTATGCGGCAATGAAAGGTACTTGTAGCCAGCTGATACTCACATTAGTCTACCATTAACAATACTTTCTACCATTCACAAGTTATCAGCTCAGTAGTTATTAAAAGAATTGTATATTTAGAGGTGTGGTTTGGCTCTAGTGCACTTGACCCGACACAATTCAAACATGTGTTTAAATTGCTTACGTGCTGGCATCTGTCCTTGGGCATTGATCACTATGCACCGGACGGAAGATTTGCCGGTATTTAGAAGAGTAAGCCTGACTATCTAATTTATTAAACTTGATAAAATTCATCAACTACTCATGAATGCAATAATAACCACCATCTTGCAATTTTCTTTTCTGTTTTGCCCGCTTAGGTAGGTACTAGGTACCCACTCACCATTTGTCTCCATCTGGGGGAAACATGAAAATAATTGGTTTTCTAGGAAAAATTTAAAAGCATTTTATTTCGTGGTGCTGTCCTTCAATATTATGTGAACAGAAGAAAGACTGGTTCAACGATTTAATTCAAAGTCAAAACAACACTGTGCGAAACCGGTCTATAAATACTGCTCTATCAGATACATCAAATTTGCACTCATCTAAATTTTTGACAACTTTCTAACCATAATTGACTAGGAAAGATTGACTCATAGCAAAAAAAAAAAAAAAAAAAAAAGACTTGGAAAGATAGTGTTCTGCTGTAGTTTATTTCTTCATATTTAGATATACAGTAATGCTAGTAGCACATCTTTTCCTACCTCCTGTTTATGGGTCAATTTTTAATTGGATTTTAACATTTTCAAGTATATGTGATAGACTCATATGAAGTATTGAAATCTAATTAGGAGTTGACGGTATATTTATTCAATTTTTTTTTTTAAAGAAAAATAAATCAATGAAAATAAAATATGCCAAATTGACAATTTAAATGTACCTTTAGTGGGTTCTAGTTAGCTCAACTGATAAAATCTCTAATAGTTGAATAAGAGATCTGAGGTTCAATCCTCACCTACACCAAAAACCGATTAGTGTCTTAGTATGATGATAAAAAACTATCATTAGAAGCGGAAGCCATATATTAAAACTCTCTAAAAAAAAAAAAAAAGTACCTTTAACTTGTTACATCTTATTTTTCTGATTTATGAGATTTTATTCTATTTTTTATTATATAAAAACAAAAAAGCAACAATAGATAAGAACTATATACTATATAATAAAAATTACATCTTAGAAGTTATGGTATATCATATGGGTATCTCCTCATTATATATATTTTTCGTTTGTAATGTGGTGCATAATGCGTACATTAAAATTAGGATAATTTATACTGACACCTTGAAGTATAGTGAAATTTGACTTGTTATACCTAATCTTCAAAAAATGACAAGGTAGGTTGGCATAATGAGTAGTGTGCTGATTTGGCATCTCAACATAAATTGATGACATCGTAGTTGCGTAAAAGCAGAAAGAGCTTGAAGAGAAAAAGGCGAAAGTTCGCCAACTCCTTGCATGGAACAGAGTTTTAAAGCCTAATTAATTGCCAAAATTTCTAGATGAATCGCTATTTGCTGCAAGATATTATCCATGTTGGGGAATGGAAGTGTCAAGATTTGAATTTTAAATCTTGAGCTTGGATGATAGACTAATTTCTTCCCCAAATAAGTATAAAAGGAAGGTTATATAGACAGAATAAGGTATGAACAATCTTGACCTTATTTCACAACAAGCTCTCCTTTAGAGAGAAACCCTGCTGATTTATGCATCGGAAAGTCCCCGGTTTATTCACTCCTGGTCGCTAATTAGGTGTTCTATTCCCCTTTACAAGTGTTTGTGAACCAAAATAGATAGTAAGCCCTAGCAATCTTACCTGCATTCACTAGCACTCCCAAGCACTCTAAGCATGAAAGATTTTCTAGAGTAGGATTCGTAATAAAATGTTGATAGCTAGAGACCAAAAGAATCAAGCTACCCCTTCTAGTGAATTGAGACCAAGATGACCAAAACACCAAAGGAACCTTGCTTACTACTAACTGTAGAGAGTAGGGATAGAGAAAAGTGAAGAAATTTCAGGTGTAGAGATGAAATTCTGGGGTACTTTGAAAATTTTGGAATTCTGAGTGAAAACCGTAAGAATCAAGGTCAAACTAAGTGGGGAGCAAGCCAAACCAAAAAATGAAGGAAATTTGAAGGTTCTAGTCCAAGTGCAAATTGACACTTGGTTCTTGACTCCTCTGGATTTTGGGCTTTTTGATTTGATTCTTTCTGATTGAATTGTGATCTAATATCCTTCAGAATTTTCACCATTTTTCAAACTTTCTTGGACCTTAGCTCAGAAAATTAACTTCAAAATAATTTAATTTAATCAATTTTAACCAATTTTAAGGAATTAATTAATGCATTGTCTTCGTATTGAATTGGATACATGCAACTTCACAATAAATTAAACCTACAACCAGTAGTGTTATGACACATCATTAAACTTAAATTGGACTAAAAATAGACCAATCAAAATTTAAGAGTTTATAATCATGTGTGGTTGAGACTTAATTCATGCAAGTGCACATTGCTTTTCATGATATCTTTCAAACTGGTGGCCCGATTAAGGCTCATGAACTGTCGTTTTGATTGTTATGAATTCAAGATTTATTTCATGCAATGCAACTGGAAATTAATTAATCAAAATTACAATTTTCCCCCTATGATGTGATGATGATATGCACATGAGATGCAATTGAGGTTAAATGAGAGTTGCAAAATAGGGTATCTAGAGATACAAATAAGTCAAATTCTACAAGAAGAAAACTTGGATAATCCTGTGAATTTCTCTAATGATGCACAAAATCTATAAAAAAAATGAATATGAAAATATACATATAAACAATGAAGATTTTTCATTGAAAATGAACTTTTAAATGGTCACTTTGGTCATGACAAGCACTCTAAAATGTTCCCTTAGCTGTTACTAGCCATTAGAGGCTCAAAAGGCTTTTTTCCCTCGTTTTCTGCAAAATTCTACAAAGCAATAACATACTAAAACTATCTCATTTAAGTTAGAATGATCTCGCTCCAGTGAACTACCTTTCTTGCTTAAGTGAGCTCTTCAAAAACAAAAAGTTAAGCAAAACTATGCTAAAGTTAAGTGAGATAGTTTTCGAACCTAGGATCTCATAGATATCATAAGTCTTTAGGAACCACTAACCTAACCATTTTGGGATTAACTTCGAAGATTTCTAGGTGAATAACTATTGTTGTAAGATACTTCCATATTTAGTAAGGACACACCCGGATTTGAATTTTAAATCCCTAGCTTGGATGATGGAGTAATTATTCTCATTCAATGAGCATAAAAGAGGGGTTATTAAAAGAGAAAGGTATAAATAATCTTGACCTCATTTCACAAGGTCTCATTTAGTGAGAAGTCCTATTGACTTAAGTATCCGGAGTGTCCCCCCATTGGTCCACTCCTGATGGCTTTTTAAGTGATCTCACTTCTCCTTAATATGTGCTAATGAATCGGGTTAGACTTGTAATCAACTGCTCATTAAGAATAATTACATATACATGAAAGTAATAAGAAAGGGATACGACTTACGAGATTAGTATTGTAAAAATAAAAAAATAAAAAAAAAGGAGAAAAAAGAGGGGTGGGGGGAGGGGGCGGCTTAGAAAGAAAGGAATATGAGTGGATGTGACTCAAGTTAGAAAAAGTGGGAAGAATTAGACAAGATCGGGATTTTGAGGTCCCAGAATCAGTTTAAGAGGATTTGCCGACTTGGGTTGGTATCATTATTAAAAAGTTAATGGGATAAGATTTAATTCCTTCCTAATCTGTGAATATCTTGTCCAACTAACTAAGGCCAATATATTTCATGTAGCAATCATTTGCAATTGCATGACCTACTAGGAAGAATTCTTTGCTACATTATATTTGCATAAGGGGTTAAGAGGAAATTACCTTTCATAAAAGAGCAAGAGGGACAGGATCTTGTCACAATTGACAACATGGCGAATTGAGGCATCAATGAGAGAGAAGATGGTTTGAAGACTCTTATATAGATCCTTATAAAATAGTTTTTTTCTTTTTTCTTTTTTCTTACTCCAAATGAAGAGGAAGAAGACTCTATTAGGTTGAGTAGTGTTTATTACATATACACTGTTTTACACATTCTCCAAAAATCTAACTTTAAAATCGTGACTTCAAATCATAATTTCAGTTACTTTTAGAAATATGTGTAAACTACGTAAAACATTTTGTATACAACAAATTTAACCCTATTGGGCTAACTAGCCTTATTCCGAAACTAATTAGTTAGATATATAATAAGTAGTGATATGCATCATTTATCATGCATGTAGATATTTGGAATCTTATAATAAGTAACAAACAAACCATTATAGTAATTTCTTCCATCGAAACATAAGTTATAGACTTTTTTTTTTTTCTTTAAGATATTCTTAGTTGAGTAATGCTAGGAACATACCTATTCTCATATCCAAATGCACACCCGACTTGTGTGTCAACTCTTAATTTAATTTCAACATTTTCATACATATAGTAGACCTATATAAAAGAGCTAAAATCTAATTAAGAGTTGACACACAAATGTGGCATGGATTTGGGTGTGTGAATACTATTCCTAGTAAAGATTTTTTTTTTTGGTTGAGTAAGCGATATTCTAGAATAGTTGTAGATAGCCGTTAATGCAGTTTTCAGTTGTGAACCCACCACCACCAAACATGAGTGACCAGTTCAAAGTGGCATGGAGAATGGTATGAGAGGTCCCTAGCTGGCATGCTAAAGTGCTGGCCAAGTTGGTAGTGATGTAGACTTGTGGCTGCCTAAGTCGGCATGGTCCTTTCGTCAGCTATAAAGGCTAACCCAGCCAATGCCTTGTGGGTTTGGTCTATCAAGTGGGTGTAGTATGAGGTATTTATAAATCTTTGCACTGTCTATAATCTTCCACATAATATGCCAAAACTTTGGTGGCGAATGGCATGGGGAGTCTATTTAATTAAGGTCTTGTTTAGGAGAAAAGTTAAACAACATATTTTTAGTTTTTAAACAACATTATACACATTTTCACACATTTTTTTACCCATACGTATTCCAAAAATTACAAACAACATTACTCAAACTCCTTTATCAAACAGAATCTAAATGTGTTAAATCATAAATGGGAGGGAAGCTTCACTGACAGTACAGTAGTATATGTCTTTCTTGATGTTGGAATCTTCCACCCGAATTTCCTCACTGGGGGACCCAGAGTAGCAAGTGGGAGAAAGCATTGTCCTTTTCACTGTGGTTGGGTCCCCATTAACCCTATCATGGATGGATTTGGTTTAGTTACTTTGGGTCTGCTTAATTCTCTCTTCACATGCCGAGCATAATTTAATTTGGACTTCCAGACTTGTTGTCTTGTGCCAATGGGTATTAAATTAGAGGTGTGTAGGAGGTTTGGTCTTGGAATTTTGAAGATTATTATGTTTCTTTCTAGTAAATTTTGATTTTTGAGTTACTTATATATATAAATATCTTTAATTGCATATTTGTAATCTTGTTATTAAATTTTTTTTGGAGAAAGAGGACAACTTTGAGGTAGGTGGGATTGATCTCTTTATCCTCTTATCAAGGTATCAAACCATTTTTTTATTATTCAAACTCATCTTTTTATTCCACGACAAAAAATTACCAATTAAGTTAATTAAAACAATACTTAATTTTTAGGTCCATCAAATAGTACTTAATAATCTTTGAAATTTTAAAAATAAATATTTTGTAAATTTGGCTTGAGTTCAATGCACTGAATTCATTGTAATAGTAATATGTAACTTTTAATCACTAGTCTAATGCACTGGACTTCAGCTTTGCCCATTTTGGTCGTTAGACCCAACTTACTATCTTGCGTTGATGGAGCCCATAAGTCTGCAAAACCATAGCCGAAGTAACACCGAACTTATGGCCTCCAGTCTTAGGGTCCGTTTGGATACAACTTATTTTGCTGAAAACTGAAAATACTGTAACAAAATAATTTTTAAATGTGTGAATAGTACTGTGAGACCCATTTTTAATATTTTTTTTCTGAATAAAGTGGTTGTGGTCCCGTGAACAGTGCATGAATAGTGCTAAACAGTGCTCAACAGTGCACTTTGTTGGGTAAAAGCTTAAACGCCTGCAAAAAAAAAAAGAAAGGAAAAAAGGCAAAACACTAGATTTTGAATCTCAAAACGCGGATCCAAACACATACTTAAAGACAGCCCCATTCTTGATCCTAGTAATAGATAGATGATGGATCCAATTCAATACTCCAATATGACATTCCAGGTTTTATTTTTTATTTTTTTATTTCTTTTCAGATACCTGTCCAACTTCATGGGCAATGGGCCTCTAGAAAGGGCTAAATACAACTCAATTTTTATCCAGGAAAGGCCCACAATGCAGCCTTATTTTATACAGTAGTAGCCAAACCTATTGTTAACACACATTGCCAATTACCACACCAGAGTTGACATCATGTGATTCCCGGAGATTCACCGGACACTAGCACCCAAACAATTCAAGGACCAATGCTAGCTACAATGCTATCTAAAACATCATCTAAAGAGACAAAAGATCTAAGTTTTTTTATTTTTGCTACATAAATTTAAAAAATTTCATTTGAATTTTCCAAAAGAATGAGAATAGCCATAACTCAAAAGATCACCTCAACCTCTCCAAATCTATTTTAATCACCAAAGTAAGCACATAGATATGTGAGACTCATCCCCTTAAATTAATTCCACCCCTTTAAGCCCGCTAATTCTGGGAGGCTGGCCTACTAGATACTCCATGCCTCCCACTTCAACTAATAATTGATTAATACAAAGATCCAAGGAATCACCTACTCCAATTACAATTAGGAGACATCCACCGTTTTTTTTTTTTTTTTTGTTCCCCATTATTTCTTTTGCCTAGAAGTCAAGCTCACCCCATAAGCAAATCGGTGGGCCAAGCCCGAGCTCACTTCTTTAAGGGGAGCTGGAGGTGCCACTAGATTAAGAGGCCTTAATGAGATATCGACATACACTAATTTCCTTTGAAACTTCACAAAATGACACTAAGCCTTGATGCAACAAAGAAACTTATACTTAACTCTCCTAACAAAATGTTCCATTTAAAAAAAAAAAAAAAAAATCCAACCCAAATTAGAGACGAAATTTGGGTAGACGAAATGATGCTCAGCTCGAGGTTTGTTTAAATAGCTCCCCTTAAAAATTAGTACAAATGAGTTGGATTTTTTCTTTAAAAGAAATATTACATTAGAAAGCCACCATGTAAGACCATATAAATTAATTTATTATATTTATACAAATATCAAAAGAGTGTTATTTCATCTACAATTTGAGGCAAATGTCATTTTGTGAAACCTAAAGGTTGGTGTACCTTCTAGACCTCTCATGGTTCCACTGCCCCTACCTCTCCTAAAAAAAAAGGAGAAGCAAATATAAAATAGAACTCTTCATAATAAAATAATAAATATTTGAAACTCATATTACTAGATAAATGGGAGAGAATAGATAAAGGGTGAATAGTGTTTAGAAAATAATAAGATTTTTCTCAACTACCTGTTTGACTATGTCAAACCTCGTACAACCAATCATGACCAAACATGCAATATAATTATTTCTAATTATTTTATTAAGAATGTACAATATTGTGCAAGGTTTATATAAATTATTTTGCCTTTTAACTATTGCAGTTGCACATTGAGGGCTACTTGGCCACCGCACAATTAATTCAATATTACATGAAACACAAAGGTGAAACAAGAGAATATAGAATATATATATATAACAAAACCAAACCAAGAATGATTTTCCTAAGAAGACGTCACAAACATGATATTTTCACTCTCTAGACAGTTTGGTCCATGCCTCCAGCTTTGCATTGTGACAATAAGAAGAGAGTGAAATTATTAAGAAAAAGGCACATGCCGAATAATCTGAAGGATTTAGAACACCCGTAGGCTAAACTTAACTTCTAGCCAGAAGGAGTGCTAGAGCAGACCCTCACATCATTATAAGGGTCCCGGTTCATTTGATGGTTAGGCCTCTGTGAGCCCCATTGACCATAAGTCTTTCGAGCTGCTGCCCCTAGAAATTGCCTTCTTCAGTAGTTCTTCTGCCCTTAAGGGTTCTGGTTATGTGATTAGAGTTGAAGTGATATTAGTGTTCAAGGTGATTTCTCGGTGATGTGAGTGTTTGTGTTTAGGGATCTACATATAGGGTGCCAGTTATGTAAGGTTGAATGAGAATGTTGATGGTTTGTATATATGGAATGTGACTTAACTTCGAGGGAGTCACCACCTCCAAGGGAAATAGAGATGAGAGAGAGAATGAAACTACTTCACGGGAGTCACGGTCACCACGTCCAAGGAAAATAGAAAGACTCGAGAGAATTAACAAGAAACAATGCATCAATTGGATTCTTCTTCCTTATCTTTAGTGAGGGTTACATGGCTCTAGCTATACACTTGATTCCTTACTCCCATTACACGTCTCATTACTATTTGATCAACTCATTGGTCATGTGCGGCGCCTAAAAGATTATCCACGAGTTTAATGTGTTATACGTGCACTTGCCTAAGTACTATGCTTAACTAATTCTAACTATATTGAGCCGGGCCATGACTGACCAGTTATGGTTTACCCTCGTGCGTGGTTATTTTCTGGAGCTCCCCTTGAAAATCTAGGCCCCAATGGACAAGCCAGTGCCGATTAGCACTTCAAGGCGGAACTAGACTGGCGATGGGAGCATTCTGTTCTCCAATTAGCAGTCCATTCTAACTAGAAATTTGAAATTTCCCTCGTTTCAACTTCTCTTAGGTTCCTACACATAATCATACACACACAAAAAGTCTGGTCCTATCAACTTTATTGGGGTACCAGCCTATCACTCACAATTTGTCCCTAAATAATATAGATAATAAGTTGAATGGTCTTTATATTTCATAATGTATAAAGAAAATAGGTCTGATTCAAATTTCACTCTCAACAATTTGGTCGTTCGTAAACTATGAAAATGATATTAATGCGCAGCAAAAACATTATCCGCATTGTGATAGATGCATCATCCTTTTTACTCTTTTCCCCGCCAACTTACATAAGTATTTATATCAGCTATTGATGTTTGCAGAATGTACAAAACATTACTTGAATTTGAAACGGGTAAATGTGTGACAACATTACAGAAACAAATCTTCTCACAGCTACTATCTTTGTTGTTATCACCATACAAACTGTCAAACTTACACATAGCAGTAGCAACATAAGCACCGTAACATGTCCCTTGCAGCCAGTCTATCCAATTGAACAAAGGATCTCTCTCTCTCTCTCTCTCTCCCCCCCCCCCCCCCCCCCCCCCCCACACACACCAAAAGAGAGTAAAAAAGACAGCACATTTGGTGACAAGTTCTTTATTAACCATTAATGAAGTATTTGTTGACACCAATAAGCTTACGGACACATTCACGAAAGCAGCCACGGCTTATATGATCAACCATGCTATCACTATAGCCAGTAACCTTTGCATAGACTTCTCTTGCAACTTCAAAGTGTACATATGCTAGCCTCTATCAAATAGTCTGCATTATGCATATGATATACTTAAGGCTCCAAGAAACCTTTCCAAGTTTGAAAAGCATAATGCATTAATTTATTTACTTGTGAACATCTATTTTTCCTTGATTTTATTTTCAAAAAATTCATTTCAGTAAATAAAAAGACAAACTCTTTTGTTAAAAAATTGTCATTTAAAAAAAAAATTCTCACATGAAAAAAATCTATAAAATTAATAGAAAAAATATTTTTTATATTTTTTATATGATAATTTGTTTTCAATTTATTTTCATTACTTAACTGCATACTTAACGGAAAATTTTTAATGGAATTAGATGAAATGCTTGAATTGAATAAATTTGAAATTTAGATAACTCAATTGAATGGAAGTAAAGTTAAAAAATAAAAATAAATTTCAGTCAAACTTAGAGAATGTGATTTACATTTTAGCCTAAATTTAAATAGCCAAAACAATACAAAAAAGTGATTCGAGAAGTTGGTTGCAGTTCTGATCCACCTTAAGGCTCCGTTTGGATGGAGGAGTGGAAAAGTGGAAGGATGGAAAATATTTAGTTTTCCCTCTTATGTGTTTGGTTGGAGGGGTGGAAAAGTGGGAGGATAGAAAACTCTTTTGTTTGGTTGGAGAGAAAAATGGAAGGATGGAAAATGTAATTTATATAAATTGACTATTATACCCTTGTTACATAATATGTAAGAAATAAATTTATTTGTACTCATTAAATAATATAAAATTTACCACATCATATATATAAATTTTTATTATTATTTTTATTATTATAATGTAAAAATTACAATAGTGTACATATAAATTTAATTAGGCTAAATTTAATTAGCAAAGGATTTTGTAAACAACAATTCGAGTAACAAAGAATATTCGTGTCTGTGTGGACTACCACATAGCAATTAAGTTTATATCAAATATTTTCTCCAAAAAAAAAAAAAGTTTATATCAAAGATAGTTGGCAGAGAGATCATTGTGAGGGATAATTGCCGATTTCACAATTTCAAGGATGGAAGGTGTTCTTGCAGTGATTACTGGTGACATGACATAAAGATCATGTCTATCGGATTAGACCTGAAACCATTAGAAATGGGCCGAGTTATAGGATGACTTGGTTGATTAAAAACACACAGTTTTAAGCATGTCAAAGAGATTGGTAGCCACCACTAACCAACCAATAAAAAAGGAATTCCTTATGGCACTGCTAGTCTGCTACCAAGCAAGCATAGTAAAATACTAAATACAATGAAACTGCATTGTTGCAAAGCCTTCATCAACCAAATTGTTGTCATCTACTTCCAACACTACAGGAAATGAAAATGACATTGTTCCTTTTAAGAACTACATCACATGTTCTATTTGGAGAACAATTTATTCATTACCTGAAAGAATTCCCACAGCAAGAATGATTGACTTACCATCTCAATCCAACATACCTAGGCTAGACAAAATGCAGATCTGAACCAAGAAGAAATACAAAACTTTGGAGCAAAATGATATTAATTTCATTCATTCATAGCACAGTAGAAGTTAAAATATTACATTATCTTCTAGTGTCTTAACTGAAATACAAATTCATCAAATATTGCTAATTATGTAATATACTACATTCAGCCCACAAAAGTTAGCAAATCAAAATTCAACTACTACCAAAAGTCAGTTGCCACTACATTCAGCCCACAAAAGTCAGCTATTACCAAAAGTTAGCAAATCAAATTTACACTACATTGAACCCACAAAAGTTAGCTACTACCAAAAGTCAGTTGACAATTATTAAGGTTCCTTAGCATACATCATCTTCAATAATATTTGTCGACGTAACTCACTAGTTGGAACACCAAAAAATGCTCTCATTTTGGCTGGATCCTTAATTAGGAAGAGCATAGCATCAAGTTGGTGTTCCGTTGGTATTCCTATTTTCACCAATTCAGAAAAAACTTCATCCTCAGAGTAACAACGTGGACGTCCTCTCTCCATGATAGCAAGTTCCTCCTTAGCAATCTCATATCCTTGCATCATAATAGCAAGTCCCTCCTTAGCAATTTCATTTCCTTGCCTTATACTTGCTGCCACATTATCAATTCCGGATTGAAAAATTTCCATTTGTTTTTCAAGCATTTTGACCATTTGAGGTGTTTTCTTCGCCTTCTTGGATGATGTCTCACATGAGTAGGAAGGAGAGACCATTGGAGAATATGATTCTACATTTGGTATGCTAAACTCATCAAAGCAATCAATATTTTCCTCCAAATTTACGCTATCCTCTCTGTCCTTTTCCCATCGACGGACTTTCTCCTTTGCACTTATGGAACCTTCACCATTTGCTCTATCCTTAGAAAACAAATCAAACAGCTTCTCATAATGGTGAATTGGAGTTCTTTTCCATTTTTTAGCATTTGGATTTGCCTATAAGAATACAATACACACTTATTAGTATTATTATTATTACAACAAAGTACCAACAAAATGTATCAACTTGATCTAAAAAACATTTCACAATATCAAAATAAATATAACTAACCTCTATTAAAGGTTCTCACACTTCATCTTCAGCCTCAAAAAGTCCAGTAATAGGATTCCATGCAAATCCACTCATGTTCTTGAAAAGGTCATGACATGAATGGAAAGTACCTTTCATTGTTTTGATACAATTCTTGATGTTACCTTTCTCAACTGCATAACCGAAAGATTCTGAACACTTTTTAGACATATTTGAGTAAGCATGAGAACTCCATGTTCCATTGAGCCTATTTCCATTGTTTTGTTCCTCCAACATGACGTTAAGTAAGAAGCCATCCATGTCATCAGTCCATCTCATGTTAGTCGCTTTAGACTCACTATCAGTTGTCTTCTTCAATGTCTTAGACATTTTTAAAGACTGCGTGTTAAACATATTAGTATTTACAAGATTACATACAACTATTACAAAGAAATTAATAAGATTTACATACAAATACTACAAACAAATCAACAAAACAAAATACGACATAGCATAATGTTGCTATAAATAAACTAGTAATTGAACATTCTTCTAGAACATTAATAAGGTACACATAATAGTTGTACAAAAGCAACTATTGGTAAATGTTCAGCAACAGTCATTCCATTCGAAACTATTCCATAAAGAAAGATACACATAAGCAAGTCAAATCTCATAACATAATGACTAAAATTATTGATCATGCGATACATAGTCATTCCACATTCTAGTTGCTATACTAGTTCGTAATACTGCTCCTCTTCTAGCATCTGCATCACTATCATTTGTACTGTTTCTAGCTTCATTATGTATGTCATCATTCGAAATCTCTTGATCAACTTCTGCAATCATCCTTTCATCCGGATCAACTCCCATAAGATAGTTGTGCAATATACAACAAGCTAAAATAATCTCAGTAACTGTATCAACTGGATAAAAAGGTTCTGTCATTCCAGATATAATAGGAAATCGCTTCTTCAACACACCAAATGTCCTTTCAATGACATTGCGCAAAGAGGAATGCCAATGATTAAATAGTTCCTCAGCATTTTCTGGGCCACGTGCTGAATATTCTTTTAAATGATAACGTACACCTCTATATGGCACCATAAGTCCACTTCTCAACATAAAACCCGCATCTACTAGATAATATTTTCCTAGTAAGAAAATAATTTATATAAGTAATTCACTATATATATATAAGTAATTCTCTATATTTTTTATAAATATACTTTGTATTTATAATTTAACATTACCTCTAGAGATTATAAGTTTGTCTTCCCTACTTAAAACGTTTTTAATTATCCTTGAGTCAGAGGCAATCCCTTCCCATCCAAGTAAAACGTATGTAAACCTCATGTCAAAATCACACGCTACCAATACATTTTGAGTTGTGTACTCTTTCCTCCCTCGATATCTAGGCGCATCTTTTGCTGACACTTTTACACGAATATGTGTCCCATCAATAACCCCTACACAATCCTGGAATTAAAGCAATCTATTAAATCAAGAAATTTTTATTCATATTATAGTAATCCATATAGTTGCTTAAAAATATGTTTACCTTAAAGTATGGGTAAAATCTATGACTATTTCGTATCTGTTGGGAAACTTCTGCCCCATTAGGTTGTAGAAGGAACTGATCTTCTAAGTAGATGACTGCTCTCAACACATTGTGAAAATGACGGCTTATGGTCTCATTAGAACGACGGAAGAAAAAGGAAATTGTACGAATTCTCTCATTTTGTGCTAAAATGTAAAGAAACTTGGCTACTTGCTCTTCAACAGAAGCATTTCTAGTGTCTTTAAGACGGTCAGTTCCTCGAAGAATTTCACACAACTTAGAAAAGGCATAAGGCCCCATTCGAATTATGTCTCTACATTTCCTACTGCATCTAAGTTCACTTAGTAGTTCTTGCCGAACATTTTCTCTTTCCGCACTACTCTCGGTAAGTACTCTATCCACATAACGTGGACTACAATATATGCCCATCATCCATATTCCATGCACCACATGTACAAGAAGTTGCAAAATTGCTACATCTCGTCTTCTCTGCCAATCAGTCAAAAGTTGCAAACCAAATTTGTTCAATTCATGAATATTCCTTAATTGATCTTGACAATTTTCCTCCCAACTCTTACTCAAATCTTCCGGTGGACTATTATTCCAATTAGTTGAATTATCCATCTACCAAATATCCATCACAAGTAAAAAATAATCAACACATTGGTCATAATAATTACTAATTAAAGCATCTTACCCTTGTTGTTTTGTTTTTATCATCCCAAACATAACTAGCAAAGAAAAACTATAAAAAAAAAACTAATACACATAACTAATCATGTAAGAAATTATGTCAAGCTCAAGTTCTTAATCTGAGACAAATTATTGGTAGGGAATGTTAATTGCTACTTTCTAAAATCTAGGGATCAAAATGGATATTAGTGTAAACTTTAAGAAGTAGATATGGTTTTATCCCTTAAAAAGTGTATTCTTTTTTTATTCTTTTTTAGCATATACCATAATCACGACAAATTTCATAGCCATATTATATAATTTCCATCCAAAGAGAGAATGTTAGGCTTGCAAAGATAAAACTGTGGAGAGGGGTAAGTTTGCTGTTATCATTACACACTAACTTGGATGAAAATTAACATGGATTCTAACATGGATTATAAACTAATACCAATAGGATTTAGCAAACTTGGATGGAAATTAATATGGATTTAGCAAAACACAACCACTAATAAATGAAAACCTTACACCAACAGATTCTAACAATCACAACTAATACCAAACAATAAAATCCACCAACTACGAACACACACAGAGGCAGGCACACATGTAAACTAAAATGCTATGCTCTGTAAAGTGTAAACTATAATGGCCTATAATTCATTAAATACTAATAATTGAAAAAATAATTGATAATAGAAGTTACCAGTGGAGTAATGGACTGAACTAACTGAAAATTTGAAGGCAAAGAACAAGCACGGATACAGAGCCTCGGCCACTAACCACCGAAGTCCGAAGCAGAGCACAGAGAAGGCGAGAAGCAGAGGGGGCAGTGAGTGAGAGTGAGAGGCACCGAAGTTCGAAGTAGAAGAAAACAAACAAACGATACACTGATTCTTTATATGTATAGATTCAATAATCCCAAATGGGTTTGCAAGAAATAAGAAATCTGGGAAGAACGGAATAAAAAAAAAAAATCAAATAGCAAAAAAAATGGAGAAGATCATACTTGTCTCGGCTGGAGAGGAAATCAAAAGACCCCTTGGCTGGAGAAAAAAACAAACGGAAACTAAGATGAGAAGATGAGAAAAAGTGATAAGGATTTGGGGCAAAAGTCTTCGGTGGGGTAGGTGAAGGTCTTGAATGAAGGGTTGGTGGGAGGGCATTACGGTAAAACTGCACTGAGGCAGTTTTCTCTCATTGCTTTTCCTCCCGATTTGGGAGGAAAAAATTTATGGGCCCGGGAGAGAAAATTTTCTCTCGGGTTTTCCACTCCCCCTGTTTTCTTCCCATTCCCAAATAGAGGAAAATTCAGTTTTCCACTCTATTTTCCTTCTTACATTTTCCATCCTTCCTAAATTCCACCCAACCAAACACAGTGTAAGGGGGGAAGGGGGGAGGGTGAAGGGGGTTCTCCCTATGGTCGAAGGACTTTTGTGTCACTAATTGCTTTGTGGCATTTTGTGAATGTTTCATGGTAAATATTTGAGTGTTTCGAGGAACTTTTGTGACTGAGAAAAAAGTTTTTTGTCTCTAAATTATTAGACACATGGGTATTATACTGACTTGTAGCATGATGGCAATTTTGATTATGTTGCTATGCTATACGTTTCTTTGGTTTGAAATTCTAGGTTTTTTGGCCCTGCTCCCCTAAGATATCTGAATTTGAATTCAAATGGGATGTGTAGGTTCTAGTTAGTTTAATTGGTAAAATCTTTTTTTCTTGAATAAGAAATTTAGGGTTCGATCCCCGCCTATACCAAAAATCAATTGGTGTCTTGGTTTAATGATAAAGAACAATCATTAGGATTGGACCCATAGGTTGAAAGTATCTCTAATATATATATAGAGTAAGACTTAGGTACAGTAATTATGTGTTGTTCCTTAGGTTCCCCTTTTAAGATTTTGTCATATGGATTTTTTTTCATGGGATGGAAGTATATTTTTTAGTTAAGTAAACATATGGTTGAATCTTAAGAGGGGAACTTAAGGAACAACACCTAAGGTACTGTATCTAAGTTTTGTCCATATATATATATATATATATATATATATATGCGTTATGTTCAAGTTACACATGGTGTAACATCCACCCAATATTTTTTAATTAGATGTGAATTTTGATAAATCCATTGCTAAATTACATTATCTTTGTATATTCTCTATGCTTACAAAATTTAAAGATGATCAAAGATCAATAGCCATGTCATCAATCAATTGTTTAAATTCAAGTTTTGGTAATTAAAAAAATGTATAAAAGATGAGTTTATAGATCAAATGGTAAATTACATTCGATTGGCATGCATATTAAGAACATATAAAACGTATAATTCAACTATTGGATTTTCAAAATATGAATTCAATAACAAGTTATTGTGTGGTATAACATTACTTAGAGTTACACCAAGTGTAACTTGAGATTTTTAGAGAAAGTCTCCACAGTGACATCAATACAATTTTTCCAAAACAACGCTAAACCTCCTCCCCTATTTTCTCGAGGTACAACAAACACATGATTGAATTCCAATTTCCGTTTAATATCTTTTAGCCTTTCTTCATTTGACCATGTCTAGGCTAAAAACATGACAGAGGGATCTTTTGCCCGGACTAAAACACCAAGCTCCTTCTCTGTACGTAAGTTCCCAAGCCCACGACAGTTCCACACTAGGCAAATCATTGCTCTTGGCGGGGCTGAACATCAGCCTTCCATTTGAAAAGAAAATTCAGCTTCATTCGTCGAAACCTGTTTCTTGCTGCAAGGTAAATCAGAATGATCATCAATTTTTGAAAAGCTCTGTTTGCATGGACCTGTGAAATCTGCCTGAGGTGTTTGCTGCGTGATCTTGCCTCTGTCCAACCTAGTCCATGTGCCTGCTTTTTTTTTTTTTTTTGTTACCCTAGCAACTTCATGCCCCTCATGTGACATAGGGTTAGGAGTGAAAACATTAGCATTAGGGTTTGATTGAGCCGCCTCCCTGACTTGATTGCTATTGGTGGATTTACTCGGGTCATTAATTGGATTAATTCCAATTGGTGCCGTTGGGAATAATGGCCTATTATCACCAGAATTTTCGGGAACATTAATCCCTATAATTTCTGCATTTAATTGGTCTGGATTTTGTGGAGATTTAATGGGGTCTTGAGATTTAATCCCCATGAAACTGTTTCCTGAATAATGAGGAGCATTAGTTTTAACGGTTTTCTCCCTTAAATGAGCATTTAATTCGCTTTCAGTTGAGTCCACGTTGTGCACCACCGTGAACTCCTCCCTAACTCGTGAATCAGCATTGATCTCTCCGCCATCCTCCGGTCTAGCTTCAGTAGGTTGCAATTTTGGGGTTGTGCGTTTCTGACTGTAAAAACCCGGGACTGCCACCACACTTCGCTTTGACGAGAAAAACGATGGAGCACGTAATGATGGCCCAAATTGTTTTTGTGTATCTGCTAAACTTCCTTCACTGTTTAGCCATATTTCACAATCACAGTCTGAGTGATTCATTTTGCCACGCCAATAGCAAATATTGGGAAGGCGCTCGTACTTGAAAGTTACCCAAGATTTTTTGCCATTCTCCATAGACACCACTCGACCACGACAAAGAGGTAAGGATATGTCCATCTCCACTCGAATCCTCACAAAATTGCCCCCCTCCGTTTCAGCTGGATCGTTAGAGTGAACCACTTGTCCAACAACTTCACAGATTTTCTCGGCCGCCTTAACATTCATGAACTTGTAGGGGAGTCCATGAACCTGAACCCAGAATCGGGTCTTCTCAAATTTCAGTTCTTCCATGGCCATGCTCTTATCCTATTTCTGCATGATCACCAAGTGCTTATCAAAGCACCATGGTTCGGCATTGAGGACCTTCTCTACTTCAGTTTCATTTTCAAAAATGAACAGTATCACATGATCACCCAGATTTTTAATCTTGAATCCACTTCTTGAACGCCACAATGGAGTAAACGTTTTTGCAATGGCTTTAATGTTAAGAGCCCTTTTCGTGAGAAACTTTGCTGCTATGATATGTTCTTTCGAGCTAAATTCCTCTTTCAAACAACATCTTGTCCTTTTCTCTCCGACAGTGATAGTTTCATCCAACTTTGTGATAATTCCTCCATTATCTAAAATTGATCTAGGCCATAGGAAAAAAATTAAAGAAAGAAAAAAGTGTTTCCCTATTCCCTTGAAGAAAACCCAACTAGCCACCGAACTAACACTGTTAGAACGTGGAGAACAAAAGAAACTTTGTAGAAGGTACGACTATTCTACTGCCTAAGATAAGTGTGGAGAACTTTCTTAGTTACAGAGAAACTTTGAGGGCCCCAATTGAACAAAATTGATTTTAACTGTTGTTTTTATGGGGAACCGGTAACACATTTGAGGCATGAATCTTGGTCGAAGCTAAGACAATTAAATTCTCGTTTTAACCTCCCTTGGCTTTGTGCAGGAGATTTTAATGAGATTTTGAGGAGCAATGAGAAGCATGGGGAAGCATGAGATCACAATCCCAAATGCAACTTTTCCGAGATGTTATTGACGAATGTGGGTTTCTTGATCTTGGCTTTGTAGGACCTCAATTTACATGGAGCAAGCATTATGCAACGGGACATTCAATGTGGGAAAGACTTGATCGAGGGTTAGCCAATTATGAGTGGCTCACAAGATTTGCAGGGGCATTTGTTCTTTACCTCCACTCGGATTCCTCTGACCATTGCCCACTCTTGATCACTCTCACAGGTTTGGAGGTGGCTCGTAAGAAGAAAATTTCAGATTTGAGGAGATGTGGCTATCCGACAAAGGTTGCTCTGATACAATAGAAGTCGTGTGGCTGTCTAGTGATTCTGATTACTTTAACAATCGGATCCTTAGCAAACTTGAGAAGTGTGGTGTTGAACTTACTAAGTGGAGTCGTGAGAAGTTCGGTAATGTGAGGATTGAGCTGGAAAAAAAGAGAAGACAACTAGCTAAGGCCAAAAGGGTTGCAATGAATTCTGGGCTGAACACTCGAGTGAGGGAATTGAAGAATGAAATTGAAATTCTCTTGGATAGAGAGAACCGAATGTGGCTGCAACATTCTAAAACTCTCTGGGCAGTACAAGAAGACCGTAACACACGGTTTTTTCACAGCAAAGCAACCAACAAGTACCGAAAAAATTTCATCCATAAGCTTAGAAATCCGAATAGGCAATGGAGTGCAAATAACGAGGAAGTGGCAG
This sequence comes from Notholithocarpus densiflorus, assembly GCA_030021035.2. Taxonomy (NCBI): domain Eukaryota; kingdom Viridiplantae; phylum Streptophyta; class Magnoliopsida; order Fagales; family Fagaceae; genus Notholithocarpus; species Notholithocarpus densiflorus. The sequence continues at coordinate 864,512 of JARYZH020000068.1, read as the reverse complement.
ACATCCTTATCCAATATTATAAAGAACTTTTCACCTCAGCTAATCCCACGTTTCTTGAAGAAGTTTTGCTGACCATTAATACTCGAGTTAGTGCACAAATGAATAATAAGCTATCAACAGATTTCAAGGCTTGGGAAGTACATGAAGCAGTGAAACAGATGGCACCTCTCAAGGCACTGGGTCCGGATGGAATGCCTCCAATCTTTTTCCAACACTTTAGGCCGCTGGTTGGTGATGAGGTAACAACTTTTGTCTTACAATTCCTTAATACAGCCACTTTCCCGTGTCATTTGAACCATACTTTCATCTCCCTAATTCCCAAAGTAAAAAACCCGGAGTTAGTTTCTGAATTTAGACCTATAAGCCTTTGTAACGTCCTGTATAAGATTTTTTCTAAAGTATTGGCTAATAGGTTGAAGAAAGTCTTACCTACTCTCATTATGGAACATCAAAGTGCCTTTACAAAGAGTCGTCTTATCTCTGATAATATTTTGGTTGCTTTTGAGAGTCTACATAGCATGCAGAATCACAAATCTAAGAAGGAGGGCTATATGGCAATGAAGTTAGACATGAGTAAGGTGTATGATAGAGTGGAATGGTCTTTCTTGGAAGCAGTTATGAGATGGATAGGTTTTACAGAAAGGTGGATCCAATTGATGATGGTGGGTGTAAAAACAGTATCCTATTCCATATTGGTGAATGGTGAGCCCAAAGGCATGATCAAGGCAACCTGAGGAATTAGGCAAGGAGATCCTCCCTCTTCTTTCCTATTTTTGTTATGCACTGAAGGTCTGCATGGTCTCATCTCACAAGCAGCCAGCCAAGGAGAACTACATGGCTATTCACTTTGCAAAAAATGGCCCTAAACTAACCCATCTTTTCTTTGCAGATGATAGCTTGTTATTTTGCAGATCTACTCCTCAGGAATGTGACAAAGTTTTGGAACTTTTGGATACCTATAGTAAGTACTCGGGGCAGCACATCAATAAAAACAAAACCACCATTTTCTTTAGCAAGTCCACCACTCCGGAGAGAAAGCAATACATCAAGAATGCCTTAGGAGTTCCTGAAATTCGAAGCTATGAAAAGTATTTGGGGCTGCCCTCTTTGATTGGGAGAAGGAAAAAAGCTAGTTTCGAATATATCAAGGAAAGAGTATGGAGAAAGCTCTAAGGGTGGGGGGAAAAGTTGCTTTCTCAAGCCGGGAGGGAAGTCCTCATTAAAGCCGTTGTCCAAGCAATCCTTACCTACACTATGAGTTGCTTTAAACTTCTCGTGGGATTATGTAATGAAATTAAGGGCCTTATTCGAAAATTTTGGTGGGGACAAAGAGGAGATAGACGAAAGATTCATTGGGTAAAGTGGAGCACCATGTGTAAACCGAAAAGGGAGGGAGGCATGGGATTCAAAGACTAGGTCATGTTTAATGATGCTCTCCTAACTAAACAGGCTTGGTGGCTTCTTCACAATGAAAATTCGCTCTTCTATCGGGTTTTCAAAGCGAAGTTCTTCCCGGATTGCTCTATTTTGGAGGCCCCAGATTCTGCCAAAAGGTCATATGCTTGGCGTAGCATATTGAAGGGTAGGTAGGTTTTGAAAAAAGGAGGGCGATGGAGGGTGGGTAATGGGGAGGATATCAGCATTTGGAGTGATGCTTGGCTGCCCTCTATATCTACCCCTAAGGTCAGTAATCTGATGGGGATTGAATTCCCAGAAGTGAGGGTTAATTCTTTGATCAATGCCCACACGCGAAACTGGGATGTGGACTTGCTGCAAGCTTTGTTCAAGCCTGAAGAGGTTCAGTTGATTCATGGCATTTCACTAGGTGATGCTTCAGCCCGTGATAGAATGGTCTGGCCTCACACACAATCAGGTACCTATACGGTGAAATCAGGATATTATTTCTTGTCAAAGGAGAAGGAACAATCAGACCCTCATACCAATACTCCTGCCCCATCACAGAAGCTATGAAAGATCATTTGGAATCTCTCGGTACCACCAAAAGTCCGAAACTTTATGTGGAGAGCTGCCAAAAATGTCATTCCTGTTAAAACTAATTTAGTCAAACGGCAGGTGCTTCAGGAAGCAAATTGTGATCACTGCCAGTCACATTCAGAAGACGTGTTGCATGCTTTGTGGCTGTGTCCGTGTTTGACCGAGGTATGGGAATCTGGTATAGGTTGGAGTTTAAGGAACACAGACCGTTGGGTTGATTTTCAAAAGCTCATATTACATGTTGAAGAAGCTCGATTTGGAATTGTTCTCCATGATTGTCTGGCTTTTATGGCAGCGGAGAAACCATATAAGAGTTGGAACTTCAGCCACTTCGCTCAGTCAGATTGTTACCCGAGCTTGACAGCAACTGCAAGATTACAAACGGGTGCTACCAGTGAAGCTAACGACGGAAACTGTCAATCTCCACACAGCAGCAACCTGGTCTCCTCCACAAGCTCCTTTCCTGAAGATTAATTACGACGGGGCCGTATTCTGGGATTCTAACAGTGCAGGCACAGGAGCTGTGATCCGAGACAGTGAGGGTGGAGTGCTTGCCTCCTTAGCAGATAAGATTCCTCTTCCTCAAACGGTGGTAGACGTGGAGGCAGCAGCTGCGAGAAGAGCCATCATGCTTGCCAAAGATCTTAATCTTAGCTCTATTATATTAGAGGGAGATTCGGAGATCATCACCCAAGCAGTTCAAGCAGAGGAGCAGTCCCTAGCTTCTTATGGTAATCTCATTGAGGAGATTAGATTCCATGCATACTCTTTTCTTAATTTTAGAGTTTCTCATGTTAAAAGAAAATGGAATTCTGAAGCTCATAGCCTAACTAGACATGCTAGACATGTTAGCGGTTTAGTGGTCTGGATGGAGGAGGTTCCCTCCCACATTTTACCTGTACTTTTAGTTGATGCTATCTAACTTTTCATTTAATAATAGCTGATTCAGTTTGATTCTAAAAAAAAAAAAAATGTGTAACTTGAACCCCTATATATATATATATATATATATATATATATATATATAGTACTTAAGTGCTGTTACTTAGATTTCCCTCTTAAAATTCAGTCAAGTGGCTTTTTTCTCATGGAGTGGAAGTGTATTTTTAGTTAAGTATAACCACATGGTTAAATTTTAAGAAGGGAACCTGAGAAATAACACCTAAGTATTGTACCTAAATTTTGTCTATATATATATATATATATATGATGCTCATAATTGCAAAGAAAAAAAATGTTTCTTTCTCTTTTAAATCTGTTTTTGGGCCAACCCAAAGAGCCCAACTGCATAAGTAAAAAGAAGCCCAGCCCAAAGTAAGAAAAGGTCCAAATGTGCAGAAGAAAAATAGTATAATAAAAATGAAATTGTTTTTGGCCCAACCCTATTGGTCCTGGCCGACCGCATCGATCCAGTCCACAGTTAGGTGTAAAATCGGTTAGTTCCACCAACCACACCAAACCATGTACAACCCTAACTGCTACTTACATTGCAAGCATAAAATTAGTTTAGTACCACCACCACCATTGAGTTCCATGTGAATCTCTTTCCTTCTTGATCCTACTATCTATTAGGATTACGATATAACTAGTATTGCACACAATTATGAAGCGAAGTAATAATCACCCAAAATGGTGTAATGCAGTGCACTTATGATAATCAAGGTGTAGATAAGGACATGTTTATTTCACACCGATTATTGAACACAACTATACACACACTTTTTGCATTGAAATCTTAACTTCAAGTCTAGTTGTTGAATACAACCATACACACAATTTTTGCACTAAAATCGTAACTTCAAGTCACGACTTGAAGTTACGATTTTTATGCAAAAAATGTGTGTTGTAACATATACAACAATCGGTGTATACTGGTATTTACCCCAAGTACATAGTACCAAAAAAAGCCTTTCTAACTTTTATTAGTTTCTTTTCAAGCTCAGCTTTAGCACGTGACTCTCTTCGCCTCAGAATTCCATGGTACTGCTTGGCATTCACATAAACAGGTTCCTCTACCATTTCAAGGGGCAAGGCCATTCTAGCGAGATGCACTCCAAAATAATGTGAATGCACCTATATCAATGCATCCATTAACGAGTATAAACTAAATGGCATCACTATCAGTTATCACATATTAAAACCCTAATTAAGTAGACAGCCTGAAGAATCATTTTTTATTTCCTTTGATTGTATTTCTGCCTTTAAATAGCAAAAATATGACTTCCAGTCAAAATATATTATACTAGAGACCCAAGATAATGTCAAATATTTACCCTTCTAAAAACCAAAATATAAGAAATTTATAATTTCTAGTCAAATTACAATTACATCTCATAATCTTTTTTTGTAGTCTAATCAAATTTGGTAAACACCCAATACAGAACTCAACACATGCCTACACAATATTTTCGAAGTCTAAATATACACATAAATCCAAATAATTTGGGGTATCACAATCTCTCCAAATAAATCTTTGACATCATTGTGCCTCCCACGCCACACAATGTTACCAAGTTAACTTTGATAATATTTGTCACAACCTAATAAGAGCACTAGCCACATATGCACTATACCGCAATTAGGCCCTTATAATCGTTTCTGTAACCCAACCGACCTAGTAAACACCCATGTGAGTCTCAACACATGCCCACACAATGTTTTCAAAGCTCAAATCCACACATAAATCCAAAACTATGGGTATCACAGTTAAACTTTAGTCGTATATCACACAATGCAGTTAGACATTCAATAGATTTTTACTCCTCAAAGACCTGGAGTGAACAGCTACTGAAAACATTTAGCATAAACTTTTGGTATTATGACTATTTGCTTTTGGTCTCCCCCAGCATTCTCAAGTAGTTGGTGGTGGGCCTGGAGGCAGTAAATATTATTTGATCCTAATTGCAGAACTTGCAAAATGTTAAACAAATTCTGAAAAAGAAGGAGGGTGAGCGATTTACTTATTACTTTGGTTAAACTTAGATCCAGTTATACTCTTAAATCATCAAAGCTCATGCTGGGCATTTACATTTGTATTTTTTTACAGTTACTACAAATGTTAGACAGTTCCACAATATGAGCTTCCCCTCTAGTCTACCATAAAGCAAGGTTTTCAGACCCGGACCGTTCATTGAACCGTAAAAGGGAGAGATTCAAGATTTTTGAGGTCGAACTGAGGTCGAATCGGGGTCGAACCGTGAAGACGTCATAATTAATTTAATAATTATTTTAATATAAATAAATATATTAAATTAGTATAAATAGAAAATTTAACTAAAATAATCCAATTAAATATAAATATCTATATTTCAAATATATATTTTCATATCATAACTTTTACAAGACAAATAATAAATATCAAATCCTAAGCAAATTTAAATATAATATCTATTTATTTATTTATATATTGATTAGTTAAACTTGTAATAATAAGAAGAAGAAGAAGAAGAAGAAGAAGAAAAAGAAAGACACTCAAATAAAATAAAATAAATTATTTAATAATTTTAAATTGAAATAATTATTTAAAAATTATTATATACTTAACTGTAAATATTAATTAAAATTAGAGCCATACCATAACATTTTATACAAATTTTGTCACAATTTACCACATGACGAGATGTGAGTCGTAGAGATGTAAACCCATAATTTTTTTTTTTTCATTACTCACACTTTGCCATGTGTCAAATTATAGCAAAAAATTGTGTAAAATATTGTGATACTACATTACTCTTAAAAGAATAATGCTAGAGATACAAATTATTTTACAAAAAATTTTACAAACTGCTGCTATGGTGAGTGATTATTGGTAAATAAAATGTGATATTAATGGTGGGCCTAGATGAAAACCAATAAGAGACTGGCCACATCAACATTTTGTGAAAATGTTGTAAAATAATTTGTGCCCGGAACATTACTCTTCTTAAAAATACTTAAAATATTTAATGCACCTACCAATGCATGTCACGTCATGTTGGGCAACTGAAAAAAAGATCTAAATCTAATGGCTGAAATTTTTTTGCTTTTATTAAAAAATTAAAACCTTTCATCATTCCAATGTTAGCCATGTGAGGGACTTAGGAATTCAAAAGGAGTAACAAATTAAGAAAAGAAAGAAAGAGAACACATAGCAGTAGCATTCAACGAAAAAGAGGAAATTACAAAGTGATCTCCATCAACGGAAAAAAGAAAGAGAAGAAGAAAAAAAAGAAGAAAGAAGAAGAAGAAGCAGCAGCAGAAGACGAAGGCGTGATCGGTGTTCTTCTCCTCTTTTTTTTTTCCTTACAAATCCCTTTGTTCAAGATCTGAAATTATCAGATCTCCTTCCGATATTTGTCTGATCATAACTTCTACCAGTGTATTGGCCAAAATTCACCAGAAAAGTTGAAACAAAAAGAAACCGTCCGAACCTCAAAAACCGGTCACGGTTCTGAGAACCGTACGGTCCGACCACGGTTCGCACGGGTCCCTGCTTTTTTCCCATAGAGCGGTTCTTGAAGCTAAAAAAACCGCAAAACTGAGAGGTTCGCTGTTTTTCTGGTCAGACCGTACGGTTCGGTCTGAGTTTCAAAACCTTGCCATAAAGCACTCTATAAAGGAATCCTAACCTGTAGTAAGTAGTAACGTCCATGATATCTACAAAAGCTTTCTGATATTCATTCCTAAGTATTATGACAAGAGAGCTCAAATTTGTAACTAATTGATGATAGGCCAAGAATGTATTGACCTCTTGTGATAAATTAACCAATTAATTAGCCAAGTGAATTAATTAAGTTAATTAACATGTAATACGCGTGGTAGCACAAACAAATCACCAATTAAACTAAGTATGCAGCGGAAAATAAATTAACATGGTGATTTGTTTACAAATGGGGAAAACCTACATGGCAAAAACCCCACCGGGTGAATTTAAGGTCACCACTCCCGAGAATCTACTATTATCAAAACAAGCGGTTACAAGTAAAGGAATCTCATTACCTTATACCAACCTACAGTTGAACCCTTACCCTAATATCCAATTGGATTTTTTCTGTAGTGACAATCTCTCCTTTTCAATGCATAGCTCCCAGTACGTGACTAACCAATCTGATGCGCGGATCCCAGTACGCGGCTTACTCCTTTGCACGAATCTAAGTACGTGACTAACTCCACAGCAACCCTTTGATTGTTGTAGTTGATTTGCAGCAGCTTCACATAGAAACACCAATAAGATCTTCAATGTTGGTGCAAGAGACTTTGCTTGGTTACAGAACCCAAAGGAATACAAGAAACGCAGCAAGAACTCTTTCTTCTGTAGAAGGAGGCTAGGGTTTCAAAAAGAAAACCTTATGAAGCTCTCTAGGGTTTTGTTTTTCTTTTTCCACCTCCTTTAAATAGGAGCTTAATGGGCTCTCCTATTCCAAATAGGTTTACACAAACCTTGGGCTTTCCTAGTCCAATAAGGATTATACAAACTCATAAACAAATAGCCTTTTAAAATAAAAACGTTGCTGGCTATAGTCTAAATCCCATAAGCTCGATAGATCGAGACATGTGTCGAGTTTTAATGAATCTCGACAGATCGAGCTTCTGTCGAGGAGGTATCGAGACTTGCAGATTGCACTTTTCTTGAGCAGTTCTTGAGTAATCTTTATGTCTTCAATTTAACCACTTGTAATGATCATCTTGAACCTTCTTAAATTTACCCAAATACAAGAAAAGTGCGTTTTGTCAAAGGATATGCCAATTACATAAAAATATGTCCTTAACAATTGATAACAAAGATAAAACTCATAAATTGATGAACATAAGAAAGTGAAAGTTAAAACATGAGGGATCCTTCCTGATCTGAAAGCAATTTTTGCATTACCAGGAGAAAAATTAGTACAAGGCTTTTCCCTTGAAAAGATTATCCTATGCATTTAGCCTATCTCTGGTGCATCAAAGATAATGATATCTCAAACATAAAAATGTGCAAGTCAATATCAAATATAGGTGCCTAACAAACCGTAACACAGATCCAAGTCCCAGGGAAAAAGTGTCTTTGCTTTTATTGAATTCAAAAGGAACACATGTCAGTTAATTGAGCAACTATACATTGAACCAAGCAAGTAAGCATCATCAATTCGAGTAAAACAGGGACAAGGCATGATGTGTCACACACCAAAGGCTGAGGTCCATAAGCACTTAAGCAATAAGCAGGCATAAATCCCCCATAATCAGAATATTGATATGATCCACATGCCTGCCATGCATTAAAAAATGAAAGAAAATACTTAGTAATCAAAATGTAAATTCACGCCAGAAAACAATCTTAATATCAGACATTAATGAAGCTCATAATTTCAGATTAAACAACTACTAATGTATACAATCAAGTAAGCAATCGGTCGAGAATTTCCCCAAGTATATATGGCTGTGAGAGAGAGAGAAAGGGAGAGACGGAAGGAATTTATGATTGAGTGACCAACAAGTTCTAGATGGGTAGGTGAGATGAGGAGGTATTTAACCATTGTTTGAGGCATCTTGAATGCAGTGTGCACAGCAAGTTTCTTCTCTTGTCCACATTTTCCATCTGCACATGAAAGATAAATCATCTTTACCATAATCATATAAGAAATAAATTTGATCATTTAGCAAAAAATTTATAGAATTGCTGTTAAGGCCAGCTATGTTTTATGGTTCAAAATGTTGGGCAATCAAGATGAATATGATCATATATTGAGTCCAGTAGCCAGTCGAAATGTAGATGTAAAAATAGATATTTGGCAACGCTAGGAAAGATATGATAAGGAATGAAGTAATTTGTGAGAAACTAGGAGTCGTACCAATCTATATATTACTAAAAGCTGAAGCGTAGCATTTAATGTTGCTACTCTCACATTGAGCCACATCAGCAGCCATGTCATTTCTATCATCTTTTCTAAATTTGTCCTATAATTTTAAAATAGTTTTTATCAATTTTAAATACAGATAATTATTATAAAATAATTTTCATCCCTATCTTCACCATAAAGCCCACTTCTTACAAACTTAATATCCCATAAAGCCCAGATCCAAAGCCTTTTCAACTGAAACCCTTTGCATTCATGGTTTCAACTTTTTGTTTTTCCTTTCCTTTTGTTGCACACGGTTTTAATTTCCTGTCTCCCACGTTTTAGTTCTTTCCCCTTCCCCACCTTCTCTGTTCTACAGTTTCCTACGGTTTCACATTTAATCATCGCCAGCCTCTCTCCCTTCTAACGGCAGCCTTTTTGTTTTCCTTCCTTCCTGTCTTCCTCTCCTTACAATATATAAATACTGACAGCAACTAGACAATTCAGTTGAGGTATCTCTAAATCCAAGTTTCTTTTGTGCTCTATTCTTTTGCATGATGTTTTTTTTTTTTCCTTTTTACTGCCTCTTTTGTGTTCTGGTGTGGATAATTGTTATGTTGAATTTAATTACTTTATAAATCATTTTTCTTAGTGTGTTGAATTTTTGATTGCTGGGTCTTATCCTGTGTGATTCCAATGACTTAGTGTGACTCTGATTTATTAGTGTAGTGTTGTGGTGTTTGCTTCCACTGTTTGTTTTGTATGAGATGCAAAACCAACAATTGGTATCAAAGCCTACTTCAATATCATGATTGTATAACATATTGATTGGGTTTTAGAATCAAAGAAAATTGTTTTCCTGGTGTTTGAATTTTCTGCAGTAATTTTTCTGCATAATTGTGTTTATCATGGTCTTTAGTTTAGACATGGTTTGATATTCATGGTTTCAATTTTAAGAATTTGTGAATTTCTTTTATCAAATTCATGAAACTCAAGTCACTGTGCAAGCATTTTTAAGTTGTGCTAAGATTTTGTGCATACTTCTACAGTTCTACCTAATAGTTGGTTTTTAGAGTTTTCTAGATAAGCTACACAAACTAGACGTAAGCCTATTCATATTAAGTATTAATCTCTTAAAAATAAAGATAAAGATAAAAGAAGAATTGAGCAAACGACTCTAATACGACCCTAAGAGACTTTATATATATATATATATATAAAACTATCCCGAACCCAAATTATTGTTAGTTACAGTAACTATTTTTTTCTCATTCAAAACCTCTTGGAAGAAAGAGTTTGGAACACGTATTACTCATCATAATTGTATGCTTGTGTGAGAATGTTCATGCCTCAACATTGGTAGGAGGAGATCAAAATATGACTTGGATCCACACAAGATTTAAATATTAAATAATTCCATTCTTTTAGTTTTTGAGAAGAACCATTCTTTTAGTTAGTGGGGTTTTAAAACGTGAGTGATGATGATTGATAGATTTATTTGAGGGAGTGTCGGTAAATATCTCATTTAAGTCCCGCTCCTTAAACAGTGAGGGTTTTTTAAAAAATATTTATTTATTTATTTTAATATGGGCTCCAAATTTCCAATAAACTCAACCCGACCTGTCCAATAAAAGACCTAAAATTGAATTCCATTTATAAATATATATATTTATATATATATATATATATAAGCTGAAACAGAGTATTTATTGTTGTTACATTCCTGTTGAGCCACATCAGCGACCCCATCATACTTCTTTTTTCCTTTTTTCTATTTTCTTTTTTTTTCCCCTCTTTCTTTACCTCAAATTCAACTTGGACTTTCTGTTTTCTCTGTCTCTCTATTTAGTATTAATTGTGCCTTTTCAGTGTCCTTCCTTGTCTTGATGTTTGCCCTTAAGTTTCTGTTACTAAATAAATCGGATTGAAAGTGTAGAACCATAGAAAATTCAATGTTATGACAGAGAGTTTCAGATGACAGTTATTTTTGAAGTAATTTAGAGAGTCGGTTTGTGTCCATCTCCCATAATTGCAGCACAAACATGGTATTGTTCCACTTTCAATCAGTATATTATATTTAGAAATCTATTGAACTCAAGTTCACGGAGAGAGGTGGGTGGAATTGATCAGGAAGAACAGCACATAACGTAGGACAAGAGAAGCTTAAAGACAGTAGTTGGGATTTTGGAGTGGCATGTCGGAGAAGACTTACAACTTAATGTTCAATTTGCTGTATAAAGCTCCAAACATCATTTTTTTTTTTAACATTATCATTTAACCTTTTCAATTTAATTATTATGCCATAGTTCATAGATTGCAGGTGTTAAAAACTTACCCCGTTTGTGCAAAAAGATTGTGTGGAAAATCAAATGGCTATATCTGTTAGGTCTTTGACCAAAGGCCTCTAAGAGATTTGCATGGTGTGAAAAGCTTACCACCATTTGTGTAGTAAGATTTCCTCTATTTTTTGTTTCCTTCTTTTTTATTTTCCCAAAATACAATGTTCCCATATTGAAATAAATTAAGCATGGAAAATCAAAATTGTTCCAATTGAATCACTAATACACCAGAGAAACAATTATTGCAAGAAGATTAGGTATTCAACCCCACCTTTTTCATGAGCAAGGGGCCTTCGTGAATTGGGTTACACATGTTAGTTGATTTGGTTAATTAATGATGGTTGTTATATCTATATAGATATGAACATCTACCTCTAGATTGATTTTAAAAAAAAAAAAAACAAACTTTGCATCCTTGCATATGCAGGGGAAGAGTGTTGACCTACAACTATCAATGAAATAACCCCTACGTACTCTAAGGATCTACCAGAATATTGGAACCATCAAATATGTCATTCTAATGTGGTAAAAATGAAGTATAATAGGAACCATGGCCAAGGATCACTCTGGTGTGTTTTATTTCCCATGAACAAAGCTCTTCTAGGGAAAATAGAAGCAGTGATGGCAGCTGGGTGGGTGATGATGGAAGTAGCTCAATTGGCAATCTGGACTGGGCTAAGGAACATTATTATAAAGGTGATAATCAAAGAGTAGTCCAGGCTTTCGATAGCAATCTCCCGAATCTCACTTACCTTGGTTTGGTCGTTCAATTCTCAGTTTAGAACTTTTGCTTTTGTATACATCATCAGGTCAAGTGCAAATATGGTTGACAAAGTGGAGGTTGTTTGGATGGGTTGCCCTCCTTTCTTAGCACATTTGTTTGAACCATTGTACATTGTTATTTACATAATAAAAATTTATCATTTTCAATAAATAAAAAAGAAAGGTTTAATATAGTATGTAGTTCAAAGCTTTCACCTCCATGCTTATATATATATATATATATATATATATAAATATATATATATAAATAAATATAGATATTATTCTTTTCAACAATGCATCAATTCCGATATTACTAAACGTAAAATTTTAATATTATTTTGTAGGAGTTGTGTTTCAAATGATCATTCTTTAATAGTTTTACGAGCATCCTTTCTCATTATATTTTATTAAACTCCAATTCTTCAGCCTTTTATTTTTTCCCCCTTAGAAGTCAATTGATGGGTTGACTTGATTCTTTGTTTTTCTATCAACTCATTAATTTCTCTTCCTAAATTGGCATGTAAAATTTGAAGCTAGAGAGCTTTTAGGCGGAACTTAGTCAAGCTTCCTCTTATCCATCTTAATTAAAATTTTTATTAATTTTATTATAATATTGACAATGATAAGGTATGCATTATGCCCGTTATTATATGATTTAGCTCATTAGTGTTGTCTAAAACAGTAAAACTACATTCTTGAAAAATATATATTAAAATTGAAACTCATATTTTCTCTCAATGTTTGTAGCTATTCTTACTTTATTTATTAAAATTTTTCCTTTGTTGTTTTGTGATATAAGGCAATAGGTTATTGACTTAGAGAAAAGCTGAAGCAAAAAATCTTCTAAAAATGTTTCCTTTTATTTATTTTTTTTTTCTAACTCTCTAAATTTAATTGAAGCAGATGATTAAATGGTTTAAATATTTTCGTGGCAATTTCACACTTCACAAGAGAAAAAAAATCATGTAATGTCTAATTTCTAATATATCAATAGTATCATACATTTAGAAATTGAGTTCAATTTGAGTTGGAAAACTTATAAATTCAATGTTGTAAAAGAAAACTTTAATGTGCAGTGTTCTTTAAGGAAGTCCTGGAGTAATTATCCGAGATGCAAAGGGAGCAACATAATTGAAAATTTTTCTCCAACTCCAACTACCACTGCTGTATTGAACTCTATTTAACATAATTGAAAATTTTTCTCTTCAAAAAAAGAATCAATATTTTTCAAGTTCTTTATTTAATTTCCATTTGCATCACCTTGCTTTTACCAGAAGAGGAAGTGTCATTTGAGCTAAAGCCTAAAGCTCATTGGCTCATTATATGATTTTTTTCCCTTTGTAAATATTATATAATCTTTAATTTTTTCCCATTGTAAATATAATATAATCTTAATTTAAACTATGATAAAAAGGGAAAGAGGTGACTAGGGAAGTAACTCAAATTGTGAGGGTTGGCCAAATGATAGTTGACAAGAGAAAAACAAAAAGACAAGGAAAATGGAAATATGACATTCATCTAGATCATTTGGTCCAACATCTATTTCTTGGAGGCGGGAGTTGCGATAGAACAAGAAAAATGAGTGATTACATTTTCTTCAACATATAATTGATTATTTCAAGACTAATGCTTTGTGTGGGAAATTTTTTTTTGTTGATTGTATTCTTGAAGAAAAAGACTTCTCTCATACCAACTAACATTAGATGATGTTGTGTTCAAAGGTTAAAAGTTGTTTGTAATTTATGCCAAGACTACGGACATACATATATTTTGGATGAGAATAGGTGATGTCGTGTTAATAGGCTAAAAGTTGTCTATAATTTTTGCGTTAAATAAACACATGTCGTGTGGAACTAGAATCTTTACACAAGTTAAATTCAAGGCATATTGTCTAACAATTAAGGGAGCCTAATAGTTTGCATTGTATAAATTGATTAGTTTTTCGCATATTTCAGATTTTTAGAAGGAATAAATATCAAAAGATTTATCAAGAAGAAATATTTTTGTAAAATTTGATTCTGTTGCATTTGTTTAGTAATTATCAAAATACAAATTGTTACGCTTGATGGAAGTCAAAAGTAGATAAGACGTTACATGTTGCTTGTAGTATAGAAAATAATACTTGGAAATTCTTTGGAATTAGTGAATTTGAATTGAGTGTGTTTAATGGACTTTGTTTGTAATTTGAGGACATAGAGAGTGGTAGAGTGGCTTAATAAAATATTTAATTGGTCTAGGATCATTACTTTACTCTTAAATTCAACCTCTTTTTAAATCATGTGGTATTCAAATCCTATAAATGTATGATAGCTCATTGTTGTGATTTATATAATTTTGTTAGTATTTATCCACCATTATTTTCAATCATATCATTTTTTATTGTGATAATTGGTAATAATCTCTAAGTAGTATGGAGTTTGCTTATTTTTTATTTTTATTTTTTTTATCTGGATAATTTAAAAAAGAGAAAGTATTACAATGTTTGATGTGGATAGCTCATTATTTCTTGGGGACGAGGTTTCATTCCAGAAATTGTTATGTTGTAATTATTTGAAATGGTTTTTTATTGGAACATGCTTGAACCATATCATTGTGGCTTTTAGATGAATGTTGTTTATTTGACTAATCTATTTATACATATTTTCAACGATTGTTTTGAATTAGAATTATCAAATTTGATTGGTTTCACCAATAAAAGTGAATGTGTATAACTTTCGTTCAAATATCCCGTGCATCGCACGGGTTAGCGACTAGTTGAGGATAAAAATAGTGTCGTTTGAGATAATCTGGGCGCATGAATTATGCAATGAAAGCCTATGAACGCTCTTGTGTGAAAAAAAAGTGATTATTTAATAAGAAACAAGCTAAAGGAAGACAAAAAAATAGCATGAGTAGAAATTATGAGGAGGGGCATGATTATTAGAGCAAACTTTGGAACATAGCCCTATATAGGGCTTGAAGAGGGAGAAATTAGATGACGGATCCATTCAAGTAAGGCTGACGGTGTTGGATCAACGTACTAACAGTAGATGGATCCCAGAGGTGGACGGATCCGAGATTCACGGACGCAAGGTGGACGGATCTCAAAGTTCACGTGGCTTCTACGTAATTTAAGTGATTTCCAAGGAATCCTAAATGGAAACAACTTGCGTCCCACGGCTAACTCTAGTCGATAGAATCCCAATATGGATAGAATCCTAGTATGAGAAGGATTCTGTGATACACGCCCATTAATGATGATCTTCCCCGTAAGGAAATGCCTTCCTACGCAAGAAATAGAGGTTAGTTCTACACCACTATAAAAACCCCAAAGCCCTCAAGAAACAAGGTACGCATAATTCACCCCAGTTTTGGCACTTTAAAGTTGTAGAAAGGTTTTCTAACTTAATCTTCGAAGGGTCTTTGGCCAGTACCACACCGGTACTCTCCTAGGGTTTCTCTTTGTTGTTGTTTCACAGGTCTTGTTTCGAACGCGTGAGTGTTGTGCAACTTATTGACGATTTTTGACATCATCAGTTGGCACCGTCTGTGGGAACAGTGATCAGGAAATAAGCCATATTCATCACTTCTCGGATAAAAAGTTGCATGGTACTTACTCGTTCGATGGCAACCACCACCAACAATCAAGGCAACAAACCACGACCCACTGCTCTGGAGAGGCAAGTCCAAACCCTCACAACAGTAGTGGAACGTCTCACCAAACAAAATCATGACCTAGAGGAATAGCTGCGCCAGAAGAACGCAACGATGGATACCCAAGAGGAAGACCAAGAAGGCACCCGCGCTGAGAGAAGGAACCAAAAAGGGCCGGAACCTCGCAACACCCCGAGCAGGCTAGAGCGACTGGACATGAGTCGCCCATCCATCACAGATACGATTCCACCTCATATAGTCGCTGAGATGCAGATGATGAAGGAACGAATGGACTTTATGATGAATGCACTTAGAGGACGAGGGTCTAGTGACCTCGATGACTTGGTCTATCGAATTGATTCACCATTTACAGCGTCCGTCACTACATTTCCCCTTCCACCAAAGTTTCGTATGCCGCAGGTGGAAAATTATGACGGATCTTAGGACCCCTTAGATCACTTGGAGTCTTTCAAGACCCTGATGCACCTTCAAGGGGTGCCAGACGAGATCATGTGCAGAGCCTTCTCTACCACGCTGAAAGGATCCGCCAGGATCTGGTTCAGCAGGCTGACGCCCAACTCCATTCTTACCTTCAAGGAATTAAGTGCCCAGTTTGCCTCACACTTCATCGGGGGGCACAGGTATAAGAAGTCCACCGCATGCCTGATGAACATTAAGTAGCAGGAGGATAAGACGCTGAGGTCCTACATCACTCGCTTTAACAAAGAGGCTCTCTCGATCGATGAAGCAAATGACAAGATACTCGTGGCTGCCTTCACAAACGGACTACGAAAGGGTAAGTTCCTGTTTTCCCTACACAAGAACAACCTAAAAACTATGTCAGATGTGTTGTACAGGGCAACCAAGTACATGAACGTAGAAGATGCGTTGCTGGCCCGAGAAGTAAAGCCGAGGAAGAGGGAAAGACATGAGGACGTACGGCAGGATAGAGGGCAGAAGATGGCTAGGACTAGAGAACGGTAGGAAGACAGGCATTCCAAGCCCCCCACGGGAAAATTCGCGAGTTTCACTCCGCTGACTGCGCCGATCAACCAAATCCTGATGCAGATTAAGGATGAAGGAGCCCTGACCTTCCCCGACAAGCTGAAGGGAGATCCAAATAAGAGGTCTAGAGACAAGTATTGCCGCTTCCACCGTGATCACGGCCATGACACAGTTGACTATTACGACCTAAAGCAACAAATTGAAGCCCTTATCATATAAGGAAAGCTGTAGAAGTTCGTCAGTAAGGAGAATACGGACCCATCTCAGGATCAGGCTCCCCAACGGGAGAATGAGCGCCCCAGGCCGCCCATAGGAGATATAAGAATGATTATAGGGGGCACGACGGTTATCGGGTCATCCAAAAAGGCCCGTAAGACTTACCTGAGGATGGTTCAAAACGTCCAGCTGATGGGTTCCATACCCAAGATGGCACGGATAGACAACCCCATCATCAGATTCTCGGAAGAAGATGCCTGTCGTCTTCACCACCCACATGACGATGCACTTGTCGTATACAAGTAGGGGATTACAACACGCACCGGGTTCTGGTTGACAATGGCAGCTCGGCTGACATCCTTTACTACCCAGCATTCCAGCAGATGAGGATTGATAAAGAGCAACTAGTTCCGACGAACGCTCCGCTCGTTGGTTTTGAAGGAACAAAGGTGTTCCCTCTTGGTGCAGTCACATTATTCGTAACGGTGGGCGACTACCCCCAGAAAATCACTAAGGACGTAACATTCCTTGTGGTCAACTACTCGTCCGCTTACAATGCCATCCTAGGACAACCTACCCTCAATTCATGGAAGGCTATAATCTCAACCTACCACTTAATGATCAAGTTCCCTACAGATTATGGAGTAGGGGAGCTGCGTAGAGATCAGGTAGCTGCGTGCGAATGCTACATAGCTATGATGGAGATGGACGACCACCTTCAGGCCATGAACATAAAAGAACATCGGACGGTAACAGAGCCCGTTGAAAGGCTTGAAGAGATACTTCTCGACGACTCCAGGAATGATCGAACAACGAGGATTGGCACCCTCGCCAGCCCGACGGTCCGCCAAGCACTAACAACTTTTCTCAAAGATAACCGAGATATGTTTGCTTGGAGCCATGAAGACATGCCGAGAATAGACCCTTCAGTCATGGTGCACAGACTGAACGTGTCACCCTCCTTTACACCCATCCGTCAGAAGAAGCGGGTATTCGCCCCAGAACGAGATCAAGCTATAGCGGAAGAAGTTCACAAGCTACAAGAGGCAAATTTCATTAGGGAGGTTTACTACCCCAACTGGCTGGCAAATGTGGTGATGGTCAAGAAAGCCAGCGGGAAATGGAGGATGTGAGTAGACTTCACCGACCTAAACAATGCATGCCTCAAAGATAGTTACCCCCTCCCGCGAATTGACATTCTGGTTGACTCTACAGCTCAACACCAGTTATTAAGCTTCATGGACGCTTTTTCGGGCTACAACTAGATCAGAATGGACGAAGTAAATTAGGAGAAGACTTCGTTCGTTACTAGCCAGGGCCTCTTCTTCTATAGAGTAATGCCACTTGGCCTCAAAAATGCGGGCGCGACGTATCAGAGGCTCATGAACAAGATGTTTGCGCAGCAAATTGGGAGAAATGTCCAGGTCTATGTTGACGACATGCTGGTGAAAAGCCAAAGAGAGGAAGATCACTCGGAAGACCTTAGGGAAACATTCGACACCCTTTGTTCCTACAACATGAAGCTCAACCCAAGCAAGTGTGCCTTCGGAGTTACGGCAAGAAAGTTCCTAGGGTTCATGGTGTCTCAGAGGGGTATTGAGGCCAACCCAGACAAAATCCGGGCCATAATAGAAATGGCACCCCCAAGGAATGTGAAAGAAGTACAAAGCCTCAACGGTAAAATAGCAGCGCTGAACAGGTTCGTGTCAAGGGCGACGGATAAGTGTCTACCTTTCTTCCGCACGTTGAAGAAGTCCTTTGAATGGACGATTGAGTATCAGCAGGCATTTGAGGACCTGAAAACCTACCTCTCTTCCCCTCTGTTACTAAGTTCTTCCTAGCCTAGGGAAGAATTATTCCTCTACTTAGCAGTATCCTCGGCGGCCGTCAGCGCAGCCTTAGTCAGGGAAGAAGACAGGGTACAGAAGCCCTTGTACTACATGAGTCGCGCACTCCGAGGCGCAGAGGAAAGATACCCACCAATGGAAAAGCTCGCCTTCGCTTTAGTTACAGCAGCCCGTAAGCTCAAGCCATACTTCTAAGCTCACACGGTGATTGTCCTGACTGACAAACCTCTACGGCGAGCAATGAGTAATCCCGAAGCTACCGGACGAATGGCATTATGAGCTATAGAGTTAAGTGAGTTCGACATACAGTACTGCCCGCGCACTGCCATTAAGGGACAAGTGATCGCCGACTTCATTGTGAAATTCGCTAACGTAGAAGGCTAGGGGGCAGAAGAGGTCCCATAATGGAGCATCCACACAGATGGATCCTCCAATAAGCAAGTAGGCAGAGCTGGTGTGATACACCATAACCCAGAAGGAGATAGGATTGAATGCATGGTCCGTCTAGATTTCCCTACGACCAACAACGAGGCAGAGTACGAAGCCTTGATAGCAGGGCTGGACCTTGCCAAAGTCGCAGGAGCTGAAAACTTGGTTGTATACTACGATTCCCAAGTACTAACCAGTCAGGTTAACGGAGATTACGACTGCAAAAATGAATGGATGAAGAAGTACCTCAAGTAGGTGAAGGATCGGGCTAACAACCTCCGAGTAAAGTTTGTTCAAATCCCAAGGGAGGAGAACGAGCACGCCGAACGACTTGTTAAGGCTGCTTCAGCAGAGCGCATGGTCATCCTCGGTCAGGTATTGTCTTTCGTTCAAATGTCATCAATAATAAACGATACAAGTGTGCAGGAGATAGGCTCTGAGAACCATTGGACGACACCAATAGCCTCCTATCTAAGGGACGGCATGCTACCAGGTGACAAAGAGGCTGCAAGGAAGTTGAAGGTTCAAGCAGCTCGCTTCATCTAGATTAAAGACATTCTCTACAAGAGGGGCTTCTCCTGACCATACCTAAGGTGCCTCGTCCCCAGAGAAGCAGACTATGTCATGAGAGAAGTCCACGAAAGATTTTGCGAAAACCACTCTGGATCACGATCGTTGGTACATAAACTGATCCGGGTCGGATATTACTGGCCAACCATGCAAAGGCATGCCCATGCATATGTCAAAACTTGCGACAAGTGTCAGAGATTCGGCAACCAACCGAGGAGCTCACTCCAATGACGGCCCCATGATTGTTCGCTTAGTAGGGGTTGGATATCATGGGCTCGTTCCCAATGGCGATCAGACAGTTAAAGTTCTTAGTAGTCGGTATAGATTACTTCACCAACTGGGTAGAAGCAGAAGCCTTGGCCACAATCATTGAGAAAAACGTGCGAAGCTTTGTATGGAAGAACATCATTTGCAGGTACGGTATACCAAGGGTGCTGGTCTCGGACAACGGGAAGTAGTTCGACAACGATGCATTCAGAGACTTTTGCTCACAACTAGGAATCAAGAACCACTACTCCTCGCTCGCCCACCCGTAGGCCAACAGACAGGTTGAGGTCACAAACCGATCCTTACTTAAAATTATCAAGACTCGGCTCGAGGGGGCAAAGGGTATATGGCCGGATGAATTACTGAGTGTTTTGTGGGCATACAGGACAACGGCAAGGACACCTACAAGAGAAACCCCGTTTCGACTAGCATACAAAAGCGAGGCAGTCATCCCGACTAAAGTGGGACTCACAAGCTGCAGGGTAGGGAACCATAATGAAGGCAAGAATGAAGAAGCTATGTGCCTACAACTTGATTTGGTGGATGAAGTAAGAGCAACAGCCGAACAGAGGTTAGTACGGTATCAGAATCTCATGGCCAAGCACTACAACTCCAAGGTCAACCACAGGGACTTCCAAGTCGGAGATCTCGTCCTGAGGAAGGTGATGGGCTCTACAAAAGACACCTCCCAGGGAAAGCTAGGACCTAACTAGGAAGGACCATACAGAGTTGCATCATGGCATAGGAAGGGAACCTACCACCTGGAGACACTGGACAGGCAAAAGGTACACCACCCAGGGAACACGGAGCACCTGAAGAAATACTACCAGTAGGCGCAACAGCATGAACAATAACACGACACTCCTCATTACCAGTTTATCGCTTTTTAGTTAAGATTTTATAGTTTCCTTTTAGCCCAAAGGGCAGGTTTTTCTTTGGAACAATTTTTCTACATGCATTTATCATAATAAGAAGAGTTTATTCAGATATGACTAGCGTATTTATCTGTTTCTACATGTTTACTCTACGTGCTTATAAAGTCTACAGGTGGACAGATCCACAATCAAGTGGATGGGTTCATTGTTAAGTCCATAAGTGGACGGGTTTAGAATCCACAAGTGGACGGATTCATTATAAAGTCCATAAGAGGACGGGGTTCATCTGAAATGATGGTAATTAAGTCCACAAAGTGGACGGATTCAACAAATACGATGAATTAAAAGTAAAGTCCATAAGAGGATGGGCTCATCCGAAAGGATGGTAATTAATAGTCCACAAAGTGGATGGATCCAACAGTATATTAAATTAATTAGTACAAGTCCATAAGAGGACTGGTTCATCCGAGAGGACGGCAATAAAGTCCACAAATCCATAAATGGATGGAATCATCCTAAGGACAGTTATATTCACACAGCAATAAACAACAGATTCAATCATAAAAAGCAGACGGATAGTACAAAATAAGTACTCTAATATTACTAAAGCCCATAAAGGGAGAAGTTTAGATACAGAGGGCAACGGTTACATTAACTACTCTTCAAAATCTTTACATTCAAAATAAGATAAAATCTACTGCTGAACGGCTGGGGCATCGTCCTCCTCCACGATCTGTACATCCACAGGTTGACGGGAACCCTCCTTAACGGTTTTCTGTTGACCTTCAGGAGCAGCATCCCCGTCACCCTTAAGATCTACAGTTGCATCGTCCGCAAGGGCATCATCAGCGAATAAATCCTTTGTACTCTCTGAAAGGACGGGCTGAGCTGTTGATTGGTCCGGGACTTCAATAGTAACACGGGACACGTCCAGATCCGAATAAGAAGTCTTGACCTGACAAAGGGCGTCATCAAAACCTTCAACAAACAAGGTCCCGAGCACAGCAAGAAAGGTGTCGGAGTCATGATACTCACGTATCGCTTCCTCCTTCACTTGACAGAGTTGATCCTTGGCGTCTTTGATCTCCTTCTCCTTATCTTCCAAGACCTACCACAGTAGCTCCATCTGTTTCTCCAGCTCAGTCCTTGCTTCCTCCGATAAAGCAAGCTTCTTCTCCTGTACCGTCTTCTAGGCCTTTAACTCGTTTAGCTCGTTCTCCGTCGAGCTCGCCTTCGCCCTGATACAGTCCAGAGCCATCTCATGGTTCAGGCAACGGCCCATCAGCCCCTTCATCATTAACATTGACTGGAAGCAAAACAAAGTTAGAACAAGGCAGGTTGAAGGAAAGAAAAAGAGAAGAGGACGGACATGTTACCTGCGCAATACAAAAAAGCCCCATCTCCCCCATGGCTTCAGTAGCATGGTTGCTCAAGTCCTCGTAGTCGTCGGACGTAATGATGGACGAGAGCTTTTCCAATGCGTATTTACAATCCTCACAGAGGAGGATGGGTGGTTTCTCAGCAACGGGGGTAGGGCCCTTCATGAAACCCTTGCCCCTCCCATGACCAAAGGTTGTGACCGTCTTCTTAGTTTCAGCTTCCAGTCCCACGACGGGCTCAGGAACGGTCTTAGGCTTCTTAGGAAGACGGTCGGATTTCTCCTGTTGTTTCCTCTTAGTGGACGGTTTGGACGAACCCGTCCCCATAGAGGTCTAACCCTCAACTTGTTTTTTCAAAGCAACTTGCTGCTTAATATAAGCCCTTCTCCTAGTAGCGTCCATTTCTGCACAAAGGAAGATGGATGTTTAGAATGAAATAAAGAAAAAATCAACGAAAATATAGGGTGACGGGCTCACGTTGGTGAAATTGAGCGTCATATCAACGAGCGGCTGTAGTTGGCTCTGGTCCGTCACAATACCAGAAAAGAGTGTCTAAGGTTACCAATTTAGCCCACGATCTCTCTGGCAGCTTGGTTTTGCTAAAAATTTTCTCCAAGAAACTCCACTGCTCAAGTGAGACTTGTGGTTGTTCCCAGACTACAAAAGAGGACGGTTAAAGTAACATGTAAAAAATTAAATTAAAACAATTAGACCTAAATACGGACAGATACATACCGGACGGGAGCATTATGCCCCATGTTGTGTCGACGGGCATATATTCATTTTTGCCAAGACGACACATCCACTCGTCACCCTCCATGAAAAAATACCAACTCTTCCAGTTCCTGTTGGAGTCGGGGGTATCACACACAAGCCTCAACAATGGGCTCCTGGGCACAAAGCTGTACATGCCATTTGACTGAGCAATCTTAGCTGGACGGTAACAATGAAAGAATTCTTCCACTGTCAACCTCCGTGCTCCACCTGACATGGCCCCGTACAAAACCTCAACACCGAGGAAGACCCTCCAAGCGTTTGGGGAAATCTAGGTGACGGCCAAACCTAAGTATTGGAGGAGGCGACAGTGGAGTGCACTTAGGGGGAATCTGAGCCCAGCTTTCTGCATTTGCTCATAAACCCCAACACTTTCAACACCCTCATAATAACATTTCTCTGACTTGTAGGGTAGACAGAGGGGTATGTTGACGGGTATCTGGTACTTCTCCTTAAGAGTTTTGAAGTGTGTTTCCTTGATTGTAGAAGTGAAATCATTGACCATCCAGATGGGAAACATTATAAATTCTCTAAATCCATCAGGACCTATAACGGATTGGACTGGGGGTTTGGCACCAATTAAGCCGTCAGAAGAATCACCCACTGACTTATCCGAGTCCAAATCCTCATCCCATGTAGAAGGTGAGGTGGCCAACGGATTCCTTTCTTCACTCGAAGCGCCAGGGTCGTTCTGCCCTGACAGGAACACTTCATCGTAGCTTGCCCCCTTGCGGACACACGGTTGGTTACTTGACGCACTAGACATCTTTACCTACATGTGACGGGTAAACCCTAAGACACAGACGGATCTACATAGGCGACGGGTGTGCAAATGCCTTTCGAAAATAGCAAGGAAATTCAACAGTACGGTGAGAAATACTTACCAGTTGAAGACGAGCAAATAGGAGGTGTAGATGACGGGCATGCTAAGTGAACGGTGTGCTAGTTTGTCAAGGGAGACAGTTGCGCTTTGACCACAAATTCACTGAAGAAAGTAAAGAATGAAAAGGAAGGAAGTTAGGTTTATATAGAGAGAACGGCACGGAAAACGAAGGGACGCTTCGTTCCGAGAGATCAACCGCTAAAAAAACGACACGTGCCCCTACAAACATTAAATGATTCTAGGCCAGCCTGTCAATCTATGCACGTTTCCCGAAAAATGAATGTGATACTGTCACTCCACGGATCCGTCCGAAGGAGATGACAGATCCATGGAGTGAGGGGGCAACTGAAGAGGGAGAAATTAGATGACGGTGTTGGATCAGCGTACTAACAGTAGACGAATCCCAGAGGTGGACGGATCCGAGATTCACGGACGCAAGGTGGACTGATCTCAAAGTTCACGTGGCTTCTACGTAATTTAAGTGATTTCCAAGGAATCCTAAATGGAAACAACTTGCGTCCCACGGCTAATTCTAGTCGATAGAATCCCAATATGGATAGAATCCTAGTATGAGAAGGATTCCGTGATACACACCTATTAATGATGATCTTCCCCGTAAGGAAATGCCTTCCTACGCAAGAAACGGAGTTTAGTTCTACACCACTATAAAAACCCCAAAGCCCTCAGGAAACAAGGTACGCATAATTTATCCCAGTTCTGGCACTCTAGAGTTGTAGAAAGGTTTTCTAACTTAACTTTTGGATGGTCTTTGGCCGATACCACACTGGTACTCTCCTAGGGTTTCTCTTTGTTGTTGTTTCGCAGGTCTTGTTTCGAGCGCGTGAGTGTTGTGCAACTTACTGACGATTTTCAGCATCATCAGGGCTAATGGTATTAAACGCTTCATATAGTTGACTCCAATATTATAGCATAACTACTTGGGGTAAAAAAATTTAAGATTTCAATCAAATCTAAAATGTTTGAGCCTTAGGCTTAGAGGCTTCATGGAGTCGACTCAATTTGATATCACAATTGCTTGGTTAAATACTTCAAGGTTTTTATTGAATCTGACATATAGTGTTTAAGTGAATTATGAATCCTAGTTCACTTTTATGTTGGTATTTATGACATGCCTTAAGAAAAGTGAATCTTTAAAAAGGTATACATAAGCATATAAGTTAAAATTAAAAATTAAAAAAAAAAAATCTAAACCAAACAAATATACTTTGCTAATTTGCCATATTTATTTCGCCTATGTACATTTCTTTTTAAATTTTATTAATTATAGTTATAATTATACTTTTGTCTCTCAATTATTTTTTAAATCCAATAAAATAGTAAAAATAAAAGACAAAGTTTACCTACAAAATTGGTTGTAGCCTTAATTTACAACCTTACTCAATATCTTTTTATTTGATGTGAATTTTGACAAATTCACCATTAAATTACATCTTCTTCTTATATCTTCCATTCTTGCAAAATTTCAAGAAACTTAAAAATCAATAGCTGTTCTATCAATAAATTATTTAAATTGCACGTTTTTGTAATTTAAAATTATACATAATTTATAAGTTTATAAATTATATCATAAATAATATCCGATTCACACAAAATTTGACATGTGTATTAAGAGCGTAAGGAACATGCAATTTAACGGTTAGATTTTCAAAACATTCAGTAATGTATATTTTATTGAGTAAAATCATAACCTTAAACTACCATCAGTTTTGTAGTTAAACTTTGTTAAAAAATAACCTCTTCCAAACAAGGTTTTTACTCAACTCAAACTTGAATTAAAGTAGACCTGGAAACTATCGTTGATGGGGCTGAAGCCTGTTCTGATGAGAGTCTGCTCATGGGCTGGCCCATTACATATGGACGTCATTTTTGGTTTATAGTAGTTATTTCTTCTTTTCTTTCTTTTCCCAAAGAAAAAAATAAGTTATATTCTTTATAATTCTAGCGAAATTTAATAATGCTAGAGCTATACACTTTGTCACAAGACGAGGGAGTACGCATTTATGGTACTCCGAGAGTACACAATAATTTTCCCCTTATAGTAATAGTTAACAATTCATTTTAAGAAAATTTTGATACTATTTTTATAAAAAATGAAAAAAATTGTCACTATATTAATTATATTTTTTTTCTTTTTCCATAAAAATTTTCTTAAAATTAACATTCATGAGCATTTCTCTATTAGTATTATCGGTTGAAAATTCGCGAGAAATTCACGGAGATTCGTTTTACGGGTGTGTGAAATGATCAAGAAGTCAGTCAATCACAAGCCACAACCCGCACGAGCTCCTTTATAGGATTCTCTTATCCATTCACTATGCCCAATGATGGGTTCTTCACTTGCACATGAAATATTCAAAATATACCTGACATTTTCCTATGGTCTACCCCACAACATAAAGTCACAAAGTAATTGACATTTTCCTATGATTATTCTATTTTTATTTTTTATCCTTTTTATTAAGATTTATATATTAGAAAATAGTTGACTAAAAAAACAAATCACATTAGAAAATAGAGATCGAGGTTGTTATTCTCCAAATCATTATCGAGATCCATTCAATTAAGTTCTAATATTAATTCTCGAAAAAATATTAACTTTTAACATCTGAGAGGGTTTGAAAAGATATTTTTTATAATTTGCTTAATTGGAATGTGTATGCATTCTAAGTAAGTTAAAAATATGAAAAATAATAGTGGAGAAATACAAAACAAAAACAGAAAATATATTAAACGTGGGAAGTCAAGTGGAAACCCCTTCCCCCTTTGTTCCAAATAGGCAAAATCAAAAGTAATTCATATGAATTCAAAATAAGAGGACACATGTATCCTCTCTCCTCAGGTAGTTTTCAGATTGACTCAATACAATTTAAAACCTTGAAGCATTAACATCAAGCTCCGTAAAATTTATTTTTATTTTTATTTTTTCCTCTATTTAAATATTCTTTTTATAATTTTATTATATATGTTATCACTTTTCACAAAAATCCCAATCTTCTTTCCCCTTTTCCTATCTTGACCTACCTTCTCCTTCTTCGTTAAAGCTACTCACCCTCAAGATTGGCTACTCATGTCAAAGCGTAGCCACCCGCGATATAGATCCGCTACCAATTGACCATCTTATGTAGAAATCATTGCCCGACTTCATTGAACAAACAACCACCCAACGAGAGAGAGAGAGAGATTTTTGTCCAAGTACAGTAGCTCACTGAGTCTAGTGAGGTATTGTAGCTTTAACATATTTTGGTTAGCGTGAGGCGAGCATGATATGGGAACTTTTTTGGCTGATTTAGCTAAAGTTTGACTAAAAATGTTATTTGTCTAGCCTAGTATGAATGCTTTAAGGCAACAACTTGAAATGTGGCTTTTTTTTTTTTTATATTTAAATTTCAATTGAATAATACTTATTTAACTTTATATATTATAATTTTTTTTATTCAAAATTCATTTTTCTTGCTTTTGAAGATGCAAAATTACTAAGTTTTTGTATTTAAGATTTGTCAACATCTTCTTCTAAAATGATAATATGATTAATCCTCTTAATTTTATTGTGATAAAATCAATCTTAAATAGGATTTTGTTAATTTTAATTTTGAAAAACTTCTTTTTGCAAAACAACTATGTAGGGGAGTGTTCTCACAATTATTTCACGAGCCATGGACAATGGGCTCATTAAGGGAATAAGGTGGTCTGAGGGACTAGGCCCAGCCCATATCCCCTCGGAGAAGGGGTCTAAGCTTGGCAAAGGAACCAAGGGCCCACCCCAGGAAGTAACCCCCCATCCTCCAATGGAAGCCAATGAAATCCATAGCTCCTCAGGTAGTTTCGACCAAGGATGTCTAGCCAATGAAAGAGCCAAGGAGAAACCCAAACCCCAGAAATGCATCCAAGGAACTAAGGGAGGTGGCTCACAAACCAAGCAATAGTCACTTCCACATTAATTAGGTATTCCCACCTAACACCAGCCACATTTTTTACTAAATGACTGGCCTGAACAATGCTTTACACCCTAAAATTCCACTTTCATAATCAAAATGAGGGAGGAGACACGTGAGGGACAAGTATCTTCTGACCCCCATCATGATGGCCCACTACTGAAGAGAAGGACATTGGGTATAAATAAGACCTTCACTCACACTTGGAGGGGACACTAAAAAATTAGAGAGACAAACTTGAGAGAATTTGTAATTGCCTTTGGTTGAATATATCCCTGGCCAGCCTAGTTCATTAATAATATAACGTTCATATCCCACTTTTCCTTGTTTAGATCTCCCATTGTGAATCATTTTTCTACACTACAAATTAATTGTGATAATCATTACCTTAAATTGTTCATCAATTGTGAAAGTTTTTTACTCCCACAAACTATAATAAGTATTGTCAATAAAATTCTATAAGCGATATAAGCATTTGGGGAAAAATTAGACTTTTAATATAATCAAGAGTTGTTATATTACATGTTTGAGCATCATTATATTATTTATATTATTATCTTTTATATTACTATTTTATTATTCTAACTCTTTTTGATGAATTTCTAGCTCACTTGTGAGATCTAAATTTCTTGTTTTATATAAATATATATATATAAAACAAATTTCCTTGAGATTCAATTAATTCTCTCTCTCTCTCTCTCTCTCTCTCTCTCTCTCAAGTTTTATATGATAGTTTTTAGAAGACATTTATAACTTTAGTAAACATTTATAACTTGAAAAATGTTTATAAATAAAAGAAACACTATCTAAAATATAAAATTATGATATGGCAAGAATAAAATAAATCTTAAAGCATAGAATAATATAATCTAATTTATCAAAGTCATAATTACAACTTCACTTAACAATAGAATCACCCAATAGTCTTGACCAATCTAAGTAAAGACAGAATCAACAAATAATTTGATGAATTATACTAAGCAAACCAAGATTAATTTGATATAGAAAATAAATATGATGATTCATGTATTAAATTTAACAAAAAGAGATGAAAAGTTTATATATATATATATATATATATATATATAATGAAAGAATACTTTTACTTCATCTTGTGTAAGAGGGTGCATGGTGAAAGAAAACTCAAATCTAAATTTCAATTTTGATTTTGGTGTTGAGAGAGAGAGAGAGAGAGGGATTTGTTTTGTGTGAGGCCTAAGGCTGTCCAGACCCGACTGGAGCCCGACAACTCGACCAAACCGCCCGACGCCAACCCGATTCTGGCTCAAACCAAAGGTCCAGTCGGTCAACGGCAGGTCTTCGTTTTCAAGAATCGACACCGACGGGTCAAGTGGTAAGTTTCCTTCTTCAAAACCTAAGCCACCCAAACCCGACTTGTAACACCCCATAATCTTATTACTAATTTCTTTCTTATACATAAATTAAAAAGGAGGTCCACAATTAAATAGATTTAATTGATTTGGGTCTAAGATATTTAAATTAGATAATTATTATGGTATAAGAGGCCCAAATGAGATGGCATAAGTATATATATAAATAGGAGACTTCCCCTCTTTTAGCAACACCACACGGTTGAATTTATTTTTCCTGCTCTGCGGCTGAGCGTGAGATTGCAAGTATGATTTTGTTTTGCCATAATTTTAGAAAGTTGAAATATTTAGAAAGTTGGAATTATTCTATGGCTAGCCATTGTTCCCACGCTTATAGGAAGACAGGGGTCTGTGCATCTGTTATTTTGATACCTAGTAAAATAATTGGCGTTGGGTTTCATGAATCTAAACCTATCACTATATTGATGGGAAAGCTGACCTATGATTCTTGCAATATTATTATAGGCATTGAACATATAGCCGCATGGTCCTCCATAGGCTTTGAGATTGATTGGATAAAAATAGTACCTGATAGAGTAATAGGCTTGGACTTTATCAATTTAAGTTTGACACCATGTGAATGGGAAAAGGTTGCTTTATTGTTGATATATATATCTTCCTCATCATCTTTCTAGTGACATGTGTATTCATCTCTAATTCATTGTAGTAGGCAGCAATGCTTTTCAAGCCAAGAATATCTTTTTAGCCACTATAACGCAGGAATAAGAAATCATATATTATCTAAGTTAACCAATTTGTTATCCACGCACTGTCATTGTGTAAATATTTGTCCAGATTTATCATTTAAGTTTTGCGGCATCAAGGGAATAATGGGCTAGCTATGGGATTGATAAATTAAAATATAATATGTAGCTTCAACTATATATTAGATTGATCAGATATAAATATAATGTGGCTTCGAAGAATTGTAGTAGACTATATGATGGCTGGACACATAATGAAATGCTAGAGTTCTATAGAGTTGTAGTACAATCATGCCAATTAACAGAGAGTGAAAATATGTGAAATAGAACAACTGGATCAAAGCTGAAAGTGAATTGGACAGTTAAGTAAATAAATGAAAATTTTTGAAAATATTAGTGTTGTCAAAGATTATACTGTTTAAGTATGAAAACAGATTTTTAAGTGGGAAATTCGTATATTGATGAACCTATTTTTGGTGTTGCTAGGTTCTAATTCTACTGATTAATTGTGACTCAAGTTTCTTTTTTTTCTTTTTTTTTCAAACAAGAGGTAAGTGGTATTTACTAATTTGGGGGTTTTCCTAAAACAGTTTTGATTATCAAACTATTCTTATAACAAAGAAATATGTTTGATACTCTATAAATATATTGACATTCTATAAATGTTTGATGTGCACATTGTATGGAAACATTGACTATTTGTTATATGAAAAACTTGTGGGACAACTTAAACTTATTTAAACTTGTATGTGTGAATAAATCTTTGTATTTTTTAGTATTATGACTGGATTATTTGTTGTGAACATCTTGAATTTGTTTTGAATCCTATGGCAAGTCGTGATTAAAAGCTCAGTGTTGTTTTTAGTCCTTAGCAAGGGATAATCATACTGTAGCTAGTCCTTAGCAAGGGATAGTCCCAAAAAAGGGGACAGTGCACATTTGGTAACTCCTTAGCAAGGGACTATACCATTAAGGATCCAAAAAGGGAGCTCCTTAGTAAGGGAATGCACATTTAGGTTCCAAAGGAACCACCCTTAAGAGAGGGGATGAAAAGGGAGTTTCAGTCCTAAAAAGGGACAACAAAACCCTATCAACAAGGCATAAATGTTGACCACGAGAAAAGCCTGGGAAATTGTTTCTATAATGGTGTTGGCAAATCATAATGGCTCACAATACAATGATATTTTTATATGAAATATTTGATGTTAAAATATTGATGGGTTACAAATTATAACTTTGCTGTAGAATTATTTATTTAAAAAGGTTTGTTCCCACACACCAATGTTAGTGAATTCCACTTATTGAGTTATCTCATCCCCCCTCTCCCCCCCCCCCCCCCCGGGTTTTATTCCCCCTTACAGATACATTAAAGGGATCATTGGAGTAGAGATTCTGGGAAGACAACAATTACAAATTATATTGTGGGACTGAGGATTTTATTATTATTTTTATAGTATTAAATATTGTACTGGAGAATTATTTTGAAGATGTTTTATCCTTGTCCTTGGTGGGATTAGAACTCTGACAATTGTGATGAAATTTTAGGTTACTAGTTGCATTTATTTAATATTTTTATGGATTATTTAGATTGAATAAACTATTATTATTTATGATTTTGGGGCGTTACACGACTGGAGTTATATACGAAGTCCGGCCAAATCCAGCTAGATCAAGCTAGATTTGGCGAGATCTCAACCAGATCTAGTGGGATTTAGCCAAATCTGGCCAAATCATAGCAAATTTCAGCGAAAATTTGCAGATTCCGGTAAAGTTTTGCAGTTTCCGACAACGATTTCCAATTTTCGGCAACAATTTCCAGTTTTTGGTGACGATTTCCAATTTTCGGCAAACTTTAGAACTGACCGAACCAACCCGAGCTCCACCTGAACCCAAAACTGATTCGACCAATTGATGCTGGCGGTCGGTTTCGGGTCCCTCCACCCTCCACTCGACGCCAGCAGGTCGAGTCCAGGCTGGGTCCAAAACCAACCTGGCCCAACCCGTGGACAGCCCTAATGAGGCCATTTGAGAGATATATTGAATGACAATGTTGATAATCTACTATGTCGTAGTTAATAACGTCTGTAATTTACCAATAGGATTATTGTGATGGTTGCAAATTGAACCCATAATTCAAGTGGGCTTGATGGTTTAAATAACACTATGAAGTACAATTCTCTCTATTTGAAATAAGATCATTTTCATCTATGCTACTATTAAGATTTTACTTTTTTTAAAATTTAATAATATATAAACTATTATGTTAGTTAAAATTTTAAATGACTAGGAGTACAAGTACATAACAACGCATGAAAAATCAAAGGAATTACTATTTATTTTGTATCTAAATTTAGAATCACTACTCACTCACTATCCGTGAGAAAGGTGGGTGGGAAAGTGCAAAAGAAGAATATTCAATCAATAGCTCACATTCAAAAGCAGCTTTTCTTCTACTATTTCTTTTTTGAATGAACAAGATATCTCTTCTACTATTATTTTTTAAGGTCGACCCAAAACAAAGTTTACAATTACCACAGAGAAACAATATGCCAAGAGAAAGGAAGAAAACTTACGAAAACAACTTCTAATGAAGCTAAGAATTCATTCTCACAATTCTTAGATGCTGAGTTTACATTTTACATATATCTCAAAACTCCAAGGTCACAGCTGCTGATATAACAGGTTAGAAAGAATGTAGAAAATACACAAATGCGTTCGCAACTGAAGTGACCCTTAAAGAAAACCTTAATCGAAGCACAGCATATATATAAGCATAGCCTACACATTTGAAAAACTAGTAGTACAACTGGAAAAGAAAGAGCTAAAGCTGCATTTACCATTAATCATTCAAAAGATGATCTTCTGATCACACTGCACTTTACGCTGATCAGTAAGGTTGCAAGTAGAGTATTAATAGAAGTCACCTCGTAATCAAATTTTTCATAGAGATAGCTATCAACTCACAAGGGGATGTTCTGAAATGCCAAGAAGAAGAAAAGCTCTATCTCCGGAGGAGCAAAAAAGGGTATAGGAGATCGAATATTACTATCTGATACGAAGCTTGAAGTTACCCTTCTCTTCTTTGGAGCAGGTGGACATGATAACATCTCAGGTATTCTGAATCTTTGAGCCTTTGGAGTGGAACAAACAGTCACCGAAATATCTTCGCCATTGTTATAATCCTGGCCATTATTAATATTCCATGACTCATTGGAGTTTGAAGCATTGCAACCACAATGCAATTCCATTCGTGGTTCCTCTTTGCGTTTGTAGCGAGTTCTTGAAGCAGATGGTGCTGGTGCCATTGGAACAGCTTGATCAGACTCACTCTTTAGATTTATCCGAAGAAAAGTTGACAAAGTAGAACTGCTATTCTAAACTTTGAAATAAAAAATGACCCTTTTTTGGCTTCTACTAAAACTCAGCTAGTGATAGTATAGACACCACCAAGTCACTAAAACTTCAAAGCTGACGGAGTCGGTAACAAAAACCTTCCAAACAAAACAACCATTCAACTATATCAGGTCTTTCGTGGAAATCTATTTGAGGGATTCAAAAGAGTCTGCCTTGTATCATGTAAATCCAAATGTTCAATCAATACAGATAACTACTACCACTAGAAGATAAATTTTAATTAAAAACCCCTACCAAATCCTGATAAGATTGAAAGCCTTTTTGCTTTTGGATAGAGAAATAACTGAGTAACCCCACCTTTCCTTCACTTTTTCTTGAAAGCACCATCAAGCTCCAGCTTATATATGAAAGGACTTTAAACAAGGAACAGGAGCTTGGCATTCCATCTGTTAGCTAGCATCTTTAGCAAAACCACCCAATTATGCCTTTTTGATACCACCTAAATATCCCTGTTGCATAAAAATGAAAGTACCAATTGACAATCACAATTAGGTGGAATCTATTAAAAGCAAAGTTTCTGTATTTGCAACATGTAATTATTGGCTATGGGCAGAAGCTTTTTTTCAAATTTGATATGAATTGATTGAACATTTCAGAGCCAACTGGGAGCCCATGTGGCCTCTTTAGCTGACCAAGTCATATGATACTCAATTGCAACCTTCTTTTCTCTCTCTCTCTCTCTCTCTCTCTCTCTCTCTCTCTCTCTCTCTCTCGGGTTAAAGCTATATTATTATTTTCACGGCAGAGAATTTGCCAATCTATTTTTCTTGGAGAAGAACTTTACGGTTTAAGAGGCACTGCGATAATCATGAAAGAATATTATAACTATTTAAGAAGCTTATTTTATATGAAAGAATCATTCAAGTACATTCAAATGTTAAAAAACTTTCTCCCTTCTCCTTGCGTGCGTCAATACTTAGTATTCTAAAAAAAAAAAAAATGCGTTCAAATGACTTCAAGACTTCGATAAAATTATATGGTTTTCCTTTACATGATCATTAATTAGGTCCCATAGAACACGGGTAATTAGCCATATATGATGAGCTTTAATAGTATGTAAAAAACACTGAGGGAATTTGATTTTTCTAGGATACCAAAATGTGCTACGAGAACTTAAAATATCATTGGGATTAAAAGTGAGGAAAAAAAAAGTATGAAACCAGAAACACACAATTTGATGTGGTTTAGCCCAACTGCCTAAGTCCAAGATAGAAAGCCCTTTAACACCTAAATCATTGCTACTTAAATTATATATTATAATAAACCTTATATAGGATATAAAATATTGGTCTAAATAAAGGACTAACTATGGACTAACTCATCTCTTCTATATATATCTAAAAATTGAAGCGTATCATTTATTGTTACTGCGCTTCAATTGAACCATATTTGCATCTATGTCATTATCATTTTTCTTTTCAATTTTCCTTTTTTTTTTTTTTTACGTTTACATTTTTTTTAATAATTACATTTTCTCCAACCTTTCTCATTCCCTTACATTTTCATCTCCCCACTACCCTCAACCTTAATATCACTATTTATCTTTCCTTCCATCTTCCTTTATTTTGTCTCTTCATCTTTCCCTCCCTTACCTTTCATCTTCCTTCTACCCTTAACTTTAATATCACTATTTTTCTTTTCTTTCATCTTCTTTTATTTTGTCTCTTCATATTCACATCATCTTACTATAATTTATATTTATATCTATATATATCTAAAAGTTGAAGCGTAGCATTTATTGTTGCTGCGCTTCAATTGAGCCACATCAGCATCTACGTCATTTTCCTTTAAATTTCCAATTTTCCTATAATTTTTTTTAACTTTTTTTTTTAATAATTACACTTTCTCCAACCTTTCTCCTTCCCTTACCTATTCATCTCCCCACTACCATCAACCTTAATATCACTATTCATCTTTCCCTTCATCTTCCTTTATTTTGTCTCTTCATCTTTCCCCCCTTTACCTTTTCATCTTCTCACTACCCTCAACATTAATATAACTATTCATATTTCCCTTCATCTTCCTTTATTTTGTCTCTTCATATTCACATCATCTTACTATAAATTTTTCATTCTCTCTTCTATTCTTTGCATAGTTTTTCCTCACAAAAAGGTTATCTCTCTCTCTCTCTCTCTCTCTCTCTCTCTCTCTCTCTCTCTCTCTCAATATTTTTTGGAGTATTTTTTTTTTTTTCCTGAATCTCTACTTTAAGTTGATAAATTTGTGTGTTCATTATAACTCTACTTTGGGTTGATATGATTTAGTTTTGTGTTTTAAGTTTTTTTGTTCTCTTTGATTGTTAAATATTATCCTATTGCATTATAAAAAATTAAAGATAATATATATGAATATAATATATATTATTCTATTACATAACATGATTTGGGTAATTTGGTGTTTATTATTATTATTATTATTATTATTATTATTTTACATTTTTTTTCTTTTCATCTTATTTTATTCAATATTTAAACTTAGTCACATCCTCCTTTAAATTATTTATGTTTTCTTATTTTTTTATTTTAAAAAATTAAACATATAATATTTTATTTAAATTCAAATAAATAAAATTGTACTCATTTTTTTAACTTTACACTTTCTCCATCCTTTCTCATTCCCTTTACATTTTCATCTCCCCACTACCTTCTATCTTAATATCACTCTTCATCTTTCTCTTTATCTTCCTTATTATTGTACTCATTTTGTTTCTTCTTATTATCATCTTTTTAGTATAAATTTGACATGCTCTCTTCCATTACATGCATAATTTTTCCTCACAAAAAATTTTATTTCTCTCTTTTTCTCTCTCAAATTTTTGGTGGATTCTTCTTTTTTTTTCTTTTTTTCTTTTTTTTTCTTTTTTGCATCTCTACTTTAGGTTGATAAATTTTTGTACTTTTTAGAACTCTACTTTAGGTTGATGCGATTTAATTGTGTTTTAAGTTTTTTTTTTTTTTTTTTTGTTCACTTTGATTGTTAAATTTTATCATATTGCATTATAAAGAATTAAAGACAATATGTAAGAATGTAATATAATTATATTACATCGCATGATTTGGATAATTTGGTATTTATTGTTATATTTTTATTTTTACTGTTTTTTTCTTCTCATATTATTTTATTCAACATATTGCATTATAAAAAATGATAAAACTAATTAGTCACTATCATTATGAAGTAGTAGTCTATGATTTTACGTGTGTGTGTATATATATATATATATATATATACATACACACACATCTATGGTTTTACGTATATAAAGAAATGTAATATATAGAGTTTATATATGTAAAGATTCACATTAAATAAATAATATATATATATATAAGGTTTAAGAAAAAGTATATGTAGGGTTTTTATTAACTTAAAAAATAATAAAAAACCAACTGTTAATAAATAATAACTAAAACAATAATATTATCACGCGCAACACGCAGGTCTACGACTAGTGATTATAATACTTGAACTACATGTAATATTAAGATTACCTTACTTGAGTCTTGGTCTGATGATAAAGAGCTATCATCAGAAGCGGACGCCATAAGTTGAAACTCTCTCCAAAAAAAAAAAAAAAAAGATTACCTTACTTGCACTACAAGTAAGATTAGATATAAGAAGATGGATTGAAGTTCTATTACATACTTGAGACTTTATTAAGATTGGGTCTTGATACTCTAACATCACTCTCAAATTAAAGGTGGAAATTTGAAGGCATTTTGAGTTTGGAATGCGAAGGGAAGTGTGACAATGTAGGACCATACTAAATGTAGAATGTATTGAGCTAATGTAAAGAAGTTTGTATGAGATAGTTGTTGACAACATTGAATGAAAATGTTTGGGGACAACCGGATAAACGAAGGTAGGAAGAATATTATTGTGGGTGGAGGATGGATTTATTGGTGATCAAGGATGGATACTATGACTAGAGGATGGATGCACCAGTGGTCTAGGGGACATCAATTGAGAAACAGTGGCTTGAGGCTAGAATACATGAAGCAATCACCAATGGTAGTTGTATTCAGCCACGAACAATAGTTCAAGGAT
Source organism: Notholithocarpus densiflorus (assembly GCA_030021035.2). Classification (NCBI taxonomy): domain Eukaryota; kingdom Viridiplantae; phylum Streptophyta; class Magnoliopsida; order Fagales; family Fagaceae; genus Notholithocarpus; species Notholithocarpus densiflorus. The sequence goes on along the minus strand of JARYZH020000068.1, from coordinate 827,232 downwards.
GATGACAGTGATGATTATAAGAGAGTGACACCTTTTTTCTAAAGAACTCAGTTAAGGATAGCATGATGAGAGCCAGAAGACATTGGCAGAAGGTGAGCGATGGAGTTTGGTGGTGATTCCTTAAGTGGTGTGTAGATCAACTTTAGATCTATCAAATGGTGTGGTTTATGACTCAAAAAGATGCTCAGAAGGCCTAGATCTTCAAAGGGAAGTGCCTGAACAATGATGTGAGAGAAAGAGAGAGAAAACACAGAAATTAATGTGATTTGGCATGACATCCAATGCTCACAATAGAAAGCCCTTTAACGAATATAACATTGTTATATTGAATTATTTATTTCAATAAAACCAATACATGATATATGATATGCTAAAACGAATACAGATCTTAAGAAAAAAGAGAAGTTGCATAAACAATGTGAAAGAACCACTAGACAAAGGCTTTATTCGAGAAAGCATTAGCCCTTGTAGTTAGCCCTCCCAAACCTTTAAAAAAGAGGGTTCTTGGAGGATGTGTGTTGACAGCATAGCCATCAACAAGATCACCATCAAATACAGTTTTCTCCAAGATGATTTGAGTGGCTACCACTATATTAGAATCAAACCTAAGGATGAATAGAAGACAATCTTCAAGACTCAATATGGTCTTAATTTTAAATGACTGGCCATGCCATTTGGACTAACCAATGCCCTTAGTACATTCATGAGAGTGATGGTGTAGATGAGCCATTATTAGGAGTCATTGTTATGGTCTAGTTTCATAACATCTTGGTGTACAAGGACTTGGAGGACCACTTGATGCATTGTAGAATGGGAATATGACTTACTACCCTGGCTACATGTTGAAAGATGGCTTCCTTTTCAAAGGTGTGTAGCTGTGTTTTTAAGTGTTCTTTGAGAAAGAAGTTAATAATGAAGCGGCATAACTTGATGAACTTTGGAAGAGACAAGATATTAGAGCTGCTGTAGGAGGAATAATATTGGCCTAAAATGTCAAAAGAATGTTAGAAGACATGTTAAAAATGCCATGTGTGCCAAAAGGTGCAAAGAGACAACCGCCAATGCTAGAATTTACATTCCTCTTCCTATTCCTACAAGTGTTAGGATTATACACTACAAAAAAACACGGTCTATTGCGGTAGATTCAAAGCGCTGCTAAAAACACTTAAACCACCGCTAAAGGCACATATATTTGATCATGGTAGTAATTGAAGATACTCAAAGATGGCTCAGTCATCCCTTTGCAAGAATACTGTGAATGCTTCTCACATTGTTGAATTCTTATATAGAGAAGTCTACAAGTTCCATAGGAGTGCCCTCTTCAATTGTATCAGATGGGGAAGCTAAGTTCCTAGCTTATTTTTAGAAAACATTGTGAAGGAAGATTGACACTGAACTAAGTTATAGCACATCTTTCCATTCACAAACAGAGGATCAAACTAAGGTAGTGAATAAAATTATGGCAACTTGCTAAGATATTTGATTGGTGAGAATCCAAGGGGCTAGGAAAGCATTCTCCTTTTGGAAAAAAAATGCTTATAAATCCTCTGTCAACAGGACAATCCAAGCTACACCCTCTGAAATGGTGCGTGGAGCAAGGCCTTTAAGTAATCTGGACTTCACTCCTTTGCCACACTTTCAAAAGACTAGTGCGAAAGAAGCTGAGATGACTGAGTTCATATAGAAGGAGGAGGATTGAAGCAACCAATGATAGATACAATGCAACAGTTGACAAGCACAAAAGACAGGCTGTTTCAAGGCTGGGGATCTAGATTAGGCTGTATTGTCTGATGAAAGGAAGCTTGAAGGGGTTTATATGAAGCTCAATGACATGAAGACCTCGTTATAGATTCTTCAGAAAGTGAATGACAATACATTCAAGTATTGCTACCACATCAGCTTTGCATCTTCAACATTTTTAATGTGAAGCACCTACTACCTTACCATACAGAGGGTTCCTGCTCTTACAGAAACCAAACTTGTGGGCAAGTTTCTCTTTAGTGGTAGAGTCATGATATAGTGCACTTGCTGGCAGCTTAGTCATGGTACAACCCATGTTGCTATTTGCTAGCAACTTGTGTTAAAGCTGCATGTCAGATTTATTACATTTCCTGTTAAATTACTAATTCTCCCATAAATTTAAACTATTAAAAAATGATAAACTTAATCATTCAACCACATACTTCTAACATTCTTCCTCGTGTATGGGCTCAAACTTCCTTTTAATAGGTTAAGTCATATGTGGGATTTTAAATAGGAGGTAGAGTGGAGGAGACATGGATTAAACTCAAGATCTCCTTCTTTGATAGCATATTAAATTATTATTTGTTCTAAAAACTTATGCGTAATTGTATTACTCTTGAACACTAAGCCTTGCCACGTGTGTATAAATTCAATTAGCTGATATGTTAGTTTCAATTAGTTTGTTTGCTGTTGGTTGTTTGTTACTTTTTATAGTTAATTACTGCCATGATCTGTCACTATATATAGCAAGAGTTTAAATAGCCTAGTCTTGTAAACAGGTTTTTGATGATTTCTAATTGATTACGTATAAGTGGGATATTAAATTCTGGGAGTTTTTCTCCATGAGTTTGTTAGTCTTGCATTCTCGATTATACAACTTAGTTTTCAAAGCTTTAGTTTGACTTTTTGACTGTAAAATGCATCCTTGCTTAATGAATTCTACATCACTTGGCAATGCTCCTATTTTCTCATGATTTTAGATATTAAGGTCACATGAATAATAGCTTATGTCCCACCTTAAAAATTGTCACTTATAGCAAACTAAAAATGCCCTAAAAAATTACCTATATATTCACTTAAGTGTCTCCAACTTATTGCATTGTTCTTACTATTTGCGAGTATCATGTAAATCACCTACTTATTTTATTTAACTTTTTACTTTTTATTTAGGGGCTTATGCTGGTGCTTCCAAGATAAGCAATCTTAGACAAAAGCCACATATACGGAAATTACCACAATTTAGCATGAGAAAAGGGGGAGGGGGCAAGGCCCAACAAATTTTAAAATTTTATATATTATATATATTACAACTTTTTTAAATATTAGTTACTAAGATTATGTACTGATCCCCAAAAAATAAAGAGATGGCCACTCCAAAAAAGAATTGATAAGCTAATTCAGTGGTTTAGAAGAAAAAAAAATAGTTGTACAAATGCCCCTTTAAAAAAAATAGAGTTTTTAATAAAAACAAATTTTCTAATTTTTAACCAAAGAAAAAGTATTGCAAGAATAATTTTTCTCCTTTTTATGTTTTCCTCTCTTATACGGTTATTGAATTTAGTGTTCAATTTCTTACTTTAGTTTAATCTGTCTTCATTGATATATTGGTTCCACCCAAAAGTTTTTATTAAAAGCAACTTTCTCTTGGAGATTTTTTAATTATTTATTTTTATTATTATTATTATTTTGCAATAAGCCATGTGTTGTTATCGACTTTTTAAGTTTAATTTTATGACAATACTAAATTTAGACTCAAAATGTTAAGTGAAAAACTAAACAGAGGAATTTTTAATGTTAGGAATAATAGTACTCGTAGAATAAGAGAGGTTTTTAAAAAAATACCATAAAATGATAGACATGTATTAGGTTGTATGTGTGACTCATTCAGAGCATGGACAGGGAGGTTTTTTTTTTTTTTTTTTTTTTTGGGCTCATATCTATAGCAAATTGGGTAACTTGTGACAATAGCATCCTTTGTGGTGTGCCATGTTTGTTCTTTGAACCGCACCTCCCCCTCCTACACATCTACTTGTGAATATTCATTAAAGTTTATAAAAACAATAACTTCTCTTAAATTATTATTATTATTATTATTATTATTATTATTATTATATGTGTGTAAATTTGTATATGCATTTTTTTTTCTTTGATAAATTTCATATAATTTTCATACTTCTGATATCTGCTTAATAATAATTGCTCTTTATCATCATAACAAAACACTAATTAGTTTTTGCTATATGCATATGTTTTGAATTTTCCTTTTCTGATATATCAATATTATAATTCACCACCTCAAATCAAAATTCCTAATTTCGCCCCGCCGCATAGATAACTCAAGCCACATCACAAACTGACATAAAACTTACAAGCCTTACTCTTTGACACAAAGATACCCTGAAAACAAATCTCTACATCGACTACCTGATCCGAAACGCAAGAAAAATCAAAATTATAAAGAAATAAATAAATAAATAAAGATTGCAATGTGTGCTCAAAGTGCAGGCAAATCTCATTACGCATTCCTTTCCCTCACAATATCTCAGAGCCTCACATCAGTTTTCGGGAAAAAAAAAACAAATTTTGGCATATGCTATCTCAACAGTTACAGTTCAAATTGTCATCATCCTGCATTGTTAGTCCTACTATACATGGAAAATGTGGGGGGGGGGAGACAGAATAAAAAATCCACAAGATCAGTTGACTCTTGATTCCAAGCATTACACCAATACCTCTTCTATTTCTAGTGGCCTCTGGCAAGAAAAAGGAGGAGGTGGGGGATCAACTGTCAATGTGCCTTCTAACACCTTCACCACCTCTCCCATTGAAGGTCTCATACGTTCGTTGCTTTGAAGACACCAAAATGCAATTCTCAATGCACGCTCCAGCTCCTGCAAATTTATCCCACCATCAATAGCTTTATCTACTACATTCTCTGCCCTCCCCTCCATCCATTCCTTATAAGCCCACTCACAAAGGTCCCTGACATCTCGACACCCACTAATCAATCTCAACACCACGTTGCCAAACTCCATCACATCTCTTTCTGCAGAAAATCCACAGCCTGATGCCTCTGCATTTACTCTCCAAAGCCCAAATTCAGTGACCTTGGCCTCAAAATTTTCATCCAAAAGAACATTCTCACATTTCAAATTCCCATGGCTAACAAACTCCCTACACCCAGTGTGCAAATAACAAACAGCCCTTGCCACACTTAAGCATATGTCAGCTCTCTTTCTCCAGGCCAGCATCTTACTCGATTTAGAATCTTCAACATATTTCTCCACAGAACCATTCTTTGCATATTCATAAACCAAAAACCTGTGACTTACTTCACAACAATAGCCCTCCAACTTCACAAGGTTTTTGTGATGAATGCTTCCTAGTTTTGAAACTACAGTACGAAATTTTCTTTCTTCTATGTTTGCTTTCAGGCATTTGATTGCAACTGGTCGGTTGTTTGATAGCACACCTTTGAACATCTCTGGCCCCATTTGGTGCTTGAAATTCTCAGTGAGGTCCTTGATCTCAGAGAAGGATAACACAATTAAACCCCTTGAGTTATGTGTGTAAGCTAAAGCTGCTTTCTTCCTACTAGAGGTTCTTCGGTAGATGCAGAAAACAACTCCCAACTGAATTAAAATAAAAACAACTAATGTGCCTGAGGCGACTCCAATTAGGCAAGGAATGCAAAATTCATAAGACCGAATGGGTGAAGATTGTGCAGGGGAGGTTACCATGAGATTGGGATTAACAGCCCAAGGATCCGAACATGTCTTGACGAAAGATACTGAACTTAAGGAGGGGTCTGAATAACCGGTGACGTATCGAGTTTTCTCCAGCCAGCATTGTGCAGTTCCATTATTTGCAAATGTTGCAACTGTACAATATGGATCATTCAGGCACAAGCTTTCACATTGATGTAAACTGGATTGGATAACTGAATAACCTTTTGGATATAGCCCATATAGATTGGTGTGATTATGCCTAACCATGTTGGAAATTGATTTGCAATCTTCCCGATACGGAACCACACATTTTGAGTTAGAGTCTGTTGTAACCTTAAAAGGACATATACAGTCAGAGGACCCTGCTGCAGTTAAGACGCAGATGCCACCTTCTCCACAGGTTGCAAAGACATTGCACTGATTCTCAACAGCTTGCCAGACGGACTTCCAAGCCTGTGATGCTTCTACCCATGAGTATAACCGAAGATTACCATCAACATCCAACCTAAGAAACCGGTATTGTACAACGTCACCATGATCTTCTCCAAACGCTGACCAAACAGGTTTCAATCTTTGGTCACGGACTTGCAGCGCTCCACTTGAGGTAAGGGAAGCAGTGATATTTGAACTTATGGGGCTTCCACTTGTCCAATAGGTAACATGACTTTCCCACCTTAGTTGTAACTGACCTGAAGCATTTACATAGAGACTGAAGTAACTAGACATAGAATTACTGCTTGCAGCTCGAAGTATTTGAAGAACAGATAAGGTCTGTCCTGGAAGAAGCGTGTCAGACGGAGTATTAAAACTTTGCCAAACAACATCTTTCTTTCTGTTCAGTAGGATAAGATTTCCATCATCACGAAGATCGGCTGAGACAACAGATAACATGCTTGTTTGGCTAGTCCATACATTTTGACCCTTAAAGGAATCAAACAAAACCAGTTCTCCATACTGATTAAGCTGAAAATAAGACTTATTAGCGACCGTGACATCAGCTCCTACAACCCACACCACCTCCCTTTTGCTAACTGGAATAGAATCTGAATTGAAACGGATTCCTACACTATACTGGTTAGGCTGATCTGAAGTGTTAAAGAATCCAAGTGCAAAATCACCATTGGATGAGACCCAAAAGTTGTTGTCAGCTACAGAAACTTTTGAGCCCAAGGGAATTTGCCCAACCACCAGGGAATGTAGCAAAAACCCAATAGAGATACATAGCAGGAAAGGACATTCAAGTATATACATATCCTGTTTAAGCATATCTGAATATGCTTAGAGAAGCACAAAAGAAACGAAAACAATCAGTTCAACTGCTCTATATATTTCATGCAATGTTAAAGCAATTAAACCTACTAATTTCAACAAAACAAAAAGTGGGTAGTGTCAAGATTTCCAAGACCAAGCATTAATATACAGACTAAGAGAAACAAGAATTAAAGACAGTGACCACTTGCAGCCATAGTAATGGATACAAAATCAAAATATTGAAGTACATTTCAACATTTATTAGGTACAAAATATTGGTAGGTTTTTTCAAGTTTCAATCTCAGACAGAGAAACCTATGAACCAAAATATAAATTCAAGAAGGAACATTAAAAAAAGAAGTATATTCAGAGTTTGGTACCTGAAAAGACAGTCAAAGTTCCAGAAATTCAAGAGGGCCGCCGAAGAATATAGACATGAGCATCCCAGAAATATCCCAAGCTCTCACTTTTTGGGCCCATAACATGTTTTACATATGCGAGACCGGTGATTACTTGAATAGAATAAGAGTTATGAGGTTATGACCTAATCAAGTGAAGAATTGGATTTACAAAAAAATTGGGCTATAAAGAAAGATGAAGAAAAAGGGTGTCTTTTTTTGTTATTTTTAAGTGGGATTGAGGTTGAGAATAATGGGTCTGGGATTGAATACTTTTAGTTTTAGGCACACATGGGACCCAAAAATTAGGCCAATGGAATACACATTATTTTTCTGGGCAATGTAAAAACTTTCAGTGTTCAAAAGGGTAAGGCTCTCGAGTGTTCTTGACAGTGACCAGTTTAGAAGACGAGGAAGAGTTGCCTGAGAAGTGAGAAGTAGAAGAGCAGTGAGATGTGGTATGAAAGGGCACTGTCACTGTGACTGTGTCTGTGTCTGTGTCTGTGTGTATGACTTTGAAGCCAAATAGCCAAAGAGTAAAGACAGAAATCCCTTATAATAAAAGGGTTTTGAAGATGAAATTCTTTTCTTTCTTTTTTTTACTTCTCTCGTGTCTCGCACTTTTTCTGTTACTTTTTTTTCCTTTGATTAATTATTGAGTATTGACTGAGATAAAAAGAAAAGTAAAACCTCAGGACAAAGAGGTTACCTCGGTTCTAGTCAATGTCGGAGAAACGTGAACTGCACTGCTCCAATAAAACCTTTTTCTTTTTTCTTTTTCTTTTTTAAGAAAACCCTTACATATACTGTATTTTGTTGTTTTGGCTCTTTTTTGGGGTTAAACCAAAACACAAACTTTTACTCCAGTTTTACCCCCCCTAAAAAAAACCTCACCAACATGTGAGAATGTTTTGTCCTTTTTAGGGCTTTTTTTTTTTTTTTATGCTTGAATGTCTTTTTTAGCCTTGAAAAAATAAAAAAGGCTTAGGCTTTAAAGTATAAAGTTTACAGAATATTAATAAGGGTTAAATGTAAAAAGTTGGGTCAACAGTAAAAACATGCTTTTGACATTGGTTATTTTTCTATTCGAATTAAAGAGAAATTATGTTTTTTTGAACAAGTTTTTGTTCATAATGTAATTTTTATTTCTTAATTAATAAATTTTACAGTTTCCCATAAAAAAAATTTGATACCTGCGATTAATTTTTGTAGGCTTTGACGAACGGAAAAATCTCAATGGTGTTTTTGCAACTTGGCAAATATAAAAATTTCATGAAATAACTGAAACTCCATGATATTTTTGCAACTGATGATGCATATTCAGGAAGTGTTTTTACATTTTTTTTCCCTATTAATAAATAAATAAATGGTGAAAAGAATATTATTAAAAAAGTAGTGAAAATATTATGGGGGTGTCAGGTGATATCCTGATATTCAATACACATGCGTGTGAATGGAATACTATTATATAGTATTATTATTATTATTAATTATATATAGGCAAAACTAAATACGGAAAGCTAAAAGCGGAAAGTATATTCTTAAATTAGCAAGTGATTGATGCGTAAAGAGTGTGAACCGCAAAATCTATACCTTAATTAAATGATAATGATGGTAATGAGTATTAAATATTCAATAAGTATTGGAATATAATCATCAAACCCATTAAAGCTCAGTGTTTTGTGCCCTAAACCATAAATGATTATTAATCATAGCTGGAATTGTGGAATGGGAAAAAAGGGGTACTGTTATATCATCCAATTTTACTAGAAAAAGGCTTACCAAAATTAATATGACAATCAAATACAACATTAACAACATAATAAATAATTAGATATAAATTGACAAATATAAATGAGTCTTTATTTTGTGTTTAAAATTATGAATAATACCAACGAAGGTTGGCCTGAATGGAAGGGGCTCTGGTTACTTAAGCAAGTGGTCTATAGTTCGAACCTTTGTGGATGCAGCAAACTTTCTTGGGAGAGGTTCCCGCTTTTGGCGCCCGATAGTACCTCGGAAGATTAGTCCCAAGCAAAGCCTGGGGATACCTTGGAAAACCAAAATATATATATATATATGAATAATAAAGCTTATATACGATACCTTAAATTATTTTAATTTAATTAGAGAATATAATATACTATACTTAAGATACTCTATCTAAATTTTTTTTTTTTTTTTAGAGAGTTTCAACCTATGGCATCCGCTCCTGATGATAACTCTTTATCATCAGACCAAGACATTAATCAATTTTTGGTGTAGGCGGAAATTGAACCCTAGATCTCTTATACAACCATCAGAGACTTTACCAGTTGAGCTAACTGGAACCCACTATCTAAATTTTATATGGTAAAATTTGCCCTATGTCTTAGTAGCACTCATTCTCTTCTCACCTTAAATTATTTAATATAATGGACTTTTTTTGTTATTTTATATAAATACGTTGTATTGCTGTATCACATTCACAATGTAATGTCAATGCGTGCTCAAGCATGGTGTAGTTTAAATTGAACCAAATGACAAATCATGAAATCAAACAAAGAGCTAGAGAAACCTTAGCTGTCACTGGGAAAAAGATGAGAAAATCATAATTAATAAAAGAATTTAAACTTATTATAAATATAAAAAAACAAGAAGATAATCCTCAAAGGCATTAAGAAAAGTGGGACAGAGGGGAGAATCTCTTTTCCATCGCTAACTTTTCTCGAAAGGAACAAAAAAATGAACCATGTAAAAGGCCCGTGTGGTGCAATAAAGTAGCTTTTACCTGCCTCGAATTCTCAATTGCAATGGACCTACTTAACTAGTTGATGTTGATCATAAAAAATTTCAACCAAATGCTGATCATTTTTAAATCTAATTGAGCATTAGTGTAACATGGGATGCAACAACGAAATGGACCCTTTGACAATTATGAATTTTGTGCTTTAGTGGTTCAAGTTCAACCGCTATATTGTGACAAAATTGACCAAAACAAATTGGGCAAAGAGAAGTAATATTATCCCCAAAAAAAAAAACCGTAGTAATATATTATATTCTTTGATTCCATAAAAGATTTAGAATCTTGTTGTCTCATTTATATAATGTGAATAAAAAAAAATCAAATAAGAAAATGAAAACAACCTTTATTAAGTAGTTTGAGTGACACCATATTTATAAAACTCAATAATATCCATGACAAAATGGGAAATCTATGGGGGAAATATCAGAAATCTTGGACGCATATATCTTTTACTTCATTTGAGGAGGAAAAAAAAAAATTAAGTTGCAAAATTTTTCAAAGTGAAGAATTTTTTTGAGTGGAAATTTCAAATTTCGGTCCACATATGGAAATGATTAAGATTTTTTTTTTTTTTTTTTTTTTTTGATTGAGAAACTATGATTAAGATTTGAGGCAACTGCATCTCATGTGAGCTACCTGTCATCCATTTACACAGTGACTCGAAAAAGAAAAAAAAAATCATTTATAAAGGTGTTGATTTACTTTTTTAGAAGTGTTATGTCCACAACATTTTTACAACACTTTCACAACAAATCATTAGTAATAAGTTGTTATTAGTTCTAATTTAAACTTACCACTGAAATTATTTTTTTGTCCACCAATAACAACTCGCAACAACCTGCCAATTGCCATTTATGTTTTTTTTTAAAGTGTTGTGAAAATATTGTGGACATATTATTTCTGTTTTTTTTCTTTTTCTTTTTCTTTTTTTCCAAAGGGGGTTGATATCAGATTTTGAATTGATCCTTGAATTGATCCTTGAATTCGATATTCGAATGCAGTCTTGCAAGGAGTCCAAATCTTCTATACCACTTTCTCTATATCACTTTATATACCACAAATAAAAATCTGCCATGTGTCCACCAATTTAATTAACTCCCTATTTTATGCTTTTTCTTATTTCACTTACCTAAAATAATAAAAATAAAAATCCTCACATATCTTAGCACCACCACCGAACTCTGCCGCCACCAACATGGCCATTCCACTGCCAGCACAAACATCATCACCACCCTCAACCCCCGGTAATTCATGGCTATTAAAGAAATTGGAAATTTTAAAAACGCTTATGTGTTTGTGTGTGTGTGTATATATATATATTCCTGAGCTCTAACCAAACAACATGTGGCAGATTTGCTCTCACCCTCTGTTTCTCTCATTCACTCCTCTTAGATTTATTTTGGTTGGATTTTTGCTGGCTATAGTTGTTACTGTTTTGCTTGGTGGTTGAGCTTAAAGAGAGAGAACGATAGTAATGTCTTGTAGTTGTGGTGCTAGTGCTTCAGATTCAGCGTGACTGACCTTGGTGGTGCTGCTTCAGATCCAGAGAGAACGGCATCGTGACTGACCTTGATGGGTTTTTTATTTTTTAATTTATGGTGGAGTGATGGTGGTTGATGGGATTGAGAGGGGTGGTGGGATTGGCTTGGGTTTTCGGAGGTGTGTAAATCAGGCGAAAGTGGTGGCTGACCGTTGATGACGTCAGTGAAGGTGGGTGGCGACAGTGGTGGTGGCTGGTGGCTGATAGGGTGGTTTAGATTTTTATTCATTTTATGAAACTAAATAAGAAAATGCTGAAAATTAGATTTGAATTAAATAGGTGTACACATGTCAAGATTTTATTGGTGGAGTATAAAATAGAGCAAGAAAAATGAGACAGAAGATTTAGACTTGCTTGGCAAACTTTCTAGGGAATTATGGGATTAATAATGAAAAGAAACAATAAATTTTGCTGGCTTAAAGATACAAATGAATTTATTATATTTAAGACAATTTTTGATAAACTCAAGAATCTATTAAAAGATAATACAACTAAGCTAGAATTCTTCAAGCAGTAATCTTGGAAAATTCTCTCAAATAGTATAAGAATTTATTAAAACAAAAAATTATTAAAACATTAACTAAAAAATATGGAGACTTTATTTATATACAATGAAAAATGGCCCTTGGAAAGGCACCTTTGGAAAGTCAATTTCATTAGTACAAGTTCTAAAATTTGTGCTTTCATTGTTATTAGCTATTACAGACGCTAAAAAAAAATTCAAAAATTTTAAAAAACAAACAAACCTCTCTGTCTTGATTTTTTTTTTTTTTTTTTGGGTGGAATTATGTAGTTGTTCGGTGTTTTGCAATAGTCTCCCTCAAGGAGCTTTAGGGGCTTGCTTGGGTGGTTGATTGTCAAGCATTGAGCAAGCGTCCATCTAACCTTTCTCATGCCCTAGGCCTAGGCTACTTAGGCCATGGCTTAGTTGAGTTGTGTATATTTTCCTCCACTCCTAAGAACGCTCAAAAAAATTATGGATTAATATAATTCTAAAATAGTAGTCTTTGATTGGGCCTATATATGACAAATATTCTCCTCATACATGATCATGTTATTTTGAACACAATTGAATCCTTAAGTTGTTTCAGAACAAAAAAAAATTTTTGAGCATGTCAAATTACAATCAAGTGAATTAGCCATGTTATCAATTGAAAATGAAATGTTAGCAAATCTAAAGCAAAAACATATTTAGTAAATTTGTATCTAAGAAAAAGTAAAAATAATAAATTTTGAATAAAAAAGTTTTACTATATGAAACATTAACTAAATATAATTTAAGAGATATTTAAATATGAAAAAAGTCCGATTAAAGTTGCCGCCTCAAATTGAGCCAACCCTGCCACTCATCCCAGCTTGTACTTTGCTCATGCTCCACTTGAATCTTGCTCAAGCAGACTTGGCCAAGTTCCCATGGAGACTTTCAAGTGAATCACTAAAACTTTAAATTTTTATTTTAAATTTTAAATTTTTTTTCTCGGTCTTTTACTTCCAAAATATGATCACACACAATCACACATAACAAACTTTTCATGGATTACAGGAAATTGAAGTAGGTAAATACTTGCTACTAATTATTGGAAATTTATGGTATAATTGGTTATCAAGGTTTGACTGATTTTATTGCTAAGTAATATCCTTTAACTTAAACTAAGAAAAGTTATGCCCGAACTAAAGATGTAAGCGTGGAGAGGATTATATATATGAGGCAAATATTGTTATCGAGCAACATCACTCATATGAAGTAGGGATGGCAATTTTGCCCCGTCCTGCTTGACCCGCCCTTCCCCACTTTGCCCCACACGGGTTGTCCCCGCCCCACAAAGGTGATGGGGCAGGGATGGGGTGAGATTTTAGCCCTGCACCACGGGGCGAGGCGGGGATGGGTTTAGAATTTTTAGACCCAACCCGCCCCACCCCACCCTGCATTGATAAGGGTTAAATTGTAAATTTTTCATATTGTAAAACCCTACTATTTAAACAAACATATCATCAGCTTATTTTGTTCTACCCAACAAGACTTTCTGCCTCTCTTTTTTCTCTAGCAAGGTTGGAAATAAGGTATCAATTTTAACATTTTCTTTTATCTTTATTATAAACAAATTTATATACTATTGAATCATTGATTTTGTATTTTGAGATTTTTGTTTTGTTGTAATATTTTCTTGTCAAACACTTTAATAATATTATTCAATTTTTGCTGAAAATTAGTTTGATTTGATGAGATAAATTTATTTGTAATTTCAAATATATTTTTATTAATGAAACAGGTTTTATTAAAAACAATTATAATAGTTGTGGGCAATTTAATAAGAAGTGGAGTTTTACAGGGTGGGATGGGGCTTCACTGGGCCCCAAGGGGCGAGGATGGGGCAAGAAAATTTTCCTTGTCATGCGAAGCGGGGCGGGGATGGAGTAAGACAAAACCATGCAGGGCGGGGGCGAAGACCCCATCCTTTGGACCCGCCCCGCCCTGCCCTATTGCCATCCCTCATATGAAGATTTTCATATTTGAACTATTCCAAGAGTAATTATATAATTGTGTATACACTCTATTTGTTTCAACATTAATATTTTTTTTAAATGAATTATTTTAAAATATATATTTTTTAGAAAATTATTTAATTTCCCTATGTTTAGAAGCGACTTTAAGATAAATTAGCAAACTATATTTTGACTTCCCTTATTTATTTTAACTTGGGATAAAGTTATTTATCATAAATTTTTTGCGGAAAATAACTTTATCTCACACCAAACTAAATAAAATAAATCAAGAGATAGTTTTCCTTTAAGCCTTTTTTTTTTTTTCCCTGATACTACCAAACACAACAAAATGTAAAAAATTATCTTCACATAAAATTTTCCATTAAAATTAACGAATATTGTATCATTCCACTTGGTTTCAGAGAAGCATTTCCCTTGGTGATGTCCATACATAATGAGTGGTGCAGGTCAGCACTCAGCAGGTGAGATAGCACCGATAGTTTTGATTTGGGGAATATAAGTAGAAGAACATTGGGGCATGTTTAGTTTCGCATTTTTTATAATAATAAAAAAAAAAAGTAGAATTTTTTTTTTTCTAGATAAAAAAAAATGTCATTTGGTAGTTGGTTTTGGGAAACAAATTCGATATAGTATTGATGTATCTTTGATGATTTATGTATGAAAATGAATCAAAGATTTGCTTTGAATCAAGTTTATGTTGAAGCTTTTGAGGAGAGCTCCTCTATTTATAGAAAGAGAAAAGCCTTCGGTTGCCAAGTTGGAATAAGTTTGGGACTCTCCAAGGCTTGAATTTTCGGAATTGTTAGTCAGAAAAATTGCAAGTACGAATTGAAAATTGAAAAGGTCGGAAAACACCTGAAAATTAGGAGGTTCGGAGTTAAGTGCCGAATCAACACTTGGACCCAAAGTCCAAGATTGTGCTTGTTTCAATTATTATTATTGTTCCATCTCTCATATGCTAAAAAAAATTATTATTATTGTTGTTGTAGTAGTAGTTATTTTGGCGATTTTGGTGTTTTTTTTTAGCAATTTTTACTTTTTAGAGTTCCATCTAACTTTGGACCTATTTTTTAGTCTCTGTCCCTCTCAAGACAAGAGTATTAATATGTTATGGAAATATTTATTGACTTTAATCACTAATTAATTACTTTAATTAAAAATAACTCAACAGTTTAAACTTTAAAGTCACTAAATTTCCTAACAATATTGAACTCTTACAATTAATTAGATGCATGTATCTCCACCATTATTTTTGACACAGCACAATACTATCATGACACATGTTTAATTATAATTAATTATTTTAAGAACCCATCATAATTAATTGATCATAATTACACGTGATCAACTCTAATCATGAGGATGCATATCAATTTGTTGAATATTGATTTGGCTATAACTTTTAATTGATGGTCCAATTTAAGCATATAAGTATATAAAAATAAATAAATAAAAAGTCTTTATCTAAATGTTAATTTTTGTATCCAAAAAAGAACTTTTAAATTTGTTTTTAAGTGATGCATTGGAAGTTCAAATAGTCAAAATAGTCGCATCATAAAATGACAATTTTACCAAGAACGACATTAAACAAAGATTGTAAAATGGGGGTGTGTACTTAGTCTCAAATTAGGGTGACCTGTACCGTAGAATATCCAAAATTTTCATAATTAAGCTACAAAGACACACAAAAAATGACAAAATTTCTTTCCAAACTAATTTGGTGATGTTCCAAAAAAAAATTTAAAAAAAAAAAAAAAAACTAGTTTGGAGTTAGGGACGGATCCAGGATTTCAAGTTAAAGAGGCCAAAGTATAAGAAGAAGAAAAAAACTTCAAATAGGCATCCATATAGTATTAAGAAATTACAAATGCACAAAATCATTGTTTCCTAATACATTAAAATGCAATCATCTACCAACAAAGACAAAGACAAAAACAAAAACAAAAACAAAAAAAATATTTAGTTTAATACTAGGATGGCTAGGATTTTTATTTTTATATTTAAGTTAGAGCATTCACAGTAGTGATGCTAAAAAATTTAGCTTTTAGCACTTCAAAATATTATTTTATCACTTCACTTTACAATACACTCAATATCAAATGTTCTATTTTTTACCACTTCATTTAAAATAATATAAAAAACTCATTAAAATAATAAAGGAAGAGAGAGAATTTGAGTTTTTTAATTGAAGGAAAAGAGATAATCTTAATAAAATATTTTATTTTCTTTTTAACAACTTGCTACAATCAACTGGTATTTATACCAATTTACTATAATTGCAAAAAATTTAGCTTTAACTTCTCCAATAACACATGATTTTTTTGTGGTAAAATAGTTTTTTTTCTTCTAAAATATAATCACCACTGTGAATGTTTTTATTGTTTTTGTTAAGTTTTTTGATTGAATAGTTGCTAATTAGGCTAAGATAGCTAAGCTGATTGGAAAGGAAGGGCCTAAGGTTTTGGAATGGAGGCCCAACTATAAAAAATATATATATAATAAGTATTAAAAAAAAAAAAAAAAAAAGGCCAAGGGCCAAGCCCCTTTGGGCCCCCACCTAGGTTCATCTTTATTTAGAGAGAAACCCTCTAAACTTGTCATATATCTTTCTATTTAATGTGAATTTTGAAAATCTAACTATTGATTACAAGTATTTTATGTTCTTAACATACATGTCAAATTTCATTCAAATCGGCTGTTATTTACTATTCAATCAATAAACTTATTTTTTGTGCATAATTTTTTATCACAAAAACTTTAAATTTAAAGATGTCATTGATGATATAGTTATTGATCTTTGATTTTCTTGAAATTTTACAAGCATGAAGAATATAATAAGAAAACACAATCGAACGGTTAGATTTTCAAAATTTATATTCAATAAAAAGATATAAAAGGAATATGAAAAGTTTCTCTCCTAACCTTTTCAATTTAAAAAAAATAAATAAATAAATCTTCTGGTTGAAATCAAAACTGTCAAACATAGAAAAATGTTACTGTGTTAGGTTTTTATTAAAGAAGCCCAAGCCCTTTCCTTAAGCATAGAATGTGGGCGTTGTGCTTGTAGATCTTTCCAAAACCAAATTTCAGAGCCACCGTACACCCTTGGGCCTTGATCATTGTGTTATATCTTTTTTTCCTACTTCCGGTGATGAACTAACTATATCCAATGGCTCGTTGAAGCCTTTGCTACTCTTTATTTTTTTATTTTTTTTATTTATTCGTATTATGTTTTGAAGTAGCCAGATTAGTCTTTTGTATGTAAACTGATTGTAAGTGGGATGCATTTACGATTAGCCTTTTGAGTTGTTTTTAGAGTTCCATTTGACTTTAATACCTGGTTTTAGTTTTGAAGAGGATAAAAATATAGCTTGACGGGCCCTGTAAAATGGGCCTGACGAATCCATGTTCGTGGGCCGATAGAGGGCAAGCCCAACTTGTTCAGAGGTCCATCATGAATAGATGTAGCAAAAAGCCTAGATAGAAAATACTTGCGACACACACTTAATCACCATAAAATCCCAAAGTAAATGGAATCCTAGCACGACAAGGATTCCGGAGGATACATGCAGATCTTCTCTATAAGGGAATATCTTGTTAATCACGTTTGGGACTATTCAAGTAGAGTCCTACAAGGAAAAGACTTCCGCTCGAAGGAAGAGGTGTCAACCTTCTACTACTATAAAAGCCCAATACTCTCACAAATCGAGGTACGCATAATTAACCCCTCTCTAGCACTCTAGAGTTGTGAGAATAGCTCTAACTTGACCTTCGGAGAGTACTTGGCCAGCACCACATCGGTGTTCTCTGCTAGGTCTTCTCTTTTCATTGTGCAGGTATTCATTCAAGCGCGTGAAGATTGTGCAGCTCACTGGTGATTTTTACGGCATCATCAATTGGCGCCGTCTGTGGGAAACAAGAAATCGTTTTTTGATTGGTAAGCCATAACAAACGCTTCCCGGACAAAAGAGTTGCATGGTGCTGACTCGCTCAATGGCGACCACGAACAACGTTCAGGGAGACGAAACTCGCGCAACGGCTCTTGAGAGGCAAGTTCAGACCTTAGCCACTGCCGTGGAGCGCCTCACTAAGGAGAACCACGATCTGGAGGACCAATTACGCCAGAAAAATGCAGGTCATGGCACCCAAGAGCAGGACCAAGAAGGCACCAGTGCCGATAGAAGAGAACGAGAGGGGCCAGAGGGCAGTAACGCTCCGAGCAGACCAGAGCGACAAAATTTGAGTATGCCATCCCTCACGGATGCAACCCCACCACATATCGCCGCAGAGATGCAGGCGATGAAGGAGCAGATGGAGGTCATGATGAACGCCCTCAAGGGACGAGTGTCCAGTGACCTTGACGATCTGGTGAACTGCACCGACTCGCCATTCACTGCGGCAGTCAACTCCTTCCCTCTACCACAGAAATTTCGCATGCCACAGATCGACAGCTATGACGGAGTGAAGGACCCTCTCGACCACCTGGAAACCTTCAAAACCTTGATGCATCTTCAAGGGGTAGCGAATGAGATCATGTGTAGGGCCTTCCCTACCATACTGAAGGGTGTTGCGAGAATCTAGTTCAGCCGGTTGACGCCTAACTCCATCAGAACCTTCAAGGAGCTAAGCGCCCAGTTCACTTCGCACTTCATTAGAGGGCACAGGTACAAGAAGTCTACTGCATGCCTGATGAACATTAAGCAGCGAGAGGACGAGACGCTGAGGTCCTACATAACCCGTTTCAACAAGGAAGCCTTTTCAATCGATGAAGCAGATGATAAGATACTCGTAACAGCATTCACGAATAGGTTACAAAAGGGTAAGTTTCTGTTTTCACTATATAAAAACGACCCAAAAACCATATCGGATGTGCTCTACAGGGCTACCAAGTACATGAACGCGGAGGATGCGTTACTGGCCCGCGAGGAGAAACCCAGAAAGAAGGAAAGGCAGGAGGATACACAGTAAGATAGGGGGCGAAAAACGCCGAGAACCGAGGAACGATGGGATGATAGACGCTTCAGACCCCCCACTGGGAAGTTCACAAGCTTTACCCCATTAACTGCCCCAATAGATCAGGTCTTAATGCAGATCAAAGACAAAGGAGCCCTAAAGTTCCCTGACAAGCTAAAGGGAGATCCTAATAAGAGGTCAAGGAACAAGTACTGTCGCTTCCACCGTGATCACGGACACGACACAGCCGACTGCTACAATTTGAAACAGCAAATAGAGGCTCTCATAAGACAGGGAAAGCTACAGAGGTTCGTTAGCAAAGAAAGAACTGATGCACCCTTAGAGCAGGCCTCACGACGGGAAAACGAGGGCCCTAGACCACCCATAGGGGATATAAGGATGATCGTAGGGGGCACGACAACTACGGGGTCGTCCAAAAAGGCCTGAAAGACATATCTCAGGATGGTTCACAACGTCCAGCTGACGGGCTCTGCACCAAAGATACCACGGATAGAGAGCCCCATCATTGGGTTCTCAGAAGAAGATGCCCGACGTCTTCACCACCCGCACGATGACGCGCTAGTCGTCACCTTACAAGTGGGAGACTTCAACATGCACAGAGTGTTGGTCGACAATGGTAGCTCGGCAGACATCCTGTATTACCCGGCTTTCTAGCAGATGATGATTAATAGGGAACGGCTGGTCCCCGTAAATGCCCCTCTCGTTGGTTTCGGAGGGACAAGGGTGTTCCCCCTTGGCACAGTCACAGTGTCGGTAACAGTGGGAGATTACCCCCAGCAGATCACTAAGGACGTAACTTTCCTCGTAGTCGACTGCTCGTCCACTTACAATGCCATTCTCGAACAACCCACTCTCAACTCGTGGAAGGCTGCAACTTCAACCTACCACTTGATGATCAAATTCCCTACAGATTATGGAGTAGGAGAGCTGCGCGGAAATCAGGTGGCAGCGCGAGAATGCTATATTGCCATGTTAGAGATGGACAATCACCAGCAAACAATGTGCATCGAAGAACCACAGGCAATAGCGGAGCCAGTTGGGGAGCTAGAAGAAGTGACACTTGACGATTTGAGGCTAGAACGGACTACTAGAATGGGCACATTGGCTAGTCGGCCGGTGCGCCAAGCGCTCACGACCTTCCTGAGAGATAATCAAGACGTATTCGCTTGGAGTCACGAGGACATTCCGGGTATTGACCCCTCAGTCATAGTTCACAAGCTAAATGTTTCGCCCTCATTTTCACCAATCCGACAGAAGAAACGAGTGTTCGCTCAAGAGAGGGACAAAGCCATAGCTGAGGAGGTTCGAAAACTGATTGAGGCAGATTTCATCCTAGAAGTGTACTACTCCGATTGGTTGGCAAACGTCGTCATGGTTAAAAAGGCCAACGAAAAATGGAGAATGTGCGTAGATTTCACGGACCTCAATAAGGCTTGCCCTAAGGACAGCTATCCACTACCACGGATAGATACTTTGGTAGACTCAACTGTAAGACACCAGCTTCTAAACTTCATGGACGCTTTTTCGGGCTATAACCAGATCAAAATGGAAGAAGCCGATCAAGAGAAGACTTCTTTTATTACCAACTAGGGACTTTTTTGCTATAAGGTGATGCCATTCGGACTCAAAAATGCTGGGGCAACATACCAGAGACTAATGAACAAAATGTTCGCGCACCAAATTGGAAGGAACGTACAAGTTTATGTTGATGACATGTTGGTGAAAAGCCTGCGCGAAAATGATCACCTAGACGACCTCCGAGAGACCTTTGATACACTCCGATCATATAACATGAAGCTGAATCCAAACAAGTGCGCGTTCGGAGTGACGGCGGGGAAATTCTTGGGCTTCATGGTATCCCAACGAGGAATAGAGGTAAACCAGGAGAAGATACGGGCCATAATGGAGTTATAACCACCAAGGACGATCAAGGAGGTGCAAAGCTTGAATGGCAAAATAGCAGCCCTAAACAGGTTCGTCTCAAAAGCGATGGACAAATGTCTACCTTTCTTTCGCACTCTGAGAAAATCTTTCGAATGGACGGACGAGTGCCAAAAAGCCTTTGAAGATTTGAAGAAGTATCTCTCATCTCCGCCATTGCTCAGCCCGTCCAAACCAGGGGAAGAACTCTACCTCTACTTAGCAATCTCGCAAGCAGCGGTCAGCGCGGCCTTAGTAAGAGAGGAAGACAGATCCCAAAGGCTCGTCTACTTTATAAGCCGAGCATTCCGAGGAGCAGAAGAGAGATACCCACAAATGGAGAAATTGGCCTTTGCACTAGTAACTGCGGCACGAAAACTGAAGCTGTACTTCTAAGCACATACCATCATAGTCTTAACGGATCAGCCCTTGAGAAGAGCCATGAGTAGCCTGAGGCTGCCGGACGGATGGCCTTATAGGCAGTAGAGCTGAGTGAATTTGATATACAGTACCGCCCGCGAACTACGATAAAAGGTCAAGCTGTGGCTGACTTCATCGCCGAGTTCGCCCAGTCAGAAGGCAATGGGGCAGAAATCACAACACAGTGGAGTATCCATACGGACGGATCTTCAAACAAACAAGTAGGAGGGGCCGTTGTGGTGATCCAAACCCCGGAGGGGGATAAGATCGAGTGCATGATCTGACTAGATTTCCCAACAACCAACAACGAGGCCGAGTATGAAGCATTGGTGACGGGGTTAGACCTCGCAAGGGCAGCAGGTGCTGAAAACGTGGTCATACATTGCGACTCCCAGGTGGTAATAAGTCAGATCAATGGCGGGTACGAGTGCAAAAACGAAAGGATGAGGAGGTATCTGGAAGAAGTGAAGAATCGAATCAGCAACCTCGAAGTCAGATTCATTCAAATCCCAAGGGAGGAAAACGAATGTGCTGACCGTCTAGCAAAAGCTGCCTCAGCAAAATTTATGCTTGTCCCAGAACAGGTATTGTCATTTGTTCAGGTCTCCTCACTTATTGATGATGGAACAAGTGTACAGGAAGTAGACTCTGAAATCAATTGGACTACGCCATTGATATCGTATTTAAGGAATGGCGTGCTACCGAACGAGAAGGAAGCCGCTAGGAAGCTGAAGGTCCAAGCATCACGATTTGTACTAATAAAAGATGTTTTATACAAAAGAGGATTCTCTCGACCGTACCTGAGGTGTTTAAGCCACGAGGAAGCTGTCTATGTAATGAGAGAAGTCCACGAGGGTATCTGCGAAAACCACTCGGGTGCACGGTCATTAGTGCAAAAGTTGATTCGAGCTAGATACTATTAGCCCACAATGTTGAAGGATGCACAAGCTTATGTCAAGGCCTGTGACAAGTGTCAAAGGTTCAGTAATCTCATTAGACAACCGTCCGAAGAACTGACCCCCATGAAGGCCCCTTGGCCCTTCGCTCAATAAGGACTAGATATCATGGGCCCCTTCTCGACAGCAGTTAGACAACTAAAATTTATGGTAGTGGGTATCGACTACTTCACTAAGTGGGTGGAAGCAGAAGCCTTAGCCACTATCATGGAGAAAAACATTCAAAGTTTTGTTTGGAGGAATATCATCTGCAGGTACGGGATACCCAAAGTGCTCGTCTCCGACAACGGAAAGCAATTCAACAACGGCCCATTAAGGGACTTCTGTTCGGAGCTAGGCATCAAGAATCACTGCTCATCGCCTGCACACCCACAGGCCAATGGGCAAGTTGAAGTCACTAACCGATCCTTGCTCAAAATCATCAAGACTCGGCTCGAGGGGGCAAAGGGTATCTGGTCAAATGAGCTACCAAGTGTTCTATGGGCATACCGGACCACAGCAAGAACACCAACTGGAGAAACGCCGTTTCGACTAGCATACGGAAGTGACTCTGTCATCCCAGCAGAAGTACGGCTCACAACTTATCGGGTGGAAAACTACGACGAGGATAAGAACGAAAAGGCCATGCGCCTTCAACTGGACCTAGTAGACGAGGTACGAACGACAGCAGAGCAAAGGCTGGCGCAGTATCAAAATCTCATGGCGAGACACTGCAACTCCAATGTCAAGCATAGGGACTTTCAGGTTGGAGATATCGTACTACGGAAGGTAATGGACGCAACTAAAGATCCCTCGCAAGGAAAGCTAGGCCCTAACTGGGAAGGACCCTACAGGATCGCATCATGGCAAAGGAAGGGCACCTACCACCTTGAGACTCTAGACGGGCGAAAGTTGCAGCACCCATGGAACACGAAGCACCTACGAAAATACTACCAGTAGAGATGACATGAAGAACGATGACTATGTTCCCTATTTCCCAGTTTATTTAATTTTTTCTACTACTACTTCTTTTACTTTGACAAATTTCACTACAATGTTTTTATGTGCCTTTTTAAGCCCAAGGGGGTAGGCACTTTTCTACAAATGCATGGTTTTTTAATTATTAAGATGAATATTTAGACATGACTTTTTTTTTTTCTACCTAAATATTTAGTCCATATGGTGGACGGACCATCCCACAAGGATGGAAAAATGCGCGGTCCACAAAGTGGATGGATCATCCAAAATGATGAAAAACGTAAGTCCACAAAGTAGACGGATCATCCAAAGAGAATGAAAAACGTAAGTCCACAAAGTGGACGGATCATCCAAAATGATGAAAACGTAAGTCCACAAACTGGACGGGTCATCCAAAAAGGATGAAAAACGTAAGTCCGCAAAGTGGATGGATCATCCAAAAAGGATGAAAACATAAGTCCACAAAGTGGACGGATCATCCAAAAGGATGAAAAACGTAAGTCCACAAAGTGGACGGATCATCTAAAAGGATGAAAAACCTAAAGTCGACAAAGTGGATAAATCATCCAAAAAGGATGAAAAACCTAAGTCTGCAAAGTGGACGGATCATCCAAGAAGGATGAAAAACGTAAGTCCACAAAGTAGACAGACCCCTTAGAAGGTAAAAAATTATAGTCCACAATGTGGATGGACCAACTAAAGGGTAAAAAATTACAAAGTCCACAAAGTGGACGGGTACCCTTGACGGTGAAAATTTTACTTAGTATACAAAATGGACGGACCCCTCAGCGGGTGGAAAAAATTATGTATTCCAAGAATGGACAGCCCCCCTTAGCAGGCGGAAAACGTTTCCTAGTCCACAAAAGTGGACGGACCCTACGGTGAACAGAAAACACTCTCTAGTCCACAAAAGTGGACGGACCCCCATTATGCGAAAAATTATTCAAAAAGAATTAACGGATTACACAGGAAAGGATGAAGTCCTTTCATGCCCAGTATATGGACAGGCGCCAAAGAGAAATCTTTTATTCCTTTTTCCTGCAAAAAAGGTGTATAACAGACGGGTATTGACAAAATACTAAAACAAGGTGAACGGATAAATTCCACAAGCAAAGTCACGAATAAATATTAACAAACCCTTAAAGAAAAAGTGTTTACATAACATCCATAACGGATGAAATTGTTTTCCAATTACAAACAGTAAAAAAAAAAAAAATAATAATAATAAAATGCAACTATTTAGCAGCTGGAGTATCTTCCGGTTGTTCTGCAACATTGACGGACTGATAGTCTCCCTCGTTAATGGGTTTGGCCTGAACATTCTGAACTAGGGCAGACTCCCCGTCGACGAGAACTCCGTCGTTAGCAAAAAAGTCGTCAGTGTCCTCTGAGGCGACGGGCATGACGGATGCTTGGGCTTGGTCATCAACTTTAATATTTGAAACATCCAGGTCAGGATAGGCTTTCTTGACCTAACGGAGAGCGTCATCAAAACCCTCCAGGAAGGATTCACCCAGCTCAGACAGAAGGGCGTCAAAGTCGCGATATTCACGGATCGCAACTTCCTTAGCTTGATAGAGCTGATCCTTCACCTCTTGGACCTCCTTATCTTTCTCCTCAAGGGTCTTCTTCGCCTCCTCCGTCCTCTGCTCAAGCTCCTTCCTCACCTTCTCTGAAAGATCAAACTTTTTCTCCTTATTTGATTTCTAGGCTTTGAGCTGTCTCAATTCATCCTCCGTCTGCTCTGCCTTTTCCCGTACACGCCCCAAGGATGTCTCATGGTTGAGACACCATCCCATCAGCCCTTTCATCATGATCATGGCCTGAAACACAAGGAGGTTAAACAGAAAGCTAAGCATAGAGGACAGACAGAAAGTCGACGGATATCATTACCTGAGCAACTGCAAAAAGTCCCATCTCCCCCATTGCCTCTGTGGAGTGGTTGCCTAAATCCTCATAATCCTCCGACGTTATGATAGACAAAAGCTGCTCCAAGGCATATTTGGAGTCTTCGCGGAGGAGGACGGGTGGTTTTTCCTGGTTAGTGGACGGGGCCTTCATGAGACCTTTTCCAACCCCATGCTTTACTGGGGTGACCGTCTTTGCACCCTCAGCCATTAGCCCTACAACGGGCTCCAAAGGAACTTTGGGCTTTTTTGGAGGACGGTCCAATTTAGACGGCTGCCTTCTTTTTATGGACGGATTGCTTGTGCCCGTCCCCTTGGGATCAACCTCTCCGGTCTCCTTTTTCTTAGCAGCCTGTGCCTTGATCAGAGCTCTTCTCTTAGCGTCATCCATCTCTATAGAGGTGGACGGATGGAGTTAATTAAACAAAAAATATAAAAAAATAGATGAGGGTGACAGACTCACGTTGGCGAATTCTAGTGTCGTATTTGATCGCTGCTGGTGTTGGTGCAGGCCCGTCACAATACCAGTGGATAGTGTCAAGTGTGACTAGTTTTGCCCAAGTCCTTTCTTCTGACTTGGTTTTGTTAAAAAAAAATTCAAGGAAACTGAATTCCTCAAGATCAACTTGTGGGCACCGTCGAACTGCAAGAAAGAAAACGGTTAAAAGCTCGAAGAAATTACATTAAACTGAACAGTTACATAAAATATTTGCACACTAGGACCGGTACATACTGAACGGAGGCAAAATCCCCCAAGTCGTATCAACGGGCATGTGTTCTGCGTCCCCTGGACGACACATCCACCCGTCACCCTCTAGGAAGAAGTAACGGCTCTTCCAATCCCTATTGGAGTCTAGGGTTTCAAATATGACCTTCAACAACGGACTCCTTGGCACAAAACTATATATCCCCCGTGATTTGTCTATTTCGTCTAGACGGTAGCAGTGAAGGAATTCCCGCACCGTCAGCCTCCTAGCACCATCTGACATAGCACCGTACAGGACCTCCATTGCTATGAAAACCCTCCAGGCATTAGGGGATACTTGGTTTACAAACAGGCCAAGATATTTGAGAAATTGACTGTGAAGGGAGCTTAGTGGAAACCTAAGTCTTGCCTTCAGCATCTGTTCATACACCCCGACACCTTCTACCCCTTCATAATAGCATTTTTCTGATTTAAAGGGCAGACGGATGGGGATGTAGTCTGGAATTTGGTAATTTTCTCTAAGGGAGCTGAAGTGTTTCTCCTTGATGGTGGAAGTAAAATAATTCACCGTCCACTCTGGTAGCATGATGAACTCCTTAAGTCCATCAGCACCTACGACAGATTTTATTGGTTGTTCATCAACGACATCAGAACCTTCCTCGGGGTCAGCCATCTCCATATCCTCATCTGTTGAGGACAAGGAAGAGGCGGACGGACTCCTCTCTTCACCTAGACTCTCTAAGTCTCTATGACCGGACGGATATACTTCCTCGTAATCCATCCCATCACGGACGAATGACTGGTTACTTGACGCACTAGACATCGCCTACACGTGACGACAAAACCTAAGACTCAAACGGATCTATAAAATATGATGAGTGTATAAAGTTCAGGAATATGAATTAATTAAAATAAAAAGGACGGTATATCTAAAGGATTCGTGAAAAGAGAACGCTTACCAATTTTTTTGAGTGGATGGAGGAAGAGCGTCGATGACGGATATAGCCAGTTGAATGGGGTGGTCTCTGACAAGGATGATGGATTACGCTCTGACAATATGTTTCAGTTGAAAATAAAGAAATGAAGAAGGTAAACCCTGATACTTATAAAGGAAGTGCACGGAAGACGAAGCGACGCTTCGATCTGAGATAAAATCCAACCGGAGGACAACATGTGTCATGCTCGTAATGGCTTCTGGACAACCTGTCAGACGTTTGTACAATTGACGGCATCCGCGCTGGAACCGTCGACCCACTGGTCTTTGAACCGTCATCCCATTTACATAGAACCGTCGTCCTAGTTAACTTTGAACCGTCACCCCACTGGTCTTTTCTCACAAAATAGACGGACCCGTAGGGTGAAGGGGGCAACTGAAGAGGATAAAAATATAGCTTGACGGGCCCTGTAAAATGGGCCTGACGGATCCATGTCTGTGGGACGATAGAGGGCAAGCCCAACTTGTTCAGAGGTCCATCATGAATAGATGTAGCAAAAAGCCTAGATGGAAAATACTTGCGACACACACTTAATCACCATTGAATCCCAAAGTAAATGGAATTCTAGCACGACAAGGATTCCGGAAGATACATGCAGATCTTCTCTATAAGAGAATATCTTGTTAATCACGTTTAGGACTATTCAAGTAGAGTCCTACAAGGAAAAGACTTCCGCTCGAAAGAAGAGGTGTCAACCTTCTACTACTATAAAAGCCCAATACTTTCACAAATCGAGGTACGCATAATTAACCCCTCTCTAGCACTCTAGAGTTGTGAGAATAGTTCTAACTTGACATTCGGAGAGTACTTGGCCGGCACCACACCGGTGTTCTCTGCTAGGTCTTCTCTTTTCATTGTGCAGGTATTCATTCGAGCGCATGAAGATTGTGCATCTCACTGGTAATTTTTACGGCATCATCAAGTCTCATATTAGGCTTATGAGTGTTTGTTTGTGTATAGCTTTGCTTGTTTTCTTTTTTCTTTTCTTTTTTTCTTTTTTTTAATGTACAGCTTTTTAAAAGCTAAAAAAAAAAATCTCACTTTTTTAAAGTATAAGTATACTTTAGTCTATTTTTAGCAAAATGTCAAATAAGTTAATGCTAAACCCACACTAAGAGTGCGTTTGGTATGCTATAATAGCTCCTATAATGAAATAGTTATTCATGTGTAATAACAATTCAGTTATTTGGTTGCATCTTTATTACATGGATTAGTTATTACATTGGAATTACTATTCTTTAAATTGAAGAATGGCTATTCCTCTTTAAAATGGATGTAATAGCTATTCCTTGGTGCATATAATAAGTTTTAAAATTAATATATTTCCAAAAATATAAAATTTCCTTATACATTATCTTTTACAAGCTTTTGTTACAAACTCATGAATAGAACTCACCCTTGAAAACCGACTTACAAGAGGAGGGTGCCCAAGAGCTTATAAACACATAATTAACCTTATACTTAATCCATGTGGGACATTAGGATCATAACAGCTTTCCATATGTAACAACCAAACTTATGGATAGTAATAGTTATTCCATTATAATATCTTCTATTCCCAATAATAAAGATTACTATTCCTAATGTAATTTACATTCAGTGTACCAAACATACCCTAAATGTGTTACGAAATATTTATAAACTTCAATCACTAATTAATTACTTTTAATTAACAATAATCTAAAATAACTAAACATCCTAACAAATTGGACGCTTAAAATTAATTAGATGCATGCATTTGCACCATTATTTTTTACATGACCCAATACTAGCATGACACATAATTAATTATTATTAATGACCAATCATAATTAATTGATTTCTTTCTTTTTACCCCCATGGGCCCACCTCTTTGTCTTCTCTCCCTTTTTAACTTTCTTTTTCTCTCTCTCATTGAATAAAATAGTATTTTTTTTACTATACAGTCATAACTTTTATAATAAAAAAAACACATACAAAACTCGCAATTATGTTTTTTCACATTTTAAAATATATTATTTGAAATATAGTACCAAACACATTTTTTGCATTATGAATACTTTTTTTTTTATAAACTTGCATTATGAATACTTTAAACATGTTTTTTCACAAGAATCACAATACTTTTTAAACCACAATTTTCATATCATTTTGAACACCAATACTTAAACACTTGCTCTTAAGCTGCCACAACCAAATAATGGGAAAATAAGCAATTCTCCCACCAAAAAAAATATATATATATATATTCAATACAAAAAAGCATTTTATTTTTTGGAATAGAAAAAAATGTTGATAGACAGAAAAAATGTTTGGTTGAAATCAAAACGGAAGAAAGACAGAAAAATGTGAAAAATGCTAAGACTATAATTTTTGCCACAACTTACTCAGTTTTGAATAGTGTAGTTGTGGACCCATATGGACCCACTATTTTTACTCCACCACTCACAAGTTACCATGTGAGCAAGTTGTGACAAAAGTTATGGTTCTAGCATTAAAATGTTATCACTTAGTAAAGTGTTACGTTTTTTCTTTGATGAAAAGCCAAGCCCATTCGATGAAGAAAGATGCGCACTACTATACGTATAGTACTTAACCGAACCGGAGAGGAATAGTGCTCCTTATTGGTATCCGAGTCCGGATTCTTTGACAGTGTTGACTAGGAATGGTAACAGATCGGGTTCGGGCCGGGTTTTTCATACCCGGACCTGACCCGCGGGTCTGTTCCGAAAACCCGAACCCGACCCATTTATTAAACGGATTTTTTCTTAACCCCAAACCCAGCCCGTTGGGTACCCGTGGGCCTTGTCAACCATGCCACGATTTGGGCCTAAACCGTGGCCCAATCCCAAAAAAAAAAAATTTGCTTGATGCCTATACCGTGGCCCAATAATTTAAAAAAAAAAAAAAAAAAAGTTTGCCCAGATTCATTATTTTTTAAAATGTGTTTGCTAGATTCTACATACACCCCAATGCTTGTTAACATTTCCCTACCAACACTCTTCAGCAATAAATCCACTGTTCACACCCCACTGCTCTGCACTTGGCAATGGATGATAAGAATCCATAAGCATAAACATAGCCTCAAGAGAGGGAGAGAACCCATAAGCACAAACAAAGAAAAAATTATATTGATTCTAAAAATAAAGAAACAAAAGGGAGAAAATTCATTTCATTTCAATTAAAACCAAACCCATGACAAAAACCCACTGTAGAAATGGCAAGAAAGAGCTCAAAATCAAACTACCAAGTCCGAAATCAATCAAATCCTAACAAAAAAGATGAACAAACCAACAAGTGCAGATCCGAACCAGTTAAATACACACAACCACAAGTAGCAGTTTTATTTTTGAGAATGTGTTCGCCCAAATTCAAGGGTTGCCCAGATTCGAGGTGGTCCGGTGGAGACACATGGAGGAAGCGAGGCGGCTAGAGGTGCAAGTGATGGCCGGCGATAAAGGGCTTCAGGCTAATCAGGCCGGCGATGACAGATGTTCAGGCCGGCGGTGACAGATCGGAGGTTGGGGGTGAGTGAAAGGGAGTGACTGAGTGAGAGTGGGAGAGGAGAAAGTGAGTAACGGGCGGCTGGGGCTAAGGGATTGTGTTGTGTGAAATGGGATTAGGGTTTTTTTTTTTTTTTAACTTATATATATATATAGTGGTATTTTAGTATTTTTAACTTATATATAAACGGGTTGGGTCCGGGTTCGGGCCAGGTTTTTGCAAAAACCTGGACCCGCTTCAGGTTTTTTTTTAAAAACCCATACCCGACCCTAGCCAAAATGGGAAATTAACACTGATTTTTAAATTATATAGTTAGTAGTCATTGTTTTCAAACTATATTTTTTAAGACTCAATTTTCATAGGTTGATACGTTTGATGTGGCATTTTTTCCACGTGGCGTCCACATGAAAATCGAGTCTCTAAGACTCGATTTATAAACCCTTTATGTATTGTTTAAAGCACACCGGCCTTTACACCTCTCATCTCATTAGAAAAAAAAAAAACCCATAAACAGAGATCAGATCGCCATGGTAGTGGTCGTGGGGCGTGGGTGGCCGTCAGTGGTAGTCGGTGGTCGTCAGTGCTCCTGGCTAGCCGTGGGTCGGGTTCAGATCGCCGTCGAAACTTAACCAACCATCAACATAAACTTAACCAACCATCAAAAAATCACCCACGGCCACACCGATCTCGCCGCCACCGTCGCCACCCAAATCCAACCCAAACGCCGGAAACCCATGCCCAACGGCGATCTCCACATCCCACGCCCAACGCCGATCTCTATGCCCAACGCCGATCACCACACCCAACACCGATCTCCACTCCACACTAATCTGCAACGAGAGAGAGAAGAGAAATAATGAGTTTGCTTGGTTTAACCTCTCTGATGTGTTTTGCTTGGTGAGTTTTTCACTGTAACTTTGTTTGCTTGGTGAGTTTTTCTCTGTAACTTTGTTTTTTTTTTTTTTTAATTTTTCTTGCTGAGTTTTGCTTGGTGTTGTGCATGTTATAAATGGCTTATAAATTGAGTCTTAGGGACTCCATTTCAAGGTGGTCGCCATGTGAAAAAATGCCACATTAGACATGATCAACCCATAAAAATCGAGTCTCAAAAACTCGATTTATAGGCCCTAAATCGAGTCTCTTAGACTCGAGATGCTAGTAAAAAATATAGTTTGAAAACTGTGACTACTAATTATATTGTTTAAAAATCAATATTAATTTCCCATTTTGGCCCCCGACCCTATAATTTATCGGGCCGGGTAAAATCTGACCCATTAGGGCTGGGCCGAGTATCCGCGGGTCGGATATAAATTGCCATCCCTAGTGTTGACGTTTCTCATGATTGAAGCTTTTTTTTTTTTTTTTTTTTTAGAGAGTTTCAACCTATGGCGTCCGCTCCTGATGATATTCTTTATCATTAGACCAAGACATTAGTCGGTTTTTGGTGTAGGCGGGATTGAACCACAGATCTTTTATTCAACCATCAGAGATTTTACCAGTTGAGCTAATTGAAACCCACTTCTCATGATTGAAGTTTGTTTGATTCATATGGTCTTGTTTTTTATTTTTTATTTTTTTGTGTTTTGAAGATATCACTAAGTTGATAAAATGATATGTAGTTGTAGTTTCAGTTTTCTATTTCTGTAAGAGTTCATTATTGTATCTTAAATCTTGTTACTTCGTTCATTCCTATTATGTCCTTGTATTTTGTTGGAATGTTCAAAAGTTTTAGTTTACATAATCTATATTCTAGATTGTGATGTAATGATTCTTTGAGGTTCAAAATGCTGGATCATTTCCCCATTTAGTACTGTCCTTCAAACTTGATTTATACATGGTTGAATTCTGTTCATGCCCATTGATATTTTGACCTATCAATTGAAGGTCCCTGACATTTTTTTTCCCCTTTGAGCATAGGATGCCAGTGTTATACATCTTTTCCAAAGCAAATTTTAGAGCCACCCTACACCCTTGATCATTGTGTTTGATCTTTCTTTCCTATTTCTGGTGCTTGACTAAGCACCTAAATTTAATGGCTCAATGAAGCCTTTGGTACTCCCTATTTGATTAAGGTTTTGAAGTAACCAGATTACACTTTTGTATTTAAGCTGATTGTAAGCGAGATGCATTTACTATTAGGAAATAGAAAGAAGAAGAGTTCGCTTGGGAGAGGTCAAAGGCCAACAAACTGAGGGCCGAAGGGTTTTTACTTCTTAGTAAAACACTATCCGGTGACCTGTGGGGTGAGACTATTCATCATCTGATTGGTAGGCACTTTTGCTTTTTCACTTCTCTGCCGAAAGTCTTGGTATAGGACCAATAGCCATGTTAGTTTCTTGTTAGTTACCATCATTCTTTGATAATTATGTGTAGGACTAGCTGCTGTTTTGAGCTGATTATATAATGGCCATATCTCAGTTTCTGAAGGCATGCGTTGATGCATGGTACCATTACTTTTTTTGGGGGGGTTCATCAAATTTATTTTTATTCCATAATCAATTCTGATTTTTTTTTTTTCAATTACTCTTTTAGGGTTCATCAAACTGATTTTGTTCCATATTCAATTGCCTGTTATGCAATTACAAACAGGAATGTTGGCTTTACCATTTCACGGCTTGTCCTATGGCCAGAGCCTTGTGGTTCAGAAGTTAGTGGGGAATAAGGATGGATGATTTTAGTTTCCCAAGCCCTTCACACTTTTATTAGCTTCCTACTGAACCCTCCCCAGGGCCTAGACTCTGAGGATCATTGGAGATGAGTTTCTCTTGTTCGGCGCAATCCTTTGTGATCATATCTGGAAGGTTAGGAATAAAGGATTATTTGAAGGAGTAATGCCAAGCCCATAGGATCTAAAAGCAAGACTCCCATTGGCCTTTGCAGAGCACAACTTAATGAGGCAGTGTCCAGAGGGTCAGTTCATTGGTCCAAACCAACTGAAGGCGTTCTCAAAATTAATGAGTGTTAGAGATATGTTAACCCAATGTAATAGTCCCAAACCCATTCATTCTACATGTGCAAGCCAAGTTTCTTACTTGTACTCAAAGTCTATTAGTCTAGGGTTTAGTCTATTATATATACCCATATTATAATTCATTGTAACACAGGATTTGTACTTCATTCTTACATATATTAAAAATATAGACCTTTAGAGTTTCGGATGTATGTTATTAGGCTGAATCATGTAACCCTCATGTTCTTGTTTTTTTATAATTTATGTTTCCGCATCCATTCTAGCATATTCAACAAAATATATCAATGCTAATATTCAACAATAAGGATGCAACAATCGGGCATTCCACCTCAATAATTTCTACAGTAACTAGAGACTAGAGGGATTTGGTATTTGCTTGTTCCAAAAGAGCAAACACCAACAATCTCTCTTAAGGATGAGGCAGAAGTTTTGAGATGGGCAATCAGTCTTTATCCTTGCAGCTCAGCTTTGAATAACTACCTTTAAGGGGGATTGTCTCCTTTGCTTCCAAGCAATTATGACAATAATTCTTGACATCATGCCCAAGATATGCCCCCGGAGAATTAGGACCATAATTCTTGACATCATTGTTGATGCAGAGCTTGTTTCCAATCCTCCCTTCAAATGGGTTATGAGAGAAGCAAATAAAGCAGCCCACACTTTAGCCAAATGATCTCTTGATTGTTTGTAAGCTCGTTTTAGTAGGACACGTTTAGTAAATTGTAATTGTAATGATAGTTTTTTTTTTGAAACCTGATTGTAATGGTAGTTATATGGGATTATAAATTAGTATTAGAAGTAACATAAAAAGTTATAATGAAATAATAATTCATATTCATGTGTTTGGTTATAATATATGAATAGAACCCTACATTTATAATTCATAGTTTGGATTTCCTAAAATATTATTATTTATAAAATTTTATTTACGTTTTTTATGGGTCTAAGTTATGCATACTACTATGTATATATAGAATAATAATATTAGTGTCATTTGTTCAAAATTAATATTTACATAATATTCTTCTCAAAAAAAAAAAAACATTTACTTAAATATCAAAAAATATATTGATGACATCTTCTATGAACATTGAAGTATACATTCATCTACGTGTAGATCATGATGTTATATAAAACAAGCTCGAAATCATTTTTTTTTTAAAGGTTTCTTAAAACATTAATTCAAGTATCAAACCATCCATAAGTTCTAAATGTGCAAATATATCCAATGTCAATAATATAGCGTTGCCTCTTATAAAAAAATTATCACAATAATTCTTAAGTCTTAGAAACCTCATGTTCAATTGGATTAAAAATAATTAAAAAAAAACGTATTCTGTTTTTCAAGTGTATTCACTGAGAATTTCACAGCCTATAGGCCCCATAGCTAGAGGGGGTGAGTCTCTTGCTGCACCAAAAAAAGAAGAAGAAGAAGATACCTTCTAGATTAATCGAGGTAAGAAAGGCAGGTGCAAAATTTGAATTAAGCCGCAAATTACAATGTGATAATTAACTAATCAAGAGACAGAAAGAGTAGCAGAGGAGGATAAGAGGAAGACTCTTGAGCTGCAACAATGAAAAGATTAGGACTTTTTTGGGATGTTTAATTTTTAGAGTCATTACATAGATTAAGAAGAAATATCTTTTACATACCTTTTTGAAGGAATAGTTATTCTTTATTTTCTTTAAATAATGACTTTTATTAAGAAGAATTCAAAAGGGTCCCATCTAATTAGGAAATAGCAAAAGTAAAAATAAAATCTATTTTGACTCCCTATAAAAATTGAGACAAAAGTAAAACCATTATAAAATTCTACCAAGATTCTTAAAGAGTAGCTCTTCTTAATGAACAATTACTCCTTATAATGAGAACACAACCAATCAATAAAATAGCTATTTATGAGAAATAGCAATTCCATTAGGGTGTATTTTCATTTTTACCAAATGTGCTTTTAGAGTGACCATAGTATATTTCCTATGTACTTGGGCTTTGCCTAATTTTATTTTTTCAATAAATTTCATATTCATTTGATATAAAAATAAATAAATATTAGCGCAGAGAGATTTCAATGGAGATACATCCTGTGATTGGTGTCATGAGGATCAAGAATCCATTGCCCATGTCCTCAGAGATTGTCCTATTACAACCAGGTTTTGGGCAGAAACTGAATGCCCCTCCCATCTCCGACATTCCTTTGACCTTGACATTGCAAAGACGCCTGCACCTCCTCCCTTATACTCGGAAAGGGCCATCAGTGGGCTACTTTCTTTCTATTTGGAATCTGGAATCTTTGGCTTTACAGGAACAAGAGATTATTTTCAAGGCCTTTCCTCTTTAATCTTCGTAAGGCTATTGAGAATTAGGTGGCTGAGTTCTTTTACTGCGTGATGGAGCATGCAACCACCACAAGATCGATACGGATAGCAGTGGGTTGGATCAAACCGCAGCCTCTGTGGACAAAGTTAAACACTGATGGGTCAGCCCTTGGCAGTCCGGGTCTAGCAGGTGGAGGGGGCCTCATCAGAGATTGCCATGGGGAATGGATTAGTGGCTTTGCGAGATCTATTGGCTTTACCACCAGTTTTGCTGCAAAGTTCTGGGCTTTAAGGGATGGGCTCATGCTCTGCCTAAGACTTGGTCTCAATGCTGTAGAAGTGGAAGTGGATGCCTCATCCATAATTTCTTTACTAGCCAATTGCACCGAAACTAACAGTGAGATTGCTTCTCTTGTTGATGACTGCAAGGACCTGTTGAAGAAAATCCCTCAATCTCGGATTAAGCACTGCTACAGGGATGGTAACAAGTGTGCTGACAGACTTGCAAGACTAGGAACAGACATGGAGGAGAGTTTTGTTATTTTTGATGCCCCTCCCCCAATTATTGTATCCCTTTTAACTATGGACAAACTGGGTACGATCCAGGATCGTATTTGTAATCAGGTGGTCCATACCACTTAAGTTTTAATTCAATATCCTGTTTACCAAAAAAAATAAAAACACTCAATGAGAGAAAAATTCTTATGTTTTGATGTGTTGGACAAATTTGTTAAAAGGGGAAGTAAGAGGTGGCATTGTTTTTTTTTTTTTTTTTTTTTTCTTTAATTATCATAGATAAGAAGTAAGAGGTGGCATGGGGGGAACCAGGAGTTAGTAGGTGGTGGGGATTGTAAAAAATGCTTCACTTTCTCATCTCTCTTTTTCTCTGTGAGAGAACTCAACAAAAGCATCCCTCTAAAAAGAAATTCAGGTACCTTTTAGGGCACCTTTCTTTTTGGGTAAGTGGTATAGAGTCGCCACTTTTTTTTTATACAAAAAAAAAAAAAAACTAAATATATACAAATACATGACTGAATTGTTCTCTTCATTGATTGAATAAAAGAAATTACATTTTTTTGGGTCCTAGTTACAATCTACCAAAAATACATGGCTTTTGTTCTAGTTACATTTTACCAAAAAATAAATAAATAAATAAAGACAAGGCTAGATCTACTTAACCAATGACCTAAATCCGAAGGCTAGGTTACGGCATGGGAAGGTGTTAGGCACCCATTCCGCCCAGACAGAGTCTGATCTTCTATACTCTTGTGACCAATGTACTTTTTTATGCATGTTATGAATGATATGTTGAATATGTGACACTAAAATTAAATCACTCAAATTTATTTATGAATGAAATCTCTTCTTTTGAAAAGAATCAGATTTATTTTGGGTTGGTAAAAAAATTTGGTTTTGATTTGTCAAAATACCAGATCTGTTTTGTAGTATAAAAAAAAAGTGGTTTTTGAGATGAAAATTCAGATCTATTTTTATTACATAAAATAAAGTCTTTTGGTTTGAAAAAAGTATCGGATCTGTTTTTTAAGAACTAAAAAAAATGGTTTTTGGATTTATAAAAGATCAGATCTGGTTTGTATATGTTAAAAAAAGAATGAAAAAGATTTTTTAAGAAAAGAGTTTCACTCATAATCTAAATTTATGCAACATGAATTAAAGAAAACAAACACAA
Source organism: Notholithocarpus densiflorus (assembly GCA_030021035.2). Taxonomy (NCBI): domain Eukaryota; kingdom Viridiplantae; phylum Streptophyta; class Magnoliopsida; order Fagales; family Fagaceae; genus Notholithocarpus; species Notholithocarpus densiflorus. The sequence goes on along the minus strand of JARYZH020000068.1, from coordinate 789,987 downwards.
ACACAATCATGTTTAATCTTTTTCTTTGTTTCAAATCTGCATGTATTAAAGAAAAATCATATCTATATCTAAGAAAGATACAAATCAGTTTTTAATTGAGAAAAATTCAGATCTGCATCTCATAAAATGCAGATTCGTTTTTATATGAGAAAAATTCAGATCTACATCTAAGAAAGATGCAGATATGTTTTTGTATTGAGGAAAAATCAGATCTACATCTAATAATGATGTAGATCTGTTTTATTTCAAGAAAAATCTAGATCTACACCTAATAAAGATGTAGATCTGTTTTACTTTAAGAAAAAGAATTGCTCACATGCAGGTTATTGACATTCAAGAAAAAGATTATAACAATCACAAAAAAAAAAAAAAAAAAATCATGCTTTAAACAAAACAACAATTAACAATTCATGCTATGGATAAAACATTCATCACCATAAAAAGATAGCATAAAAAAGAGGGGGCAATTGAAAACAACCTCTTGCATGAGCACTTCTTGTTCTTGAGAAGATGTTTAGGGGTTCAAAGAAACTTATTCAGTTATCTTTGAAACCTAAAAACCCTAATTTAAGCAACAAATCTCAGAAAGGATCAACAAATATCAGCAATTTGAAAGCCTCAAGATGTGTGCCTCTCAAAGCGTAAAAAAAATGTGCTAAATTATGAGGTTCAGTCTATTTTTATAGTGGTCAGATGGCTCTAAAAAATAGGTACAGACAATTAGGGTTTGAATCCGGACACATCCTTTTGCAAAAAGATCGAAAAAGGTGTGCCTTATCGTCATCCGAAGGCCGTTGGGCCAAAGCCCACAAGGAGAAAATTCGGCCCTTTTAGAGTGTCGAATTGCCCTTTGGACTCCGAACACTCTTTCGTGTTCGGGTGCCGATTGGACTACTCTTCTAGGGTTTTTTTGGCCGGTCCTTGTACCTAAACGTGTTTTCATCCCCCGTTTATGATTTTTCATCTCTTTTCTGGATAATTTAGGCTATTTAAGAATAATTATCTTGTAGATAAATACCCTAAAATAAATCTTGATAAAGTTCAGATTATCCACAATTTTATTGTTATCCAATCATCACTTTTATTCCTATGCAAGCAATCCTATTTTAAACACTAATTATCAACAAATCACAGAATTATTTAATTAATTTTAATGGTTTAACCAATCAGAATTAATTTAAACTAATCATGTGTGGTTGACCTTACCTAGACACAATGCATGTTGACCGTGCAAACTTGATCATACGATATCTTTCAATCCGATGATCCGATTTGAAAACCGGAAACACCGTTGCGACCGTTAGAATCTCAAGATTATTTTTATGATATGCAATGAATGAATTAATGCATGTAATGCAAAGACAAGTTGATGCATGTAATGCAAGAACCAATTGATGCATGTGATGCAATTTGTGGTACATGGATGATCATTCAAGTCATTCTCCTTGATTAAATTATTAGTGCAAAATTGAGTGTCTACAAAATGCCCCTCATTGACAGAGCTTGAAAAGCGAATGTCAATGTAAAACAAAGACATTGATTTTAGCGACCATGATTTAATTGAGGTTGAATTTTCAAAGATTACCTAGCCTTCGAATCTAAAATCTTTGGAACATAGAACTAGTGCCTTATCTTTTGACAAAAAATGAAAATACCGGACTTAGCTGGTAATTGATGATTTTGGAAATAATTCTTGACAAGTGGGGTGACCAAGAAACTTTCCAATCCTGATCTTGAAAATGGAGTTCTCTGGGATGACGATCAAAGGTCTTCTTCTACTTTGATCTGGAATTGCTGGAATGACGATCAAAGGTCTTATTCTACTTTGATCTGGAATGGAATGACGATCAAAGGTCCTCTTCTACTTTGATAATCTGGAATGGGAATGGCAATCAAAGGTCCTCTTCTACTTCGATCTGGAATGGAATGACGATCAAAGGTCCTTTTCTACTCTGATCTGGAGTGGAATGACGATCAAAGGTCTTCTTTTACTCTGATCTGGAATCGAAACATCGATCAAAGGTCTTCTTCTACTCTGATCTGGAATTGTTGGAAGGACGATCAAAGGTCTTCTTCTACTTTGATGTCGATCAAAGGTCTTCTTCTACTTTGATCTGGAGTTGTAATGTCGATCAAATGTCCTCTTCTACTTCGATCTGCAATTGAAATGTTGATCAAAGGTCTTCTTCTACTTCGATCTGGGATAGTTGGAATGTCAATCAAAGGTTTTCTTCTACTTCGATCTGGAATTACTGCCTACAAAAGGTCAAAATTTAGAATTAGACTTTAACTGATAGGTGCTTTATGGTCTCACTGTTTCTAAGATATGTGATTTTCATTTGCTTACTCTTGATTTGAACTTTGTCAAGAAAAGTTTAATTGAAAAAAGATTTTTCTTTTGAGAAACATTTGATTTTTGATACTTTGGAAATTTTGAAATTTTTATTTCAAATTTTGAGACTTTGGAACCTAGAAATTTTTACTTGAAATCTATAATTTAAAATCTGAAATTTTGAACCTTAGAATTTTGAACATTAAGGCTTGGAATTTTGATCATGAAATCTAAAGTTTGAATTTTTGAAAACTGAAGATTTGAGTTTAAAATTTGGGCATTGAGAATGTGAAATTGAAAGCTTAGGAATGAAAATTTTTTAATTGAAAATTTGGATTTTGAAAGATACTTGGAAACTTTGAAAAAGAATTTTTTTTTTTTTGGGTTGACTCAGCTTTTGGTTGAGTTTAAGTGTGGGGGACGAAATTTTGGCCCCCCACTTCTTTGTCTCTTCTCTTTTTTCTTTTTTTCTTTTTTTTGCTTCATCTTCCATCAACTTCTCTTCCTCTATTGGTACTATTCACCTTCTTCTTCCCCTTGATTTTTCTTCTTCATTTCACCATTTCTTCTCACAAAAAACACTTTTCTAAGCTTCTTAACTCTCCCCTCATCCATCTCCATCAATATTTCTTTAGATCTTTGTGTTTTGAGCATTTTCATCCTACACCTATTTTTGGTGAAACCCATTTTTCAAAATCCATTTTCTTTGCATTAAAATAGCTTCTTCCCCCAAGGGATCTTCTTTTTTAGCTTCTCATAGTAAGAAATATGATCCAACATTTGAGTGGCATGATGATGATGGACTTCTTCAAGACCCTAGGACTCATGCTCCATATTGTCATGTAGACACCAAGGTGAGTTTTTCTTTGGTTTCTTTGCTTGGAAAAATATTGTTACATGTTTCATTGAAAGTTTTATGGTGAGATATTGTCATTTGGTTATTTTGAAATTTTGGGGCATTGTGTGATTGATCATGTTTTGGAAATGTTGGCTTTGGGGCATTCTTGAAGTGTTTTTTTTTTTCTTTATGGTGCAATTTGGACAATGTTGGTAGCTTATGGAATTTTGACAGTGTAGGTAAATTGTGATGTTAGATGAACTTTGGTTTGGATTTTGCGAGTATTGGCATTGTGAAAAATTTGGGTTAGGCTTATATGAATGTGTTCATGATGTATGCAGGAAAAGTTTATTGCCATATGTAAACTTTGTTTTATGGACTTGGCAAAATTTTGTGGGTATGTGCATGGATATATTTATGGGTATTGGCAAACTTTTGTGGGTATGAAGTTTTGATTTGTGAAAAATTTTGTTGGATATGTGATGTTGGTTCTTAAAAAATTTGTATGGTTATGATTTTGGCTAGGTGAGAATTTCTTTGTGCATGAACTTGTGGGAATTTTTATCTTGGTCATGTAGGAATTTTTTTTTCTTTTTGCATGGCTATGAAAAATTTTGGTAGTTGTGTATAGATATGTCAAAAATTTTGGTTGTGGTAAAATTTGGTAGTGGTGACATTTTGGTGGGACATTGATTTTTTGTTGTGGGACATTGACTTTTTTGGGTGCATGGGAATTTTTGGACATGTGGGTTTTGGTTATGGAAATTGATAAGCTGAACTTTTATGTTGCAGAGTCTCAAGAGTCGAGGCAGTCTCCAAATGTTGAAAAGTGCATGGGCACCATTGTCTCCTAGCATAAATAATATCATCAATGAAGCAGGCTTCGGTACTTTCTTCAAAGTTTTGTTAAATCATGAGACACGTGAGTACAAAGATCTTCAATTACTTCTTGTTTTGGCAGAGCGCTTCTGGGACACTACCTATTCCATTTTCCAAGCATTGGGGAGGTAATGTTGACACCTTATGACTTCTCTGTTATCATTGGTCTAAGGTTGGGTGGTAAGAGAATTCTTGTCAATGATTCCTTTACTTCCATTGAGCTCAAGAAACTTCTAAGTGTAGTGCCTTCTAAAATGAGGAGTAACAATATTCCTTTGTCTTGGCTATATGAGAGTATTCCCCAATGTGAGACTGTGGCAAAGGGTGCCCGCATGTTCATGCTTCTTTTTATTGGGACCTTTCTGTGTCCGTATTTAGGTAGTACTGTGAATCTGCGCTACTTGGGGAGCTTAAGAAAAATTGAACAAATCCGGAATTATGACTGGGGCGGCATGGCCTATGCTACTCTGATGCATTTCATGACCCAACTCTCTAGGTGAAGCCTTTCAAGCTTGGGTGGGGCTCCATTTGTTTGGCGGGTGAGGTTTGATATTTATTTTGGCTATGTGTTGGTGGTGAAAATTATTTTGGCTATGTGGTAATGGTATTGTGAATTTTTCAAGTCTGGATGTATGAGAATTTTGGAGTTGGTCCTGAAATTCGGGAGGAAGTTGCTGGCATTTTTCCTAGATTTCTCCGTTGGTTGCCCAAACATCATTTGTCTATACCCTTCAGACATTCTTTGGAGATTTGGCGCTTAGTGATTGACAACCTGACAATTAATGATGTGAGTTCTTTCTTCTTTCTCCTTTTCAAATATTTGGCACTTGGTTATGCTTTAGTCCCTTCTCTTTCTGAGTTCCTTTTTGTGATTTTTCAGATGAACTTAAATCCTTGGGCAAGATGTGAGGGGTATGCTGGGTGTGAGCGGGCTATAGAACTGAATGGCCACCAAGTATTGTTTGAATGTGGGCATGGAAAGTACTGGTATCTTGGTGATCGGGTGTCGCCCCAAGTTGAACATGTGTATCCTCCTACCATAATTCCAACTCCTCCTTGTCACACTATTCGGTTGGCTGACCTTCTGGCTGATGAAGAGATTGCTCGGGCCCGTGATGGCTATATTGTTGCAAGAGTAGAAGGAAATTATTCTAACTTTGTCCGAGATCATCTACAAGGTTGCTTGGTTGGCAGAACGGTATTTCTCTTCCCTTCTAAGATCAAACTTTTGTTCTGCAAATTCCTTTTCCATATTTCTGCTTGGTAACAATATTTGCATGTTGGACTTTTAGCCTCCTACTTCTGAAGGAGAGGAAGAGGGAGAGGAAGAGGAAGAGATTCCCTTTCTTCACTATGTTGGTAGCTCTTCTAGTTCTTTCATAGAGACTTATCCTCATTTTTCGGCATGGCAGTATGATGTGATGAATCCTGATGGAACGTATAGTTCCATGCCTTTGACTAGGCCAGAGCACGTACAAGATATTCCTTGGCCCAATTCAGTATGTTCTTGAATGTTCAGTTCTTTGTCCTTATTTTCTTCTTAACTGAATGAATGGCTCTTAATCTGGTAGAGTTGCTTCAGGTTGATGTGGATCTTGTGGAAGAAAGCATGCAGATGATTGGAGGCTTGCAGTCATTGGCTCGCACTCAGTCCTCCCAATATGTGCTCAATGATTCGAATTGGGTATGCCACGTTGCTTTCTGAGCATCTCTTGCTTGAACTGTGCTTGATGGTGAAATTAACACCTGATTTTACTAACTTTTTAGGCACATCGAATGGAAACTGCTAATGCTGCCAGAAGAACTTTAGAGGAAAGGATCAGGAGCCTCGAACTTGAAAATTGTCAGTACGATCCTCGCTTTTTTGCAAGTCAGGAAGGAAATACTGAAGGTGGCTCCTCTAGAGGTGGATCAAGGAGATCCTCACGCAGGCGGACTTGGAGTCCTAATGATGCATGATTTGTATTTTTGTTTTTCCTGCAAAACAAAAGGAAGTGTTCCTTAGACAATCTTGTATTATTTCCCATGTTTAACTCTTGGTCCTTGGCACCATGTAAAGACTTTAACTAAGACAAGTTTAGAATTCACCTAATGAGATCTTGTAGTACTAATTTAAACTTATCTTGCTTGGCTCTGTTGGAATCTGCACTTACTTGAATGAGATGGAACCGAATGCCCTTAGTTTAAAATGAATGCATGATTTTTTGGAAATCTTGGTGATGATGATTTTTTCTAGAAAAATGATGATGGTGATCTTTTTGACAAATGAGCCATGGGCAAATGCCCCTAGTATACAACAGGATGCATGATTCTTGAAATTTTCAATGATATATATATATATATATATATATTTTGGAAAACTAAGACATGGGCGAATGCCCCTAGTTTGGAACATAAATCCATGAGTCTTAAAAAAACTTGATTTGATCAATTTTTTGAAAACAATGGTGCAAGTGATGATTTTTGAAAACAAGTGGGTTAGACACGTCAGAATGTCGCAATTTGATCAGAAAAAATCTTTTTGAGTGTCAAACGGTCTTAAAAAATTACACGAGAATGAAAAACTGCTTGGAATTGCATGAGTGTAGGACTGAGGGGCTGCGTGCCACTTGGCAAATAAGGAGTGCCGTTCGGCACTTTTGGAGTACCGAATTACACTTGGCCACGCCGCGATGCTTACGCCATGGTGGGCAGACTCCTCACGCTTTTCCAATGCGTGTTTCGCATTTTCGCGTTTTTTGAAAGATTTTTACTTCGTTTGTGATCATGAAACATTCTCCTAGTTAGCTACAAACTCTCTAAAACCTATTTCAAACCTGATTAAGAACTGATGCAACTTATTTAAATGAAATCTCCTGCGACAAATCTCTGGATAAAGGTTAGTAAAACATAGTAATCACAAGCAAAAGACATCTATGACTAGCAATCATAATTTTTCTCATTCAACAATTCATGATATTAACAGATGGGTTCGTAGCTTTGATTTCAATACCAAAACCAATTTTACAGCCTACAAATTAGAGGGAATCAAGGCTCTGAGGAATGTAAAGATCAAATGGGACTTCCTCCGTGCTAATATGAAATTCTGGGATCCCGAAGACCATGTGTTTCAGTTTAACACTGCTGAACTCTGTCCGACAACTGAAGAATTTTCCGCTATCCTGGGCTATGATCCATGCAAAAAATCTGTAGCGGTTTCTTGTGATCCTAGACATAAGGAATCTTTGTCTGATGCTCTCGATCTTCCTACTTCCATTACTGATAGTATGATGGAAGGTCATATGGTGAATCTTCATGCCATTATCTCTCGACTGATTGACAAATGCACCTATGGATTGACCGACAACATGCAAAAAAACTTCGGTTTGACTTTATGCTTTGTAGGAGAACTTTTGCTTTGCTCTGGAAGACACGGCTTTGTGGATGCTCAAGCTATAACTGTTGTGAATCAAATTAAGGATGGTGATAACCTTGTTTCTTTGATCTTGGCAGAAACTCTTCTAGGACTGGATGCTGTATTTTATGGTGGAGAAACTCAGAACTTCTTAGGGAGTCCTTTAACTTTGCAGATATGGCTGATGGAGTGACTGGACATGATTGCCAAGCCTACAACCAGTAATTATGGGCCTAGCAGTTTTCTTAGCAAAGCTGTAATCAAAACTGAGTGTCAAGCTGAGAGTGACTGGGTGAAATTCTTAGACAAGAAATCCAGTACTTCAATTCAATGGAACTGTTATTGGTGGAAGTGCCCACCCCCTCTACTGAGGTCTCTAAGATCAGATCATATATTCCTTGTTGGATTGCAGAGGGCAACTTTCTACAAGGAAGATAGACTCTTGAGGCAATTGTTAGGTTCTAAAGACTTAGAATTAATGTATTTAGAATTCTAATTTGTATTGTTGGCAAACCATGATCAAAACAAGTTGGTTAGTCGTGTTTAGACTTGCTCAAAGTTATGTCTTTTATGTAAAGTTGGATTTAAGTGGATGCAAAATTCACTGAGCATTTCGGCTTGGCTCGATCGATCGAAGCTTAGGCTCGATCAATCGAATTTCGGATCTAATGCGTTTTTCTGCATAATTCCAACTCAGCCCTAGCTCATTAAAACGTTTTAGGATTTTATGTTTTGCCCTAGGTATATAAGGCAACCCTAGCCACGTTTTTAGAGGAGTTCCGGTTGCTCATATTGCTGTTTTGTGTAAATCTCTTGTGAGATCTAGAGGAGCTTTCCTTTACACAAAGCTTAGGGTTTTCAAGGAGGAGATGTTATCTACACCTTGATGATCAACTCAGTTGCTGCCATTGAAGCTTAAAGAAAAACAAGGGTGGGTGCTTGTATCTAGTGGTGAATCCAAGAAAGAAGGAGTTCGTGGTCTCGGAGTTTGCACGTGGTCATGTCAGTAAGTTCTACTGGTGGGTAGCAATAAGAAGTCAAACGGGGAGTTTGTAAGTCTTATTGTATGAACTTCGATTCTTTCAAGATAGTGGATTCGGGTTTAACTTGAGGATAGCTAGGTTAAATCCTCCCCAGGTTTTTACCGCTTTGGTTTCCTGGGTGATCATATCATTGTCTTATTTATATTTCCGCTACCTTGCATGATATGATTGTTTGATTGTGATAACCTAGATCTGGAATTTGGACTAAGTAACAACTTGGCTGATTAACTAGGTTAATCCATTTGTGTTTTAAGGGGTCTAAAAAACCAACAGCAATTCAAATATGAGCAAGGAATGCCTGATGGCAAAAGAAGAAGACCTTTCTATCCTGTGGACACAAATCCTACTTCTGTGCAGAACATGCTATTGGGTTTAGAGATGGCTGACCGAGTAGACCAATCTTTTGTCAAGGTTCACTTTCACAAGATGACTACAGAATACTCTAACTGGTTGATAGACAAGATTGTTGACAAGAAAGCTGAAAGGATTGCTATGTGAGAACAATTTCTCAGAGACAACCAGGAAAGACCTGATAAAGACAACTATGAATTCAAAAGAAGGGACAGGAACGATGAAGTACCTATCACAAAAGAAATTAATGACCAACAGAAAAAGAAAAGATTGAAGACAAAGTGACCTTCATATTTTTTTTGGCTTTGAACATGCTTATTTTAGAAGTTGACATAAAACTCTTATGTTTAGGAATTATTTGGGATTTGTAGGTTAAGGATTCTGTTTAAAGTGTAGGCTTTTGGGGTTTGGAATTTTTATGGTTTGGTTTAGGGTTTGGGTTTTTGGATTTTGTGTAATGACATGGTTTAAGGGAATGGTTGAATTTTTGGTAATTTTGGTTAATGGGCAAATGGTGGGTTTTGGGAAAATGTGACTGAACCAATGCATGGTTGCCTACGTACCCCCTTGATAGAAGGATCAGGTCATCACGTAGTTCATTTATGATGATGGATTTTTTTATTTGCTTTAACTTTTGCCTAGGTTGCCCTTTCGGGTTTTCAACCTAGCAGACTCTCTCACCTTTTTTTTTTTTTTTTAACTTTCCTTTTGCATAGATTGCCCTTTCGGGTTTTCAACCTATCTTCTTCTTTTTCTTTTTGTTTTTTTTTTTTTGTTTTTTTTTTTTTTAGTCAAACCTAGGAAGGGAAATAACATAATTTACAACCACTTCAGACGTGGTGCTTTCAGACTACCATCTCAAACGTGGTATTTCTTCAATTGATCCATGTTGGTTGGCTCAGTGTAAGGGTTTGCATCCAAGTCCATCAATCTTACTGCTCCCCAGAGTATATCTGCTTGATAATGTATGGGCCTGCCCAATTTTGCTTGAATTTCCCATTTACATCTTGAACTGGGACTCAGATTTCCTTCAACACTAAATCCCCCAACTTCAAATCTCTGGTTCTCACCTTCTTGTCAAAAGCTTTCCTAAGCCTCCTCTGATAACCTTGAATGTGATACAAGGCTTTGAGTCTCTTCTCATCTAACATGCACAACTGATCATATCTGCTTTGCAACCAATCTGCTTTAGAGATTTCACTTTCCAGTATTGTCCTTAGTGAACGGACACCCATTTCAATGGGAATGACTGCTTCCATCCCATACACCAATGAATAAGGAGTGGCTCATATGGAAGATCGAATTGATGTTCTATACCCCTAGAGTGCATAGGGCAACTGTAGGTGCCAGTCCTTATAGTTCTTTGTGCTCTTCTTCAAGATTCACCCTATGTTTTTATTAATAGCCTCAACTGCTCCATTAGTCTGAGTACGATAAGGTGAAGACTTGTGGTGTTGAATGTTGAACTGTCGTAGTAGCTTCTCTGTTTATCCTTTAAAGTGCAACCTATTGTCTGAAATGATTTCATGTGGTACCCTATATCTGTAGATGATATTGGTCTGAATGAATTGAGCAACTTTCTTTGAATTTAGGACTTTGTATGAAGCAGCTTCTACCCATTTAGTAAAGTAGTCAATGGCTACGAGTATGAATTCATGGCCATTGGATGTTGTTGGGTGAATCTTCCCAATAATGTCTATTCCTCATGTAGAGAACGGCCAGGTCGATGTCATGGTATGTAATGGCATGGGTGGCGTGTGTTTCAGATCTCCATGGACTTGGCATTGATGGCATTTTCGAACATGAGCTGCACAGTCGGCTTCCATGGTAGTCCAGTAGTAACCCTGTCTCATTATCTTCCTTGACAGCATGTGTGAATTCATATGTGGCCTATAACTTGACTCATGAACCTCTCCAATTATTTGTTGTGCTTCCTTAGTAGTTACACACAGGAGATGAATTCCATCATATGAAGTTCTGTAAAGCTTTTCTCCACAAATGATGTAATTAATGGACAACCTTCGGATGGTTAACTGATCATTCTTGTCTGCAGACTTTGGATAGGTCACATCCTTGAGATATTGTAGGATGTCTGAATACCATTCACTTTCCTCATTCTTTCCCTTATCTTCTTCTATTGTCATGCAGTAGGCTGGTTCTTCTTTTTATTCCAACACTATCGGTCTAGCTTCATCTTCTTTTGGCCCATCCATTATGGATGCCATGGTTGCTAAAGCATCTGCAATTTGATTCTGCATCCTCGGCACATACTGATATTAGATCTTGCTAAATTTTGATGCCCACTTCTGAAGACATTCATGATAAGGCATCACCCTTTCTTCTTTGATCTTCCATTTATTCTGTACCTAAGAGATTATTAATGCTGAGTCACCGTACACCTTCAACTCTTTTACTCCAAGGCCTAGGGCTGCTTGTAGACCCATGATGCAAGCTTCATATTCTGTGGCATTGTCGGTGGCAAGAAAGTTGAGTTTGCCAGAAAATGGAATATGTGTCCCTTTTGGAGAAATTAAAAGAACTCCAATTCCACTTCCGTTTTTGTTAAGGACATATTTTATGTAATTGGCTTATCCTTTGACAAAACGCACTTTACTTGTATTTGGGTAGATCTAGGATGTGTTTGATACTTCAAGAAACTTTGTTTCAAGTTCAAGTGTTAAAGACATGCAAGTTTGTCCAAGAATCAAGTGAGAAAGTGCTGAATTTTAAAACTCGATAGCTGCTCGACACCTCCTCGACACCTGGCTATCTGTCGAGCTCTTAAGATGTTTCTTATCGCAATCTCAACACCTTCTCGATAGCTGGTCGATCGATCGAGAAATCTTTTGTCTCCTCGATAGCTCCTCGACACCTAGTGGATCAATCGAGATGTTCCTCGACACCTTCTCGACACCTCCTCGATCGATCGAGATTTACTGAGCCTTACGAATTTCAGATTTTCAGATCTGATTTTCAGCCCATACTGACATGTATGTGTAGGGTTTCTTTTCTCACAACCCTAGACCTATATAAGGCTTATTTTAGAGGCCGTCACATAAAAGAATACAAGGAGAACATATGTAAAAGGTGACCAATGCCTTATTCTCTCTTAAAGAAGCTACTGCGTCTTTGCGCCTTAGGGTTTTGTAACCAAGTACTTCTTGATCTTCATTGTTGATGAAGTGAAGAACTTTGCAGCCAACATCTTCTTCTAGTTGGTAATTGAAGTCACGTACTGGGATCTGCGCAATTGGTTAGTCACGTATTGGGATTCGTGCTCATCAAAAGGGTGGCGTTCATATATTAAAGAGTTTAGAGATTCTGAAGCGGTAAAAGGTTTCTGCTGTGAGTTCATCTACGGGGATTGTAGAGTCTAGGGACAAAGGTTTTGTACTAGATCTGAAACTTCTCTTTACTATAGTGAATTACTTTTCGGGAAGGTTTCCCCTCAGGTTTTTTACTATGAAACTAGTTTGTTTCATTGGTTTTCCTGGGTCATCATATCTTATCTTATTTACTTTTCCGCTGCATTTATTTGTGACATGATATTGATGTTTGTTTGTTTTAACAAGATTTATTTATAATAAACCTAATTAACAACTTGGGGTTAAAACTTGTTAATTCTATCAACCGGGGTCTAAATTTTCCAACAAGTGGTATCAGAGCGGGTACACTCTGATTGGATTAATTTCCTGAGTGTGATCCTTGACCCCCGTTGTCATGGATCGTGGACAATCTCTTTTGATTCCTCCTTTATTTGATGGAACTAATTATGCGTACTGAAAAATTCGTATGAAAGTATTTTTGCAGGCTTTAAGTGAACAGGTATGGCAAGCTGTTGAAGTTGGATGGATTAAGCCAAAGGAAGCGCTAGTGGATTGGGATGATGCAACAATCGTAGCGGCAAATTTCAGCAGGAGGGCCTTGAATGCTTTGTTTTGTGGGGTGACCAATGAGGAATTCAAAAAGATATCATCCACGGAAGTTGCCAAGAAAGCATGGACTATTCTTGAGACCACCTATGAAGGTATCAAGGCAGTAAAGACTGTGAAGTTTCAAAAATCCACTAGTAGTTTTAAAGAAATAAGGAAGGAGGAGGATGAGACCTTTGATGAGTTCTATGCTAAACTCATTGATATTGTGAATTCTGCCTTCAATCTTAAAGAATCTATAGCGGAATCCAAAATTGTCAGGAAAATCCTTAGGTCCTTGCCTGAAAGATTCCATGCCAAGATCACTGCCATTGAAGAAGTAAAGGATATTGATCAACTTCCTTTGACTGAGCTTGTAGGGAACCTTCAAACCTATGAGATGGGATTAGGCTCAATGGAAAAAGGTGGAAAGAGTAAAAGTTTGGCTCTTAAGGGTATAGAGGAAGAGATTGAGGACTCTGAAGATGAAGATGAAGATGAAGATGAGGATGAGGATCTAACCTTCATAACTAATGAGATTATCAAGCTTCTTCAGTTCAAGAAAAAGGATAAGGGCAAACCTCCGAGAAAATATAAATCCTCAAGGAAGAGCAAGAATGAGAAACCCCTCATCCAATGCCATGAGTGCAAAGGTTTTGGTCATATGAGGATAGAGTGCCCAAACTACCTCATGAAGGAAAAGACCAAGGAGTCAAAAGATAAAGGGTTGGTTGCTACTTGGAGTGACACTGAGAATGACTCTTCTGATGAGTATGTGGGTGAATGTAGTCATGTTATGGCCTTTGCTACCTCAACCGATAAGGTGATTGTGGAAAGTGCTAGTGACAGTGAGGATTCTTCTGATGATGAAATACCCAAGAAGATGACCCTTCAAGAAGCCTATGATAAGCTATGCACTGAATTTATAAAATCTGAAAAGACTTCTCATCTTTGTAGAAATGAGTTTAATGAGGTAAAAACTGAAAAAGCCGATCTGTTAGTCAAACTAGATGAGACTACAAGGTTAGTTAAGACTCTTGTTATGGAGAACACCTCATTAGAAGAGAAGGTCAAGAATCTTGAGGTTGAGCTTAGTCAAGCGAGAACTCAAATAGAGAGGATGTCTAGTGCAAAGCTTGATGAGGTATTGAGTGCTCAAAAGCCTAGTTCTGATAAGACTGGCTTAGGATATGTTGTTTCCTCCGGCCCCTTCTCTTCCACGGCTTCTGGATCAAGGACTATCTTTGTGCCCTAATCTGAGAAAGGTAATAAATATATGAAATCCAAAACTGATTTGACTAATTCTAAATCCTTTGTTAGACCTCATGTTTGTCACCATTGTGGTGTTTCTGTACACATTCGTCCTAATTGCTTTAGGTTGTATCATCATAAGCAATTGTCCAAACGATCACAAGTTTCCTCTCAATAACCTACATCTTTATTTAGAGAGTTATTAAAAGTTTTGAGCTTTTTAACTCAATTTCAGGAGAATTTTAATTCTTCTATGTCCTTTATTAGATATGCTAGGACACGTGCCTTTTCATCTTTACGGCTAAAGACTCGTGATGTGTGGGTGAGAAAGGAGCCTAAGACTTAATTGTCATTTCTGTTTGTCTTCTGCTTTATTTCTTTCTATCTAAAGTAGGACTCTTTTTGCTTGATTTCTTATCTGCTTTTGGAATCATGCTTTCATGCATCTGCATCTACATCTTTCTATCATGCCTTCATGCATATGCATCTTTCTTTCATACTTTCATGTTGTTTGTCTATTTTTGTTTGGTTGTTTAGTTTTTATTTTGTTTTGTTTTCAAAATAAAAATAAAAATGAAAAATAAAAAATAAAATACAAAAACAGTGTGTTTTGTGTATATTGGTACTTGTGTACCTTGGATGGCCATTGAAACAAATTTTTCTAAACTTTGTATCTCTTGTAGCTTAGATGAGCATCTCTATGCACAACTAAGCAAGTGAGATTTGTGGCTCTTGTTTGTGATGAGTAAGATTAAGTTATTTCTTATACTTAACACTCGTATCACTCTTTTTGATGGAAAGGATTAGAAAATTCTAAGAGAAAGGCATAAATAATCATCTAATCACTGTTACCCACCAATCATGAATGACATTTGTGTGCTTCGGCATAGCAAAATTGGAATGTCAAATGCTTAACATAATTGGGTATTTCTTTTTTATCTATTATATGCCCATGCATGATTTGCTTAAAAAGAAAAATATGCAAAAAAAAAAAATCAAAAGCAAAAAGATCAAAACTGCTTTAAATATGATTGCAAGCGTGTTTTTTAGGAGATGTGGGAGTTATAGGATGTACCTCAAAGGTGATAGTCCTCATCAAACAGTTATGATTGTGTGTGAGTTAAAGTGATTTACTCATATCTCAAATCGTCATAACATGTATACACTTATGCAATATTGCGATGTTTTTCACACACAACATAAAATATTCTTTGTTACTCTTGATACATGTGCAGGTATAATGTGATTTAGTCATCACAAGGTTTTACATGTGTTAATGTATGCTCACTAAACTGTCTTAACTTGTTTTTAAAATATAAAATTAGTTAGACTTGTTTAGTGCGTGTGTGTGTTTATGGAATCTATGAGCATGACATTTTTTGTTGTTGAGAGATTTGTCTTTCACATGTTTTGCATATTTCTATTATCTTGTCATCCATAACATCTTGTTTCATTACATTCATGCATTTATATGGATTTCTTGTGCCCCCTTAATCATCCTTGATCATTTTTATGTTTCTCGAGTGAAACTTTCTAGCTTCTTGTACCCTTTGTCAATCATGACAAAAAGGGGGAGAAATTATGATGTGGTTTCTTTTTTTAAGATTCTACATGTTAAGGGGAGAAATACATGCCTCTGTAAGGGGAAGTTGTGTTTCATCTTGTTAGGGGGAGTGCTTACCTCCTTCTTCTTGTACACCGTTCTTGTGAACATATTTACATACATTGTGCTTATCTTTGATGATGTATGTCTTCTTCACCTATCCTTACATGTGTTGTTTCTTTTCTATCTTTATACACATGTTTCTACTTGTATGCAATCTATTATTTCTGTTTCACACTAAGATGCCTTAATGAGTTTTGTTTAAAGTGTTTTAGAAATACAAGTTGTCAAAGTCTACTTGCCATGAACTCTCTTCTTGCAAAGTTTTTCAAGAGTTTGTGTTAGGATAGATTTTATTGTATTCAACAAGTGAGTATAAGTTGAGTGATTTATGACTTCTCTCATATGTTCATTTGTTTGTTGTGGTTTTGTCACAGATTGCCAAAGGAGGAGATTGTCAAGGACATATTTTATGTAATTGGCTTATCCTTTGACAAAACACACTTTACTTGTATTTGGGTAGATCTAGGATGTGTTTGATGCTTCAAGAAACCTTGTTTCAAGTTCAAGTGTTAAAGACATGCAAGTTTGTCCAAGAATTAAGTGAGAAAGTGCTGAATTTTAAAGCTCGATAGCTGCTCGACACCTCCTCGACACCTGGCTATCTGTTAAGCTCTTAAGGTGTTTCTTATCGCAATCTCGACACCTTTTCGATAGCTGGTCGATCGATCGAGAAATCTTCTGTCTCCTCGATAGCTCCTCGACACCTAATGGATCGATCGAGATGTTCCTCGACACCTCCTCGATCGATTCAGATTTACTGAGCCTTACGAATTTCAAATTTTCAGATCTGATTTTTAGCCCATGTTGACATGTATGTGTAGGGTTTTTTTTCTCACAATCCTAGACCTATATAAGGCTTATTTTAGAGACCGTCACATAAGAGAATACAAGGAGAACATATATAAAAGGTGACCAATGCCTTATTCTCTCTGAAAGAAGCTACTGCGTCTTTGCGCCTTAAGGTTTTGTAACCAAGTGCTTCTTGATCTTCATTGTTGATGAAGTGAAGAACTTTGCAGCCAACATCTTCTTCTAGTTGGTGATTGAAGTCGGGTACTGGGATCCGCGCAATTGGTTAGTCACGTACTGGGATTCGTGCATCATCAAAAGGGTGGCGTTCATATATTGAAGAGTTCAAAGGTTCTGAAGCGGTAGAAGGTTTCTGCTGTGAGTTCATCTACGGGGATTGTAGAGTATAGGGACAAAGGTTTTGTACTAAATCTGAAACTTCTCTTTACTACAGTGAATTGCTTTTCGGGAAGGTTTCCCCCCAAGTTTTTTACTGTGAAACTAGTTTGTTTTATTGGTTTTCCTAGGTCATCATATCTTGTCTTATTTTCTTTTCCGCTGCATTTATTTATGACATGATATTGATGTTTGTTTGTTTTAACAAGATTTATTCATAATAAACCTAATTAACAACTTGGGGTTAAAACTTGTTAATTCTATCAATCATGGTCTAAATTTCCCAACAGTTTTGATTTGTTGCTCCATCAAAATACATTTTCCATGATTCTACTTCAATCCCCATGATGTCTTCATCCAGAAAGTCTCCTTGGATCTCTTTAGCTTCTTCTGGTAAACAATGAGCTAGGTGATTGGAAATTGCTCTCCCCTTCACAGATTTCTAAGTCATATAATTAATATCAAATTCTGACAAAAGCAAAACTCATTTAGCAGTCTTTCCATCTTGCACAGTTTTTTCCATTAGGTACTTCAAATGATCCATTCTTGCAATCAACCGGACCTTGTAAGCAAGCATGTAATGTCTGAATTTACGAGTTACCCATACGAGTGCTATACATGTATTTTCTAATGGTGAATACTTCTCTTCATAAGGTAACATCTTCTTGTTGATGTAGTAAATCGCATTCTCTTTTCTAGTCTCCTCTAGGTATTGAGCAAGTAAAGCCCCTATTGCTGTATCTATAGTGGTGAGATACAACAACAATGGTTTTTCAAGAACTGGCGGGACAAGTATAGGTGGTTTCATCAGATAACTCTTGATCTTCTCGAAGGCTTCTTGGCATTGTTCATTCCACACTGTAGGGACTTCTTTCTTAAGTAGTCGGAAGATTGGGTCACACGTAATAGTGAGTTGGGCTATGAACCTGCTGATGTACTGTATCCTCCCTAGAAATCCTCGGATCTCATTTTTAGTCCTTGGAGTCTTCATCTCTACAATTGCCTTGATTTTGTCAGGATCAACTTCTATTCCCCTTTGGCTTACCATAAACCCTAACAGTTTTTCGGATGTGACTCCGAAAGTACACTTCTTTGGATTCAACCGCAACTTATAGAATCAGATTCTTTCAAAGAACTTCCTCAAAGCTGGTATGTGCCCTTCACGGTCTTTGGACTTCACTATCATGTCATCAACATAAACCTCTACTTCTTTATGGATCAAATCATGCAACAAAGTGGTGGCTACTCGTTGGTAAGTAGCACCAGCATTTTTAAGGCCAAATGGCATGACCCTGTAGCAATATGTCCCCCATGGAGTGATAAAGGAGGTTTTTTCCATATCTTCTAGAGCCAGTTTAATCTAATTGTATCCTGAAAATCCATCCATAAACGAGAGCAGCGCATGCCCTGCTATGTTGTCAACCATGACGTCAATGTGAGGCAATGGAAAGTCATCTTTCGGGCTAGCCTTGTTCAGATCTCAAAAATCTACACACATTCGGACATTCCCATCTTTCTTCAGTACCGGAACCACATTAGCTAACCACTCTAGATAGTTGACAACTCTTAGGAATCCTGTATTGTACTGTTTCTCTACTTCTTCCTTGATTTTAAGAGTCCACTCCGGCTTCATTCTTCTTAACTTCTGCTTGACTGGCTTCATGGTTGGATCTGTTGGAATGCAATGCTATACTATATCTGTATCAATCCCAGGCATGTCTTCATATGACCAAGCAAAGACCTCCTTAAACTCGGACAGCAGTGCCACTAATGCATCTTTCTCTGAGGTGGTTAGGGTATTACCCACTTGGATCATTTTGGGTTCATCATTGGTTCCCAGGTTAATGGGTTGGGTTTCTTCTTTTATAGGTTCTAGGTATCCATGTTTTAATTCCTTATTATTAAGAGTTTCTTTACCAATTTCAGAAGTAAAAAAATTCAAAGCCAGCAAATAAGCAGAATCAGAAATCATATTAAAAGGGAAAGAGTTTTTTACAGACTCTATAGACTCAACAGACTCAACTGGAAAACTATCACAAACAGACTTAACAGAAATAGAAACACTAGCAGAAATAGACTCAATAGGAACGGAAACAATGTTCTTGGCAAGAGTGACTGGTTCGGCGGTCTTGATCTTCTTGGCAAAGGTGACTGACTTGACGGTCTTAATCTTCCTCACAGAGTCCTCCAGGGGGTGGGCAACTCCTTCCCATACCCAATTCTTTAACTCGGTCATGGCTTCCACAATGACAGGTGACTCCCAGTAAGTTCCTTCTTCCCCCAGCATCAGTACTGTGGGATCTACATCCATATCATCTGTAATTTCTTCTTCAACCTCCATGTCTGTGGGCTTGTCAGTCACAAAAGCATCCAGGCGCTCTATGCTATCCATCCATTCATCAAATAGATCGTGTTTGCTTCTATTGCACAAGTCAGTGGATTGAGGGAGATGTTCTAACTTACTTTCTTCTATTTTCTCCTCATTACGTTCCGCATTCTCAAGTGTCATGATTTTAAGACTGTGGACCATTAGCTTTTGGTCTAAAGCGGCCAACCTGGCTTCTATGTCATCCTCCTCTTCAATATATAGGGTTGGTGTACTTGGTTCTAAATCATAATACGACCCCAATTCTGGAACTTCTCTTCCATGCTTATCATACCTAGGGCCAGACCTTGAACTGACATTGGTGATATCACTCCAATTTGAAAGATGCCCATAGGGATATTCATCATAATACATTTGATTGGCTTGTGCATTCTCCTCTCTTGCATCCTTTAACACATTTATCAACTTGTATTGGTCACTATCAGTGTTGCTCCACCTGTTGGCTTTGGCATCGTCTTCTATGTCTTCATCATAATAGTCCACATCACTGTCATATTCCTCATAGAATAGGTCTGCATCTTTATCTTCTCTATCACTAGAGGGTTCACCCCAATCATCTCCACTTTATGGGCTATCATAACTTCTATTGCTGTTGTCATAACTATTGATGCTGCTGTCATCATCATCATGTCCACCATCACTGCTACTGTTGTCACTACTACTATCACTCTTGTCTTCACTTTCATCTTCATCATCACTAGGGGCTGTTCCTCCTTCCTCATCTCCATCATTGGCTCTTAGTTCACATAGACTCTTCTTCTATATTGCAAATAGGATCTCCAAGGAGTGTAGTCATGGCATCAGGATCCATGTGATCAGCCCAATCAGTAGGGACCCAAGTTGTATCTTTCTTTTTCAATTCCGAAACCTCATTGTTGCAATCAAGTAGTATCTCGAAACAAGGCACCATTGTCTTTGTCACAAGATCAAATCTCGGTTCCAGGAATCCCCAATATCGTTGACTTTCTCCAGTTTTTACAAACTTCCCATTCAATGTAGGAGTGTAGGGCTTCAGAGGTTTTGGAAGACAAAGGAGTCCTTTTGCTTTGGCTTTGGCTCGAGCCATCCTTCTTACTTCCATCTCTAGCAAATCATCATCAGTGGGCTTATAGCCTAGCCCAAAAGGTGGTGTGGCAGTAGGAATCACTAAGTCTTGAACAGTTGGTTTCTTCACAGCTCTCCCCAAATTCATCCCAGGAAAGTAATTCATTCTTCTCATCATTGCTACCACATTGTTGTTACCATAAGGAGTGAAGTCCATTGGGATCTTCTCGACTTCTTCTTCTCTCTTTTCAAAACCAGGCCTCTCAATCTTAAAGCCATCCAAAGTCAATGGCTCTTTCTCAGAATCAATACCATAAATAGGTTTAGGTACAATCAAAGTATCCCCATAGATGGTCACAATAGTCCCTTCATATGGAAATCAAACCTTTTGATATAGGGAAGAAGGTACAGCTTTTGTGTCATGGATCCATGGTCGCCCAAGGAGCATATTGAAGCATGAGGCTATATTAAGGACTTGAAAATCTACCTTCTTGACCATTGGTCCTATGGTAAGCTCTAATGTTATGGTTCCCAAGACCTATCTTCCACTGTTGTCGTATGCCCTCACATGTTGATCAGTAGGCACAAAGTCTTCAACACTCAGGCCAAGGCAGCTTGCAATCTTCAAAGGACACACGTTCAAGGCACTTCCATCATCTACCAAAACCATCGGTATTCTCTTCCCCAAGGCATCTATAGTGATATGCAACGGATCATTATGGTGCTTCCCTTTCTTGGTCAGATCCTTGTTAGAATTGGAAATAGTGAGTTCTCTATTGATGGACCCAATCATAGCATTCAGATCCTAGGAGGTTATGGTTGTAGGGACTTGGATTTGGTTGAGCAGGTCTACTAGGTTTTGTCGATATTTGTATGAGGCCATGAGTAAACCCCATAAGGATATGTTGGCTTGTGTCTTCTGTAGTTGCTCCATCTTACGGGCTCTTCTAATCATCTCCTCCATTTTATTCATCCTTTCATTGATCTTCTTCTCATTCTTTAAGGCTGGTGAATCATGATCAATCTTGTCCTCCTCTTGATTACCCTTTGAACTCTGAAATTGTTGCATCATACGGTTCATGTCTTCCCTCAACTAAATCTGACTAGCTACCATGGTGTTGAGTAGCTCTTGGGTGTTCATGGGTTTCTCTGTGTTTGGGTGTTCTCCCTCTTCTGCCATGTTGCTAGGAGCTTCAAACTTCTTGTGGCTTGAACTGTCTTAGAGGTCAAAGATGGGATTGCGATGTTGCAGCAGTGGAGTCTCTTCTATGCTTGAAGGCTTTAGTATTGTGATGGGAGTGATGGGCTTGGAACAAGAGCTACTAGCTTGAATGTCGGGCTTTGGTTCTCTTTGCAGCCTTCCTTTAGATCTTGACCAGATTCTCCCCTAATGACAAGCTTGGTCAGGTTAATCAAAGCTAAGACCCTATCTACATCCATCAATCAATCAAAACAAACACACACAACATACAATGTAATTTTAACCGGGACAGACCTAAGGGTAAGTTCTAAGTCATTATGTTGTAGAGTGGGTTTGTTGTTTCATTGTTTCCCATAGCTAGGACGTTACACCTCCCAACTTGTAATGTAATGAACATTGCGTTAGTCCAAACAGCATGGTTTGTCCGTTACAGTCAACAGGAAATGATCCAATGACTTTAGGTTATGAGTTGGTGAGTTCGCCACTCGGTACCCAAATCTAATAAAGACCGGTGATCCAATGACATCACACTTGCATTATAACTATATTTTCATGCTTTTTAGATGTGTGCTATATATGTTGAACTGTTTGTGTGCTGTTAGGATTGGATTGGGCTGAGCCCATGATGTATTTATATTTTGCATGTCACATGTTCATGCATTTTCATGCATACGTACCTTATTGTTTTTATCTTTTGATATTAAAACTGTTTTGGTGCTTTTCTGATTGTCTCTCTCTTCCTCTCTCTCTCTTTCTTACGTTAGTTGCATCATGGCACCTAAACGTAAATCCACTCCGTCCTGGAACCCTCTTCATTCCAGGGCATCTTCTTCTTCTTCTCCTTCTGACCCTACTCCATCTCACGTACAGTTCCGTGATGAGAAGGCCAAGTCGGACTTCTCGGAGAACTTTTCACGACAAGGCATTCATTCGGAACGCCAAGTCATTTTGTCAGATTTTTCTGACACTGACCTACCCACTGTCATCTACAGTAGGGGTTGGGAGTCACTTTGTGGCGTCCCGGTCACGTGCCCTTCCGTGATCATACAGGAGTTCTACTCCAATATGCACGGATTTGATTATTCTACACCCCTATTTGTCACTCGCGTTCGGGGTATACGCATGGTAATTACTCCGGATATTGTATCTGAGATACTACACGTTCCCAGGGTAGCACATCCTGACTACCCTGGTTGTGATCGTCTTAAGACTATGTCTAAAGACGAACTCGCGTCTCTATTTTGTGAGACACCATCTTCTTGGAGTGAATGTCAAAACACCCCTTACTCGGCCTTTGCAAAAGGTCCGAGATTCCTTAATATGGTAAAGACATTTATCCTTCATCCTTTGTCACACTATAACACTATCACAGAGCCTCATGCTCGCTTTTTGTTATCCCTAATTGAGGATCTTTCTATTGACTTCCATTCTCACTTCATATTCTCCCTTATAGATGTTTATAGGAATACGACGACCCGTAATAAGCTCATTTTTCCTTCGGCTATCATGCGGCTCCTTCGCCATTTTTCTGTCTCCTATCTCGAGTCTCCCTATTTCACATTCATGTGTGCCATCGATGCAGTTACCGTTCGAAGGAGCGCGGCACAACTTCGACCGAGGCAGCCCCAGACAGAGACGGCAGCTCCTCCAGCTTCTACCACTCCATCCACCTCCGCTCCTTCGTTTTCTGTGGGTGGAGTGACACTTGAGGCCATCATGGCACAGCTTATGCGCATGAATGCTCGCCTTGACACTCTCAACAATGAGTTGTGTCAGGTGAACACTCGTGTTAGTCGTATCGCATGACGACAGGCTGTCATGGGTGGTTTCATAGTGGCTTCCTTTCCATCTCCATCGGCTTCTGAGGATGAGAGTGACGATGGCTCCGGCAGTGATAATGCTGACCCGCCTAGTGATTATGAGATGTTTACTTGATGTACTTACCCCTTTGTCACTCGTGACAAAAAGGGGAAGTAGTTTTAAGATGAGAGTAACCATACTCATAAGGGGAGGGTTAGTACAAGAGATTTTGTGATAGGGGGAGTGTACATGAGGAATGTAGTGAGGATTTTTGTATCTTTTCTTTTCTTTCTATTTTAGATACATTATTTCTCTTGTATATTGGTCTTGTGACCATTTGCCATACATTGTACTTATATTTGGTTTATATATATTTTGATGTATGTTATTTCACCTATCTCTCCATGTGTTGTTTCTTTTCTTTCTTTATACACATGTTTCTTATTTACTCTATGCAATCTATTATTTCTGTTTCACACTAAGATGCCATGATGAGTTTTGTTTAAAGTGTTTCAGAAATACAGGTAATCAAAGTCTTCTTGCCATAAACTCTCTTCTTGCAAAGTTTTTCAAGAGTTTGTGTTAGGATAGATTTTATTGTATTCAACAAGTGAATATGAATTGAGTGATTTATGACTTCTCTCATATGTTTATTTGTTTGTTGTGGTTTTGTCACGGATTGCCAAATGGGGAGATTGTTAGGACATATGTGATTCAATGTTAGGAACATATGTCAATATTTTATGTAATTGGCTAATCCTTTGACAAAACGCATTTTACTTGTAATTGGGTAGATCTAGGATGTGTTTAATACTTTAAAGAACAAGGTTTCAAGTTCAAGTATTAAAGTCATGCAAGTCTGTCCAAGAATCAAGTGAGAAAATGCTGGATTTTAAAGCTCGACAGCTAGCATCTATCGAGGTTTAAAAGCTGTTTCAGCCCGTGGCTCGACAGCTAGCTTGATAGATGGCTATCTATCAAGGTTTATGAAACTCAGTTTTTCAGAGCTGTTTTTCATCCAATCCGTGAGTATGTGTTTAAGCTTTCTTTTCTTACAACCCTAAACATATATAAGGATTATTTTAAGGGCCGTAAAAGGTTACACGAGTTGCACAAGTGTGAAGCAAAGTTTTGTTCATGCAAATTGTGAACAGAGATAGAATTTGTCCTAGTTCATCTTTTTCTTGAAGAAGCTGCTGTGTTTGTACACCGTAGGGTTTTGTAACCAATGAGCTTCTTGATCTTCATCGTGTGATGAACTGAAGAACTTTACAGCCAACATCCTTCTCAAGTTGGTGATTAAGTCGCATACTGGTATCCGCGCATCTATTGGTTAGTAACGTACTAGGAGCCTGCATTGAAAAAGAGAGATTGTCACTACAGAACAAGTCCAATTGGGTATTGGGGTAAAAATTCAACTATAGGTTGGTATAAGGTACTGGGATTCCTTTACTTGTAACTGCTTGTTGTGATAATAGTGAATTCTCGAGAATGGTGACCTTAAAATCACTCAGTAGGGTTTTTGCTGTGTAGGTTTTCCCCATTTGTAAACAAACCACCGTATCAATTTATTTTCCGCTACATATTTAGTTTAATTGGTGATTTGTTTGTGTTGTCACGCATATTGTATGTTAATCTAATTAATTAATCAACTTGACTAATTAATTGGTTAATCTATCACAAGAGGTCAATACATTCTTGGCCTATCATATTCTTAATATCTATTTCCAAAACTCATGATAATTATTCACCTTATTATAATTATCTATAGAAAAACTCATGAGATTATCACATTATTCCACTATAGTGGTTGTTACCATATTTTAATTGAAACCCATGGATATTGCCTCTATTTAAAACCCATAGTAAATATTATTCTCAAGAAATATTGGAGGTCATTATTTAAAAGCCCTAAAGAAAATATTGTTTACAAAAATAATTCATAACAAAAATTATGAGAAATTATACAAGTTGTTATTTAAAGTCCATAGAAATTAATACCCAAAACCTATCATAAATATTTATTAAAGCTCATAGATTCATTTTATTTCTACTAACAACTAAAACCCATGTGGAATAAAAAATCCATGGCAATATATGATAGATTTTTCCATTTTGTAGGGCTCACAATAAGAAAGCAGAAGGATAGGCCCAAGTGGAGAAAACCACCAAGTTAGAGGCCCACCAAAGTACTCAGCCCTCATGGGCAAGCCCAACATGAAGTCTCAGCCAAAACAGCTCATGTGTGTAAACTGATCCAATTGGAAAACTTCATTCAGTTCTGCCTTTCGCTGGAGGTCACCTCAAGAAGCAACTAAGATCTCAAACCAAATTAGGAACTGGCCACCTGTCCCAGCAGCCTCTCTACCACTGCTAATCATGATCTGAACAGCACTAAAAGCTAGGCTGACACCTAAAAGCTAATGGGCAATAAATACCCTTCCTCTCCAAGTTTTGGTCACAACTCAAGGAAGCCATAACCAAGACTTCCAAGCTCATGAAATCCTCAACTAAATAGTTTATTTTATTACTAAAAATGTATGTTATTGATTCATGAACCAAGCCCATGAATCCTAAAGGGGAAAAATTGGGAATATGTGGTTTGGAGGGCATAAAGGAATCTCCAACAGAACCCTCTGAAGTGGACTTAAACTTTGACACCTAGCTTAGGGTGTTAAATCCTACTTCCTAGGGTCTAAATCTCAGTTGCAGTACTAGGATTCATCCTTAATACTTGCCTTAATCCTATTGGCTGAACACAATCTCAGAATTCTTAACATTTAATGCAAGATTACCCCAAATACTCACCATATGTCATATTACCCAAAGAAGCAAAGTAGCCCCAAAAGCAAATCTCTCATTTATGGCCAAATCCTAGAATAATTAAGTATGCTATTCTACCCCTGATCAGTCCTACATTTTTGGACTTTTGTTAATTAATACCTCCCTAAACACCACTATAAAAAGGTAAACACACCAGCCCACAAAATACACACCAACCCCTCTGAAATTTCTGATTTTCTTGTCACTTTGCTTGTGGTTTAGCTCTCCCTAAGCTCATAAATCATTCCCTTTAGCCACACTCACTTAGCTTTAGACATTCCCTTTCTTTTTCTGCATATTCACAGCCCATAAATGCTTCCTAATCAGTCACAAACAACTCTTTAATCCTTATTTTATTGTTATTATGATGAAAGCTATAATGTTTTGGATACTATGGAAGTTTTCTCTTTTGTTGACTTAATAATAATAAGGAAAACATACGATTTTTAACATGTAAATGTTGAAAAAATACATGTTTGTATCGCATACAAAAACATACGCAGTGGAAAAATAACAGATCTACTTCATTCACAATTGATAACATGTACTATGTAAATTTTAGAATATAAAAACATGAGAGTGTACCCTGGTGCGGTGAAATTCAAAACTAAAGATTATAAGTACTTGAGAACACTTTTAATCTTCACTCCAATTCCACTTGTTCCCAAGAAGTGTGGTCTCTCAATTAGTTTATATGTGTATGTTTAAGGGAGAATAAAATAGTAGCTTACACTCACATACACATCATTCATTCTATTACAAAATTCTGTATGTTTCTCTCTTTATAACTGATTATCTAATTAGGCTAGCCTTTTGGGCCATTCCAATTGGGTTTTAGT
Source organism: Notholithocarpus densiflorus (assembly GCA_030021035.2). Classification (NCBI taxonomy): domain Eukaryota; kingdom Viridiplantae; phylum Streptophyta; class Magnoliopsida; order Fagales; family Fagaceae; genus Notholithocarpus; species Notholithocarpus densiflorus. The sequence continues at coordinate 763,044 of JARYZH020000068.1, read as the reverse complement.
ATGTGGCTTGGAGTAGGACCAATAGGGAACAAATAAGACACTAGATCCAATAGGTTTTGGGCTTTTCTGTCAACTCTTGACAAGCCCAAAATTATCATTAATTATATTTAATACCACTATATAAATATAATTGCACTCTAGACCTTATTAATAAATTATATCTCAAGACTTTATTATACATTCAACATCTTCATAAAATATTCATAGTAATACAAAGTCATGAATGTAGACTGCCACTTTGAAGATTACTACATCTTAATCCTTGAGTACCTGTTTTAATCTTTAAAGTTATTTATCATATATTTATGAAATCCAATTTCATAAATATATACTTTAGTAACTTCTTACTAAAGTGGTTAGCCCTAACACTCTGAATAACCAAACTCATTAAACTTATCTCAATGAAATATTTTATATCTCTGTTAAGAGATAATGAATTCCATCTCGAGAATATATGTTCCATCAACACTAAATATGGCTGCCCAACATACTGAGGTTTTGATCGTGATTTTAGATCTCACTCCTGATATATCAAAGCAACCTACACTTAATGATCAGGCCCATTATTCTCTCAGGATTAAGAGTTCATGTAAATAGAAGTCGTGAGATTTGTTATTCACTTGACAATCGTTAGGAGAATAATAAATTTCACGGCGGTTCAATTCAATATGTCTTAACTCTTAAAACATATCAACATATCAACTAGAAGTTTTCACTTCCATAATCAAGACAAATCATCTTAGTTGATATATTATAGTATTTGCAGATGAAATGCCTAATTTCATCACCGACTACGAACTAAAATTCTGAGTTTACAAAGAATTTGTGACTTATATCTTTTGTGACTAAATCACATAATATTCATCTCATGGACTATATGATAATGTCCAAATATTCATGTTACCATTATTTTAGATAATAATAAAACAATTTTATTAATTACAATATTAAATCATACAAAATGTCATACATAGTATCATACAATAGGATTTAAGGACACTAATCCTAACAGTAAACACACTTATTAACCTGTTAGACGTCTACCACTGGAGGTCTGTCATATTCACTGCTAAACCATTTTTTCTCTTGTGTACTTGTTATAACAGCCCCACTGTTATATTAACCAACTATGGAATAAATGCATAATTTTTACTATGCAAATACATTTATTGATTTTCCAAACATTTGCTGCTATACGTTTTTCTTATTTACCGCTGGACTATTATTTAAGCACTCATTGTGGTGGGTCATCCTTTGTGCTAGCTTATCTTTGTAGGAGGTATTTTGGGGCCTTATTATAATATTTGTTGGATGCAACCCGGACTTTGAGCAAAATAGGTCTTTTACATTTCATCGATAGCCTTTGGGCCATATTCCAAGCCTAAAGTCGAGTCTCGGTCTTGAATCCCCTAACATCATATGGGCGACGAAAAAACGCCCCCAACAATGTTCTATCAAGTACAGGTACAATTCTCAGTCACCCGACCCAATCGAGCCGAGTACGGGTCAAGCCCAAACCCGATCTGACTTGACCTTTGGACAAACCTAGACTTAATTTTCCAACCTTTCCAATTATCAACTATCCAAAACATTTTTTTTCCTTCACTACAGCATCTTGGCAATATCTCTAAACTGTTACAAAAGGCTAAGAAACTCTAGAAAGTAGCAACAAACATCATCATGTATCTCACAGAAACTTCAAACTCCTCGTCAGTTTTTACACAAATATTTTTGTTTAATACATTCAATAGATGCCATAATAAGCTTTCTTGTGTTTAGAAGCACAAATAGAGAGTCCTTTTTCTCCCTTATTAAATCGCTTCAAATTTACCCACTTTTTTGTTTATTCTAAATCATAAATCTCTATTCTTGGTTGGAAATCCCATTTCTTTAAATTTTTGCAAGTTTGTTGACTCAAGCACCTTTCCAAGACTCGCTATTAGTCTTCTTCACTTTTAATGTGGAGGCAAGTAGTTGGCTCAACTTACCCAACTTGAACTGGGACCAAAAGTTAAGCTAATCAAAGTTGAAAATGCCCTAAATTGAATCTAATAAAAATTCCCTAAATTGAAATTCCTATGGTATAAAAAGTTGGTTTTAACCTTGAAGAACAAAATTAGAGTTTGAGGTTGCACCCCAAAATTTGAGACTTTTATTCCAAGGATATATGCATAACCTAAGAGGCTTAAAAATGATTTTATACGTATTTCATATCAAAACATCAAAGACTAGTAATATTTTAGGAAATTAAGTACCTCATCAAGTATCAACTTATGCTAGCAACCTGATAGCTTCAATGTCTTAGAAAAATTTTCAAGCTTCGAAACCACATACAACTATCAAATCCACTAGGTTGGCAAGTATAACCTTCAAGATGGCACCCATTGGAGTGTTAGTGTGTTACACATTAACTCTATTTGTGTGATGATTGATGATTGATATGGAAAATAAAGAAAGTTTACAATGCCATAATTTTTTTTTTTTTTAGCATTACATCCAAACAATAAAAATTGTGATTGATGGGATTTAAAATAGACATGGCAAAATTGGATTTGATTCGAACTCAAAATTTTTTACTCAAATTAAAAATGAGTTGATCCATGACCTAACTCAAATTTAAAAACTTCTTAAAAAAAAATGTTTCGTTTAAGACACCGTACAGTACACCAGCCAGGGCATGAGAGAGTGTCGATGTGGCTGGATCTAGACCTTGCACGTGGAGTGACTGTGAGCAAAGGAGAGGAAACCTTGGCTACAAGATATTATCCTCGGCCCATGCCAAAGGCGTGACTGCCTTGGGAAGGAAGTAAGATATGCATCTGACGTGGGTACTCAAGCACTCACAAAGAGGGAGATAGTGACCTCCTAAGGTCAGCTACTATAAAAACACCTCTTATTGGCTGAGTGTATGTTGGACCACTTCAGGGACACGTGTATCATCTTCAGCACCTCTAATGTCCCTCTCATTGGTCAAGAATTGTTCCCCATGCAGTGGCAAAGTCACCTACCTCTATGCCACAGACCTGATGTTGGCATTCTCTCTCCTCCAGTCACCAAATAGTACCTTAGCTGTAGTAAGGTCTAAAATAAGGAAATAATGACTTGGCACCTATCTTTGTACTCAGCCATATTCCTTAGACTACAAGAGGAACATGCAGCTGGACTATTAGGGCAAGAACCTAAGTAAATCTTTTGAGAAAAGAGTAGAAAGTTGATAAGGAAGTAAGGTAGAAAACAAGGTCTCTCTTTTGAGGAAGAACATCCTTATTGTACAAGAGATACCCCTTTTCCCCACATAATACAAGCTGAATAGAGCAAGATTGATTCTCTCATACTCAAACCGTGATTTTTCATCCCTTTCTTAAGGTTTTCCATGTACATCCTTTGTCTATTTTACATTCTTGCAAACACTTTCTTTTTCTCTGGACATTATGATGTCAAAGCTTGCATCTTTGTCACTCATGAGCTTTTTCATCAAGATGTACTGTTAGATAGCTTATCTACTCTCTCATATAAGCTCAAATCTAACTTGCACATACAGACACTCTTAAGTTTTGTTTGTTTTGCCAACATTAATGCTTATAATTTGTATTGTTCCTAGACACACAGCCACAACTTGGCTGTTTACATGTCTCAGGTGTTTGATGTATACTTTTTTTTTCTAAAAACTTTTCTACCTAATATAGTAATTATGTTGGACCTAACAAAATTTAAGGTGGTCACAAATTTTTTTAAAGGTAAAAAAATTATAACATTTTTAAAATTTACATATAATAATAATTTTTTTCTAGGTCAGGGTGGTACTGTGACCACCCTGGCTTCAATGTAGAGTCGTCCCTGCTTATGCACAATTCATAATGCTTTACTTACACACCCACTTTTAAAATGATGTTCTCTTAATCATAATAAATTCTGGTTTATGGCTTTCTGCCCACACTTCAAATCATTCAATTCATTAGTCATGAAACAATTACAATTCTTTTTTTTATTATTGGTAAGTTATACACCCACCTGATTACAATACCTGATTACAATAATTTGTTCACATCAAATAATTTATTGCAAAACTTATCAAAAATTTCATGTGAAAAAATATGGGTAGACCAAAACCTGACCCGACCTTATTTCTAACCCATTTAAGATGACTCTTTTTTTTACTTTGACCCGATTAACCCAACTCATTTTTCACATCTAACTTAAAATGATGCAGAAGTAAATCCCATCATTTGTAAAATCTGCACAATTAATAATCTATTTCATCCAAACACACAATTAGAGTACTGCCTTTTTTTTTTTTAAGTTTTCAAAATTTATTATTGGGTGGATAAGAAATACTATTAATTACAATGAATAATACATAATTTATCTAACAAGAAATAGACTTTCATTTCACATCTATAAAACTCCACAAAAAAAAAAAAAAAAAAAAAAAAAAAACAAACAAACAAACAAACAAACAAACAAACAGACAACTTTACTTCTACACAAACCAAAAGTCAAATAGGTAATAATATCTTAATAGGAGATAAATTCCATCAACCCATTTTTCAATTTGATTATAATTGTTTTGGTAAACCCATTATTGGACCATTAATTAACAAACTTAATGAGTCAATCCAAACAATGATAGAACAAGCTTATTAAAATCAAACAACTAAATGAGTTTAACTTTTGTCTCTCTGTTTAATTAGGAGAGAGAGAGAAGGTTTAGCCATGTGTTTCAAATTATTATTATTATTTTTTTTTTTTTGAGAAAGTGTTTCAAATTAATTTGATTCATCGAAACTCGAAAGTGTTGTGGATAATAATACAAAATATAAAACGACTATAAGAGCATTCTTAACAAGACTTGTATATGCTATATATGCTATTTTTTAGCATTGAAACTCAAAAAACCCACTCCATCAAACCGTGTATATGCTATTAAATTTACAATCTTGCTACAGTGCACTCTCATTTGTGAGAGTGCACTGTAGCAAGATTGTATAATATTTTATTAATTTCTTTATTCTCTCTCCAGCTCTCTGTCTCCCACATCTCTCTCCTTTCTGATTTCTCTGGTTCTCTCTCCGTTCCCACATCTCTCTCATTTCCTCACTCCCTCTCTCTTTCTCATTTCCTCACTGCCTCACAACAAGATCGTATGTTTGAGATCGACTTGGTGGCGAGGAGAACGGCGTGATGGCGTGAGATCGACATGGAGACCGGTGTGGAGATCGGCGTGTTGTGTGTTTTCTTGTGGCGGTTTTTTGTGGTTCTTGTGGTGGTGGTTTCTTGGTGGTTCTTGTAATGTTTGGTGGGTGTTTGGTCCATCTGGGTTGAAGTTGGTTGTAGTGGTTGGGTTGCTGGGTGGTGGTCATCGGAGAGGTTGGGGTGGGTTTGGCTGCAGCGTGTTATGGTGGGTTCAGATTAGGGTTTAAGTTTGGGTTGAGGTTCAGATCAAGTTGAGGTTTGGGTTGAGGTTCAGATCGGGGTTGCTGGGGTGGTGGGTTTTGTGGCGGTTTTGGCTGCAGTTTGTGCCATGGGTTTTTTTTTTTTTTTTTTTTTTTTAATATTTTGGTGGTTGGGGGTTGAGGTTGTGGTTGGTGGTGGTGGCTGTAGCTGTAGCTGTGGCCGTGGTTAGAGGTGATGAGCTTGAAAAGCTTAAGCTATGGAGGTTTTGAGAGCAAATATCAGAGAGAGGGAGAAGCTTCTAGACCAGGTTGAGAAAGATGGAGAGACAGTGGGAGAGAGAGACAGAGGGAGAGTGAGAAATAATAAAAAATAATAATAAAAGAATATTTAAATGAAGTGTTAAAAAAAATAGAAGTTTTGATATGAGGTGTATTGTAAAGTGATGTGTTTTTTTTTTTTTTTTGAAAGGTAAAGTGATGTGTTAAATGCTATGAATTTAGATTTTTAGATGTTAAATGCTAAAAATTTTAGTAGTCTTGATAAGAATGCTCTAACTCAATAATAAGTACAAATGGAGTGCTATATAAAAATCTGAAGCATAATAGTGCTCCTTCAAGAATTTTTTTTTTTTTTAAATAAAGGAAAAAAAAAAGCATAAAAGTCAAATGATTTAACAGTTTTGGTCAAAATTCAATTTAGTCTCTCTGACTTTTATTTTAATGGCCAAATTAGTCCTAAAAAATTAAAATTTATCTATTTAGTACCCCCCCCCCACTTTATCAAAATACATCAAATTGGTCCTTCTATAAAATTTATTAAGAAATATAACCATTTAATCCTTTTTTAAAATAATATTTATCAAACAACAGGATATATTAAATGACCTATCTTGTGAATGTTTTCAGTTAAATTTTTAATAAACAAAGAATAACCAGATTGATTCATTTTTACAAAGTGACTAACTAAATTTTTTTTTAAGTATAATTGAGGTACTAATTTGATTATTGAAGTAAGAATCGAGAGAATGAATTGGATTTTATTTTAAAATATATAATTCAATTAATATAGCCAATATTCAATAACAGACAAAAAGGATACGAAAAAAGAAAAAAAGAGAGAAGCTGGGAAGAGATTCACCATATATTTTTGGTTTCATGGAAAGAGAGAAAAATAAAGAACGCAGAGATGCCCTTGAGCAAACTACGATAGATGTTTTAAGTTTGCACTTGGGACTTTCTTTCTTTGAGCCCGCAAGTCATGAAAGGAACAACACTTCTGGACCCAACTCAACCCAACATCAAACTTTTCCCTTCTCAAAAGCACACGTCAATGTCATATTGTCCATTTGCGTTGAAAAACGTACGTCTACGATTTGCCACTCTCTTCAGATCACAAGGGCCATTTGTAAAATTTTTTTTTACAACAATTTCGTGACAAAGTTTAGATCACAAATCCGCTTCTGCAAAATTGTTTCTCTTTTTTAATATAAGAATTTATTTTTTATATTTTATATCTTCGTTTTTCAAAACACTTTACATCAAATTATATTTATTTGACACTATATTTTACTAAAATATCAAATTTTCTTGCTTTTTTTTCTTTACATACCATTATTACCATTTGTTATATTTTCTTTATTCTTAAGATACATAACGAAAGAAATAAAAAACTAAATATAAAATAAATAGTGCCGATATAAATTTATATGATTATCTTAATAAACTTATACATTTAAACAATTATATACTAACTGGTGTTGGTATTTTTAGGCAAAAATGTATAAAATTTACATATTTTTTCTATCATTCACTTTGATGTAAGTGCTCTTATAACTTTCTTTTTTTGCATACTTACTAATTTTATTAATAGTAAAAGAATGATGTTGTGTCTCCAATTATTTTATTAATAATTTAATGAAATACAAGACTTTTTAGTGTGTACTTAAACCTTTTACGCATGGCGTGACCTGAAAAATACCACCCAAATTGATGTATTACTATTCAAATAGCAAGATAACAGGTCACGAGGGTTTTTCACCGTTAGGCCACTTTCTCGGATGGTACATCCACGATAGTTTCACAACAAAATTCAGATGACTTTCATATAACTCAGACCCACACTTTCAGTCCGAGTGCTGTACACAATACTTCCACACTTGAATACAATTTATTTTCTTTCACTTTTATTATTAGTCAACTGGGGCGGCTGCTGAGGATTTTCTTTTTTTTCCTTACAAAACCTTTTCTCAATATTTAAATCTAATTTTATTGTTTCACCGTTCCTTGGTGTTGTTGGTGCTTCACGCTCTCTTTTTTTTTTTTTTTTTTTTTTTATTATTGTGATTTGACGCCACATTTAACCAGATTTGATTAGTGCCTGAAGTCCGTTCCCATACACTTTAAATAGGTCATTCTTTGATTGGCGGACGCCAGCACTTTCATTCCAATCCAGTTTATTCCAATTTCGCGCACGAGCGAGTCCTCACCGGCTTGCCCGGTCACCTTAACCTTCTAACTCACCTAACCGGTAATTCCTCGTACCTTTTCACCTTCCAAACCGGTATTGAAAAGACTTCCAAAGTATGTGTAAATTAAGTGAATATTTTTTCACCTGCTTTGCCACCACTACAGGTTACAATTTACGTGTCGTTCATCTATTAGCCAATGGGACTTTTTCGTCTTTTTAGAAGAAAAGTTCTAAAATAGAGATAAATAAAAAAATTCCACTTTTTTCACACTAATTTTATAATAAATTTTAATTGCTAGCCTGTTATTGATGAATAAAAATGCGATGTAAATAATAAAATCTTATTAGAATTGATAATAATATACCACATAGATTTGTTATAAATTGTGATATAAATATTGTGGACGCATATTACTTGTTCTAATATACAAAAATGATAATCAATCACTCACATTCTTACTATCACATAAAAATATAATACTTAGGACCCATTTTTTTTCATACCCAATTTTATATTTTGTTAATTTAATCAGTTGAGTAATCAATAAAAAGTGATAAATGGCCGTATAATTAACAAAGTGTTCACCATCCAGAGTCGAGCAGTCCACCACTTTAGGATGTGAAATTGGAGGTGACATTGGGTCTAATATTGTTTTAACAAAGAGTAGGGATGGGGTTGTAGATTGTACTTATAATGAAGACACAGCTGATTATTACCCTTTCGAAATTTAACATTTCATGAGGAGTGAATTTCCACATAATTTGACCCGAAGACAGAGTAAAATTATTACAACACCATTCCATTCGTCTAGTTCCTATCAATATTACTAAACCAACAATTCTCTAATGATTATGCGCCACGTCATCGTACAATAGCGTGTCTATCCAAACACATATGTCAGAATGACCTATCTACCCATTGTTTTATGAAGTGGCAAGACACTATTGGGTATTGAAAAAGAAAAGATGGGGTACATGAGGAGAATATCCAAGCTAATCCTCAGTGCGTTTTTGCCTTTATGTGAAAAATCTCTTGTTAGTCCTATTGGATAGGCGATCATATCAAACCCCAAAAATGTGTATATAATTAAAATAACAATTTAATTTATGTTTTTTTAATAAAATAAAATGATATATATTATTTTATTGTTTTTCATGAGAAAGCAAAGGAGAACATAACATAGGAATTGGAGGAGAAAGAAGGAGAAGAACAAGGACTCTCCTCATTGTTTCACTTTGTGCTTTTTTATTTTTCCTGAACAACTCTCTCTCTCTCTCTCACTGTCCGATAAAATTCTGCTTCAAACCACTTATCACTCAGTATTGAAGGAAGCTCTTAGATCTGTTTAACAACTCAACTGAATGGGACTTGCCTTAGTTTCATAGTTCAAACCCATCAACCAAAAAAAACTGGTAAGATTCTCTGTGAACAGAACCTCTTTTCAGTCCTAGATTGCTTTTTGACTTCGCTTGATGTTTCTCAACCTTGATCTTCTGTCTTTGTCTCTTTGATGATCACATGTAGTAGTAGTAGTAGTAGTAGTAGTTTCAGTAGTTTTCATGTTTTGTCTTAAAATAAACAAAGATTTAGTTTCAATCACACTTTCTGATCCGTGCTATGCTGCTTCAAAATCCATATGATAATTATGTTCACTTGCTATGATTGTGATTTTATTTATTTATTTATTTATTTATTATTCCATGCTTTTTGTTTTTTAATTTTTTAGTTAAAATATTTGTAAGACGATTGTTACGGCGATTGTTTCTTTCTCTCAAACTCACCTTGTATAACACTTTGGTTATTTTGTTTTTAGCCTTTTTAAGTCTTTACTTTTCTTTAAGCTTTGCTTGGTTGCCGAGAAACTAGGGAGTGATGCTATATAAAGTATTGGGATCCAATGAAAAACCCTAGTATAATTTTTTTTTTTTTTTTAACTAAAAAACTTAAGTTGTGTTTTCGCTTGTGATCTTTCTTTTGAATTCATGCTTATCATTTATCCTGTTAAAAAAAAAAAAAAAAAAACTATGTTATTGATTACCCAATAACCAACACACCAAGGCAGTTTAATTTACCTTGTTTAGTGTCTGCTATATAGGTTCGTTGAAAATGAAGTGTAGCATGAGTTTGGATTTTAAGATAGGAAATTGAATACATAATCTATACGTTTCCTGGATTCTCTAACACAAGAATTTGATTTGCTTATTATGTCTTAGAAACCTCCAAATTTGATAAGATTCTTTTTCATTGTCCAAAATTAGTATTGAGTTTACTTATGGAGTCCCTTTCTTCTAAATTGTAACTTGTTTTTGTATTTAAAGACTATTTTCTGCATATTGTCCTTGTACCCTTTTAGAAATTGTGACATACCCAACACTTTCTTTGTTGGTTTATTATGACCCTGATCGAAAATTTTTACAGCTATCATTTTTTGAAGAAGTGCTTTAAAGTAGTTTTTGTTGGGGATTTTCATTTGTGGATAATTTTATTAAGTTTTTAAGCTTATTGTACTGAATTAATGATTACTCAAACTCTGACTATTATTTATTGTTTTTTTTTTTTTTTTTTTCATAGATGTCTTGCAAATGAAAGTATGTGCTGTAGATCAGAGCGGTTAAAGCCCATAGTGTCTCGACTTCAGCTATTGTTTCCATTGAGTAAACTAGACCCTCTAACTTAGACATGAACCACTTGACTGTTGAAACGGAAGATACTTTTGCTAGTTTGCTTGATCTTGCTGCTAACAATGACATTGAGGGCTTCAAAAGATCGATTGAGCGTGATCCTTCTGGTATTGATGAGATTGGCCTATGGTATGGCCGTAAGAAGGGCTCAAAGCAGATGGTTAATGAGCGTAGAACACCTTTGATGGTTGCTGCTACATATGGCAGCATTGATGTAATGAAGCTGATACTATCTTTGTCTGACGCAGACGTCAATCGGCCCTGTGGTCATGATAAAAGCACTGCCCTTCACTGTGCTGCTTCTGGTGGGGCTGTTAATGCCGTTGATGCTGTGAAATTGCTTTTAGTGTCAGGAGCTGATCCAAATTTGGTAGATGCAAATGGTCATCGTCCTGTTGATTTAATTGTTGTACCACCAAAGCTCCAAGATGTCAAATTGAGTCTTAGAGAACTCCTTACAACTAATGGGCCCTGTGTTGAACACAATCTGACAGTCTTAACAGGCACTTTGAGTATGAATTCTTCACCTCTTTCATCTTCGCCAGATAATGGGTCCCCATCTGCTTCAGATTTTATTTCTTCACCAACAAAGATGAAGTTCAGTGATTACTCCATTTCTTCTGCATCAGATAAGAAAGAATACCCTGTTGACCCATCCCTCCCAGATATCAAGAATAGCATCTATTCAACTGATGAATTTCGAATGTATTCATTCAAGGTGCGGCCTTGTTCACGTGCCTACTCTCATGATTGGACCGAGTGCCCATTTGTTCATCCAGGGGAAAATGCTCGAAGAAGGGATCCAAGGAAGTTCCATTACAGCTGTGTCCCATGTCCTGATTTCCGCAAGGGGGCTTGTAGACGCGGAGATATGTGTGAATATGCTCATGGTGTTTTTGAGTGCTGGCTACACCCTGCGCAATATCGAACCAGGCTTTGCAAGGATGGTACCAGTTGTGCGAGGAGGGTCTGCTTTTTTGCCCACACTGCTGAGGAACTCCGGCCATTATATGTCTCTACTGGTTCTGCTGTTCCCTCTCCTCGCTCAAGTACTTCTGGTGCTACTGCCATGGATTTTGCTGCAGCCATGAGCCTCCTACCAGTCTCCCCTTCATCAGTATCTGTCATGTCTCCATCAGCATTCACTCCACCCATGTCTCCGTCTGCTAATGGCATGTCACACTCAGGTTGGCCCCAACCAAATGTTCCGGCTTTGCATCTACCAGGAAGCAATTTTCAGTCAAGTCGATTGAGATCTTCCCTTAATGCAAGAGACATTCCGGCAGAGGACTTTGATATAGATTTTGACGTGCAGCAACAGCAGCTCATAAATGAGTTATCTTGCCTCTCTCAACCATCTATGAGTTCTAATTCTTTGAACCGTTCTGGTCGGTTTAAATCCCTAACTCCTTCAAATCTTGATGATCTATTTTCTTCTGAGAGCTTATCTCCTCGCTATTCTGATCAAGCATTGGCATCAGCTGTTTTCTCCCCGACACACAAATCAGCAGTTCTCAATCAATTTCAGCAGCAGCAGCAGCAGAGCATGTTATCACCAATCAATACAAGCTTCTCCCCTAAAAATGTTGATCACCCTTTATTGCAGGCATCTTTTGGGGTTCCATCATCAGGGAGGATGTCTCCCCGAAACGTGGAACCTATCTCCCCAATGAGCTCTCGAATGTCCATGTTAGTTCAACGGGACAAGCAGCAACAGTTCCGCAGCCTCAGCTCACGGGAACTTGGCTCCAACTCTGCTTCAATTGTTGGATCCCCTGTAAATTCTTGGTCCAAATGGGGATCTTCCAATGGGAAGCCAGATTGGGCTGTTAGTACAGATGAATTGGGTAAGCACCGTAGGTCATCTTCATTTGAGCTTGGGAACAATGGAGAGGAGCCTGATCTGTCATGGGTTCAGTCACTTGTCAAAGAATCTCCAACTGATATTAAAGAAAAGCTAGCAACACCTGTTTCTAGTGCTGCAGCTACTGCATCATCCAGTGAGGGTTCAAATATGAACTCCCAAATTGAATCGGTTGATCATGCTGTGTTGGGAGCATGGCTCGAACAAATGCAGCTTGATCACCTTGTGGCTCAGCAGAATTGAAATCATTTTCACTGAGCCCCGAGGTAATTAACAACAAAAAGGTTTTGGTAAATAACATATGCCTTTTCCAGATTTTGTTGGCGGTGAGTGTGAGAAGGTAACAGTAACAAAGGAAGAAAGCAGGGGAGATGTTTGAGAAAAAAAGAACAGAAAATTAAAGATTTATTCACTATTTATTACAACAGTAAGTTAGATAGGGTGAGAAACCCTCTGGGTTATATTCAGAAACAAGAACCCAGGCTAGGTGTTTTTTTGGCTTCCATTATTTTCAATTTTTAGGTCTATATTGTTTTTTTTTTTGTCCTTTTCCCATGAAGAGCACCATGTTCTATTAGAATGAAACTCATATCCTATGTTCATGCCTATTCCCTTTATTCATTATCACCTCTAGGAAAAAGTAAGAGGGTCATGAAGATCTCTTTTGTAGAGTAATGTTTTGGGTCTGGTCCAATTTTGGGGGATGAAAGCAAGATGTTTCTGATGTAATTTGGAAACAATAATGTTGTTTCCACTAGATGGGAACAACTAGACTTACGGAGATTATGATCCTATAATGATGCAACATTCAGATAAAATTCTATTGTTACTGCAATATTTTTTTCATTATTTTTGGGAAAGGTTTTGCTGCATATGTTCAAGGATCATGTGTAATACACATGATTAGGTAGACCCTTAGACACTTGTCACTTTTTTTTTGCTGCCACATCTTGTATACAGCAATTGCTGCATAAACATATGCAACAAAACTTTTCCCCTTTTTTTTTTTTTTTTTTTTTTTTATATGTTTGCATATAGTTGCTTTTTGTTTCCTTTTTGCTTTAGTTTCACTTTCTTAATCCCTCTCTATTTTATGCTGGAAGTGGTTTTTGATTAGTGGGTTATCAGGATGGCCTGGGACCTCATGCATATGTGGATTCCAAATCCATTTAGTGGGGGTTGAGGATTGTGGAAAGTGGAGGGTTGCGAATGGGGAATGCTTTTAATATTAGATTAGATCCTACCCCGATATATTGGATCGGATTGTGACGATAAATATTAGGATAAAATGTATCTCTTTTTGTGTGATGATCATTTTCTAATCTCACTTCTATGAATCAATTGTTTCATTCAACTAATTTAGAAAATGTTTATTGTATTGCATAAAATCATAGAACTTCGCGAGTGGTGGGAGTATTATTCTTTCTTTAATAGGTGAGAAGTTTCTAGGATTGAACCCCAGACAATGAACCACCACAAGGGTGGACATGCCACTAGGCCACAAAGCTATTGGCAATGGAGTATTATTATGAAAGCAAAAATATTGATTTTTGTTGTTTCTGTTCAAGCAAGCTTCATTTTTCATTTTTCATTTTTTTTTTTCTTTCCGGCTTTATGCTACTCTTCTTGTTATACTTGTCTATTCTCCTAAATTTCTATCCACATTAGCATTGGATGGTGTAAAACCTCCCAAATTGTTATTTTAGCTCTACATAAGCCCAAAACCACAAACTTCCGAGTTGGTTTATTTAAATCTTTTTTACACAACTACAGTAAATAGGTATCGATAGCAACTACTGTAGCTAATTTCTAAAAATTAAATATAATTTTTTATTCTCCCACAATAATTTTCTCTTCCTTTAATTAAAAGAAATCACCCTCTCTCTCTCGTCTTTCTCTCACCCAACATCGTTCTCCCTTCTTTCATTGCTCTCCTCTCTTTCCCATCTCGGCTAGTCTCTCTTGATGGCGATGGCTACGCCAAAGACTTGAAGACTAAAGGCGACGGCTTGAAGACTAAAATGAAATGGTGTTTCAATTTTTGACCAAATTATTTCTCCTTACGAGATCATAAGATATCTTGGATAGATCATGAACTTATAGTATGGTAGATAGATTTTGGAACCTCCAGGTTTACATGTATCCCACTAGAGTGTAATAAATATATATATATAAATATATATATATATATATAAACTTTCAAGAGGAGGAAAATCATGTTCTATATTTCTTTAGCATTATATTTTCTTAACTAGTTCCCATAATCTTCTTACACTGTATAATTTCAACCTTTTTTTATTAGTATACTTTGATTATTGTCCTAATTAGTATGCTCTGTGATTTACAGTTGCCACAATACGTGGATCCTCTGTATTAGTCACATTAGAACACAAGACTTGATAATCAAATAGAACACTAAGGAGTTTGTTTTCAAAAGTCTTAAAGAATCCAGTTTCCCATTGTCACCTTGTGGACATTTGAGCCTAGAGTTGGCATTCTAGTCTTGTTAGGTTTTGGGTAAACAGTTTTTTCTTGAAGAAACTATTATGGCCAATTCATCTTCTGCAGTCACTAATACCCCTAAACCCGTTTTTGACATTTCCTTTCGTACATCTACTACAAATAGGTTAAACTACTTGTATGAAATCTCTCATGCACCTGAAGATAGTAAAATTCCTATTACCGACTTCTCTATTGTAAATCCTTATACTGTGTTTAATAAACACCAACCTTCATTCAAAAAAACCATAAAAAAAATTATTGGTCCTTCTCACCCTTTTACTGTAAAAGAATAAGTCCCGACTTCCAAGTTTGATCAATTCAATATCCCAGCAAGTGAAAATGAAAATTTCATTACCCTTGCTTTTCCTAGAGAGTTTGTAATTCCATGACAAAAATAAGGGTACACACATCTTCATTTTGGTGTGCTAAGATTGGCACTAACTTTCCACAGAAGAGAAGGACTCCCTGTAGCCTCTAGGATTTCACTCCCTAACTCTAGATTTTTGGAATATCAAAATGCAATCATAGGAACTGTTCAGACCACTCTAAATGAGGGAACAATTTTTGTCACACTCTTTCCAAACTTCAATATGCTCTTCAAAGATCCTCACCTTTATGATGCTCTCACGGTGCAAGTTCAGATTACAAGAGCCTCTCAAGTACAAGACACATATGTCGCTACACTTCACTATCAGCTTGCTTACATGCTTCAAAATCATGCCTTTGATATGGCAGTCCCAGACATGGCCCAATCGAATGATGCTTTGTTGATCCAAGTTGATCCAGGAATGACCCCTATGTGTACATTTGTCCCAAGATAACTCACTAGAGACCAGATGACTTCTCTTTTCCCAGAATCAGGGATTACGAAATATGAGACACTTCACCAAGCGATTAAGCCAGTCCAGTCGAATAATCCTTTCTTTATCAGGAAGGAAAATGGCAAAGTTGAGACAAGGTTTTTGGTGGCCCCACCAGAAAAGAAAGATGTGACAGTCTTTCTAACCCAGATTGCTATGCTTCAACCTGTGACATATGTTTGAGAAGATGGCCTTAAGATTAATGCATTTTGTGAAGATGGAAAGTCTTACTATAAAGGCAAATCACCCTCTGGCCACATATGGTGGGATATTTGTGATTGTGCTGAACGTAGAAAAGAAGAAACTCTTAAGGAAGATTATTCAAGAAGAAGGAAGGAAAAATTCACTCAACAAATCCTTAAAGAAAGATATGAAGTAGGTAATCCAGAAGTTGATCTTCTTAGAGTACTCTTTGGAAAATTTGACTATTATGTTCTTTATCCTAAAACTAGAAAGCAAAAAATCCCTTCTTCTCCTTCATGTAAAGAAATCAAGTCCAAAGAAGATCATGATCAAAACCCTAAGCCTCCACTAATCACATACTACCAGAAAGTTCTTCCCCAAATACCTAGATGTCAACCTTTTCCTACTAGTCAAACCCACCCACAAAAACCCTTATCTTGTTACATGTTTGACCATGCTTCACCTTCCTACTCACAAGATTTTCCTTCTCTTGAAAGTTTTGAATATCCTCAAACTAGCACAAAGCATGTTTGGAAAATCAAAAACCCTATTGGAACCAACCCAGATGGAACCAAAAGACATGTTTTGTCAACAGAAGCAGCTTTAAATTGGCAAGCAAAAAATGTTGTGGCACAAAACCAAGCTCTTTCGAAAATCCTCAATAATCAACAGAAGTTGGCTGAGGTAGTTACTCAGACCTTGTCATCCTCAGGTTCTCTTATTGATGATTTGAAGAAAAAAAATCAAAATGGTTAAACAAGATCTTGCAACAATTGTATCAACAGTCAAAGATATGTCTGTTTCTTTCCCTCTCATAGGGCAGAAAGAAAAGGAAAGAAAGCAATTGCTAACACAACTTCAATCCATAGAAAGATCACAAAAGACAGTTACCCAACCTTCCCCAATGCTTATCTATACTCCTTACCAACCTCAACAATCATTATATAAAGATCTGTCTATACCTTTAACCTCTCCATTTTCATCAACCTCTCCTAGACAAAATCTTCAACCATTAGCCATGACACATCCTGAATATAACCCTTTCAAGACAAGTGGAATTTTTCCAGCCATAACATATACACCTCCACCTAAACCAGAACCCCAAGCCAAGCCACATGATGAACCTTCCTCTAATAAAAGGGACAAAGAACCATTATATCAACCTCCAAATCCAACCATTGGAGTTTCTTCAAAACCTCCGGACATGAACATGTTGGCTGTAAATCCTGACCTTCCAAATCCAATTTCATCATTCCTGAAAAACCTTACCCTTAAAAATCCAAGAGATCCTTTTGTACTCCTAGTAATTGATGCCATTGATTTAGACCTATCTGATCTTGGTCTAGAAGAAGTGTTCATGATAGATGACCAGCCAACTGTAGAAGAAGATGATGTCCTCTGCCTTAAACCGCCACCACCACTGCCACCCCCACTACCAATTTTTCCTCCACCATCTTTTGTCCCTAACAACCAAACACGTTTAACCCACCCATCAACCACAGATTCAAAACATTTGTTTACCATTGATAATGTTCCTCCTTCTAGACGGCATGACGGATTTTTTAACATGTATTCATGGTGCACTGCTGAACTCCAAGCCCCAAATTCTACTATTGCCCACGTTATTGCTAAGTTTGTTGCAAGCTCACAGAAAGAATTAGAGAATGGTGGATCAATTTAGGAGAATTTCGGCAAAGACAGGCAACTCAATCCAAAACACTAGAAGATTTTTTCACAATTCTTCATAATGAATTTCTTGGCTCGCCGACACATTATACAGAAGTAGCACGAGAAGAATTCTTGGCCATGAAGTGTTGCTCATTTGAAAGAAAAGACCTGGAAAAGCACTTTGATAGGATGTTAAGACGATTTTATTCTATCAATGGCATGGATGATGTCAATATCAAGCGTACCTTCCTCAACTCCCTCCCAAACCCATTGGGAGATGAAACTCTTCGCATTATGAACCTCCAAAGAATAACCTTACAACAAGCCTCCTTGGAAGAAATTTACCAGCATATGCTCATTGCTCTAGAAAAGCTCTACAACCAGAGAAAATTTCTTTCAGAAATTGAAAAGGTTCATAGTAAACTCAAAGACAATTGTAAAAGGAAAGATTTACAGATAAAATGCTATGAGAAAAGCTATGACTGTTCAACAAAAAGAAGAGATCATTTCAAGAAGTATCCCTTAAAAAGGAGACACCATGCAGGACCAAGGAAGAAAATTTTTAGGAAGAAAAAATGGAAGTTTCTTAGAAGAAAGCAATTGAAAGGAAAGACTTCAAAAGTCTGTTTTGTGTGTAGAAGACCAGGCCATTTTGCAAAAAATTGTCCAAAAAAAGAGAGGGCAGCAAAACTTCTTGAACAAGCACAGATTCATGTAGATGACACTCCTTTCTCAGATGTAGAATCACTTTTTTCACTTGATGATGACCACTCTCCTCAAGCTCTAGTAGTCATGGCTTATTCCACATCAGAAGAAGACTCAGACTCAGACAATTATGATGCCTCAGACCCAGAAATCCAAACCATTTATACATCCCAGCCCATTATAACTCCTCTAACCAGCCCCACTCCCATAGCCCAAGTACATATCCTCCTAGAAACCTACTCTAGACCCATTCCAGTTATAGCCATTTTTTATACTGGAGCTGCAGCAACAATTCTCCATCCTAAGATTCTACCCGCAAAATTTTGGTTACCCCATAACCAGATGTTTCATGCAGCAAATGGAGAAACATTCTTAATTACCCAGAAAAGTAAACCTATCCTTATTAGAATTTTCCCAACCCTCACCATAAAACACCAAGTCCTTGGATCCCCTCTTACTGGCAGAAACCTTCTTATAGGTTTTGATCTCCTTCACCAAATTCCTAGCCTTAGATGGTCTTCAAAAAGACTTTTGCACAAATAGCACCTTCTCACTTGGACTCAAGTTCCTCATCTATTTACAGTTGACCCCTTTGACTCTTTGAGAATCTAGATCATTAATGATTGTTATGCAAATAGCCATTCTGAATTCCTCCTTAAAAATCCAAATCCATTATGGAAGAACCCAAACTTTTTCATACACTTTCGTTTCAAAAAGAATGAAGATGTAAACCCCACAAAAGTAGCCATAGAGGAATGAACCTAGAACATTTAGCCTTAGCCAAACAAGAGTTATCTACCTTCCTCTCAGAAGGCCTCATTGAACCCACAGCCACCCTGTGGGCATGTAAAGCTTTTTATGTCAACAAGCATACTGAACAAATCCAAGGAAAACTCAGATTGGTAATTAATTACCAAGATCTTAATCATTTTCTTGCAGATGACAAGTTCCCTTTGCCAAACAAGAGTGCTCTCTTCCAGCATCTTTCAAATGCAAAAGTGTTTTCAAAATTTGATCTTAAAGCAGGATTTTGGCAATTAGGAATCTACCCAGAAGAAAGGTACAAGATAGCATTTTGCATTCCAAATCACCATTACCAATGGACAGTCATGCCCTTTGGCCTAAAAAATGCCCCATCTCAGTTCCAAAAAGCAATGATAACGTTGTTCCAGCCACTCTTAGCCAATGCATTAATCTATGTGGATAACATCCTCCTATTCTCAAAAGATGCAGATTCTCATGAAGGGTTGCTCACTGAATTTTATAATTTAGTGAAATCTCAAGAAATAATGCTTTCTGAAAAGAAAATGGTCATTGGATAGTATTCTATAGATTGGGAGTAAGCATTTCAGATGGAAATTATACTTTGCAGCTTCACATTACCGCCTCCCTTGGTGAATTTCCAAATAAGCTCACAAGTGCCAAACAGATACAATAGTTTCTTGGAATTGTTAATTACATGTCCAACTTCATCTCAAAGATTTCCAGATACAAGAACTGTTTAGCTCAACTCCTAAAGAAAACCCCTCCAGAGTGGAATTCTGTTCACACAAGCAGTCCAACAATTGAAAAGATTAGTAGAATAGCTTCCCCCGCTACAGATTCCAGGACCAAGCAAATGAATTTTGCAGACAAATGCAAGTGACGAGTATTGGGCAGTAGCTCTTTTTGAAGAAATTGATAGAAAAAAAAACATTTGTGGATATAAAAGTGGTGCATTCAAGCCTTCAAAACTTCATTATCATTCCACTTTCAAGGAGATACTTGCAGTAAAACATGGAATTGAAAAATTCCAGTTTCATCTCCTCAAGCATAATTTTTTAGTGGAAATGGACATGTCCTCTTTTCCAAAAATGCTTCAGTTCAAACGAAAAATGCTTCCTCATCCTCAGTTACTCAGATGGTCAAATTGATTTTCACAATGGTCTTTCCAAGTAAAGCACATCAAAGGAAAAGATAACTTGATCACTGATTACCTTTCCAAAAAGCCTCCAGCCATTAACACCACAATTGTTCCTCCACCCTTGTGTGTATATCCTATTACAGATCCATCCTCATCCTCTGCAGCCCCTAATAATATCCTTAATATGATAGAAAACCTTCCTCCAGATATAAAAAACCAAATAAAGACCTTGACCCTTAAAGCCAGATCCAAAAAAATCATCAAAGTCCTCCATAATTACCTTAAGGAACACCACAATCACTTTCTTGCTATTTATCCCGACTTGGACCAACCATGGAAAACCCATTTTGCCTTTTGGATAACCAACTGGACTGTCATACATTATCTTTACATGTGATATTTACTCAATGAGTATTACTTGTGCCTTCATTTTAAACCAAGATTTTATAGACTTATTTTCCCTCAAGAAAATAGATATTTTCAAAAATTCTAGTTTGAAATACTGAATAATGATGCTCATAATGGAGATTGGAAAAAGTATCCCATCACAGAACATCCAAGATTTGGTCACAAAATTATTACAGGATGTATAATTGCTAAGCTTAATTCAAAAAATGACATCCGAGCAGAGGGTATCTTTCACCCGTTAGAAATGCATTAGGTCACTAACCCAGATGACACCCTCCATTTACACATGGACACCACTTGGGCATCTTGTCACCATGCTCTTACAAAGGTCACCATGCTCTTACAAAGGCAGAATCCCTTAATAAGGGAACCTTATCTGAAACAGGACCAAGTACTCTAGAAGCTTACAAACAACAGTGACCACATGAAGACCTTTAGGAAATGCCCAATCCTTTTATTGGTTACGATGACCATGACCCAGATGTTGGCGCTGACATCGATAAAGAATGGTTCCAAGGAAGTGATGGATGAGACTAAACAAGTCCAACACTTTAAAAAAAAGGTCCTAGAAACGTCTTGAAGCAGGTCGGCCTTATCCATGCATGTCAGAAACACTTATTGCCCTTATAGAAGCCTTATCCAGTAACAGCTTTGTCTCCAGCTAGGGCCCTACTTCCTTCAACACTTGTCAATCACAAGCCAGGCCCCTCCCATCTTATGCAAAGCTGATTGTAAATTGTATCTGAATTTGTTTTGAGTTCCGTGATTTATAAATAACTACTTTGTATCATTGTAAAGGTAGAACATAGCCTCCTTCAGAAATCCTTATGACTCATGTAAAGAGTTTGTTGAATCTAATAATATCATTCAGCTTGTTGTATCTAGTTCTCTGTTCTATTCCATGCTTTCAAGTAATTTTCTATATTTCTTTAGCATTATATTTTCTTAACCAATTCCCATAATCTTCTTACACCCTCTATCCTCCTCCACCCTCTATCTCCTATATTTGGTATCAGAGCCTATAATCTTCTTACACCATCTATCTTCCTCCACCCTCTATCTCCTAAATTTGGTATTAGAGCCTATAATCTTCTTACACCGTATAGTTTCCACCTCTTTTGATTTGTATACTTTGATTATTGTCCTGATTAGTATGCTCTGTGATTTACAGTTGCCACAATACGTGGATCCTCTGTATTAGTCACATCAGAACACTGGACTTGATAATCAAGTAGAACACTAAGGAGTTTGTTTTCAAAAGTCTCAAAGAATCCAGTTTCCCATTGTCACCTTGTGGACATTTGAACCCAGAGTTGGTGTTCTAGTCCTATTAGGTTTTGGGTAAACAGTACTTTCTTAAAGAAACTATTATGGCCAATTCATCTTCTGCAGTCACTGATACCCCTAAACTCGTTTTTGACCTTTCCCTCCGTACATCTACTACAAATAGGTTAGACTACTTGTATGAAATCTCTCATGTACCTGAAGATGGTGAAATTCCTATTACTAACTTCCCTATTGTAAATCCCTATACCGTGTTTAATAAACCCCAACCTTCATTCAAAAAAACCATAGAAAAATAATTGGTCCTTCTCACCCCATAAACCCCAATAGGGAAGTCGGTAATAAGAATTTTATTAAACACAGTATAAGGATTTACAATAGGGAAGTCAATAATAGAAATTTTACTATCTTTAGGTACATGAGAGATTTCATACAAGTAGTCTAA
This sequence comes from Notholithocarpus densiflorus, assembly GCA_030021035.2. Classification (NCBI taxonomy): domain Eukaryota; kingdom Viridiplantae; phylum Streptophyta; class Magnoliopsida; order Fagales; family Fagaceae; genus Notholithocarpus; species Notholithocarpus densiflorus. The sequence continues at coordinate 740,680 of JARYZH020000068.1, read as the reverse complement.
CCTATTTGCAGTAGATGTACGGAGGGAAAGGTCAAAAGTGGGTTTAGGGGTTTCAGTGATTGCAGAAGATGAACTAGCCATAATAGTTTCTTCAAGAAAGAATTGTTTATCCAAAACCTAACAAGACTAGAATGCCAACTCTAGGCTCAAATGTCCATAAGGTGACAATGGGAAACTGGATTCTTTGAGACTTTTGAAAACAAACTCCTTAGTGTTCTACTTGATTATCAAGTCATGTGTTCTGATGTGACTAATACAGAGGATTCACGTATTGTGGCAACTGTAAATCACAGAGCATACTAATTAGAGCCAATAATCTTCTTACACCATATAGTTTCCACCAGAACCCCAAGCCAGGCCACAGGATGAACCGTCATCTAAGAAAAGGGACTGCTCAGATGTCCTTTTTTGAATTGAGCTTAGAAATTATACATCCTATAGTAATTTTGTGACCAAATCTTGGATGTTTTGTGATGGGATACTTTTTCCAATCTCCATTATGAGCATCATTTTTCAGGATTTCAAACCAGAATTTTTGAAAATATCTATTTTCTCGAGGGAAAACAAGTCTATAAAATCCTGGTTCAAAATGAAGGTACAAGTAATACTCATTGAGTAAATACCACATGTAAAGATAATGTATGACAGTCCAGTTGGTTATCCAAAAGGCAAAAGGGGTTTTCTTGATGATTTTTTTGGATTTGGCTTCAAGGGTCAAGGTTTTTATTTGGTCTTTTATATCTAGAGGAAGGTTTTCTATTATATTAAGGATATCATCAGGGGCTGCAAAGGATAAGCCTGAGGATGAGGATGGATCTATAATAGGATATACACACAAGGTTGTGTATATATATATAAAAGGAATTGGTACCCCAATCTCTGGTTAGACTATTCTACTCCCTACCATGAGGCACTCTAGAAACCCATGAACCTATAGTGCGGTGGATTACCACTTGGGTGTGTAGTTGTTAAGTTGCCTCAATTCGTTTAAAATTTTTCATTTATTTTAGCATAAAAATCTATTTTTTCTATCTTACACAAGGGCAAAACTTAGGTATAGTATCTTAGGTTCCCCTCTTAAATTTTATCTACCTTTCTACTTTCAAACACACAACAAATGGCATTACTTCTCTTTCTCTTTCAATTCCTTTTTTTTTTTTTTTTTTTGATCCAAACTCAAAACCCATTTCGAAAACCAGCGACTCAATCCTAGAAGAAGAAATTGGGTCTTTTGTTCTTCCTCTCTATGCTCATTTATTGATTGTAAAAGTTTGTGATATCCACCCCTAAATCCTTTATCACAATTCACAAACATGTTTGCCAACAGCATGATTGTCGAAACTGACAATCCAAATTTGATCTTCATCAGAGATGCAAGGCCATTCCAATTGTTGATTAGTGCGTCAAAGACCATAGGCCCATACTTTTTAAGGTCGATCTGGTAGTCGTGGAGCTTTGGTTTCGTCGGCTTGTCTGAGTTCTACAATAGATTGAGGAAGGTCTTAAGGAGGAGGCGCGTGGGATTGCCCTCTTGAACATGCCTGAGATTTTGATTTGCAGATCAAATTGTATTGGCCATGAGAGGGGAGAGAACTGTTTAGTGGCTTATGATGATGATGATGATGATAAGAGCTTTTGAAAAGAAGATTGAAAATTAACGTTTAAGCTGATGTTTTCTTGCAAGTTCAGGAGAATAGAGGAAAAAAACAAAAAAAGATAAGAAAAGAAAAGAAAGAATACGGATAGAGATACATATTTTAAAGCCGTTTAGGTTAGATGTTTAATTAGACAAGTGGCTGTCTTCTTCTATGAATTTTGTATATGGGTTTGATGAGTTTGGGATCTAGATTTAGAATGGGTTTAATGAATTTTAGAAGTTGCTGGAATTCAAGAGGAGATGGTGAAGGAATAGAGTCAGTGAAGAGAGCAGAAGAAGAAAAAATTTGAGAGATGAGAGAAAAAATATTTAAAAATTAAAATAAAAAGCTACAGTGGCGGTGTATATTTACACGGTTACTATAGCTAGCTTGTATTTTTACACAATAATACATGATCTGATCTGATTTGATGCAGGTCAGTTTTAGGCTATATTATGTAAATTTTACATATTTTTTTTTATTATGCACCTACTTATGTGAATGCTCTAAAATATTTAAAAACGTGTATTACAAGACAAATATACTTTTAAGGTCCATTCCAGTTCCCCTCCCACCAAAAAAAAAAAAAAAAAGACCATTTCAGTTAGTGGCACATTAGTCAATTCATGAAAAGAACAATGCTAACTTATTATTCCTACATTTATACATGTACCAACATTTTTCCTCAAGGTTCAAAGGAAAATAGAAATGCAGCTCTACATATGCGTCATCTCCCAACAAGATTTCAACTTTTCCTTTTTGACTTAGCTAGAAAGACAAGACAACAATATCTGGAAGAGGAAAAGCATTGAATACAAAGGCAGTGATTAGTCCCTAAGAAATCTCCAAGGTCCCATACCAGTTCCTATCCTGCAAAGGTAGAAGCGTGAATTTTAAGGTAACCTGAAATTTCCATGATATGTTAAAATAGTCGGTGATAGATTGTAACAGAAAAGGATTGTAACTGAAAGAAATTTTTTATTTTTTATTTTATGACGTTGAACCTCACCAAGTTAGGGCCCTTTTTGGACCCATCCTTGGGAAGTAAACTACAGTCCACACCCGCCCACTAGAATCATGTATCAGGTAATCGTGAGGAACTCCTAGTGGGGATCACACCAAGATGTCTAAATCTCAGCTCATCTCAAGCTTCCAACCACTAGGTTGCACCTTGACGGGTAAGGAAGCTAAAAGAATATATTATCCTCCAACTCAAAAAAGAGGTAAAAGCCGCTAATTCAAAACAATGAGAGCTATAAAATGAAGGAAATGGTCTCTTGCACAAGAAGTTACCTCCAAAAACCAGCGAACGTGCGCAGACTCATATAGATAGACAATGCAATCCAGAGACCAATAAAGCCGTGACTTGAAGATAGTATAAATAAGCACAATATGCTCATTAATGAAACCAAAACCTGGGGACAAAGGGGAATTGAAATTATATGAGAGAGCGCCATGGATATGTCTGTTAATTTAAGGAAAGTACCAAGAATGCTATATTTTAACTGGTTGGATACTCAATGCTGGTTAAAATATTCTGGATATTCTTCTTTTACTCATTCTAAAAAACCAAACAAAGATATCATGGGTAGCAACCAAGGGTTTGGAAGACTTGCCATTGAGTAAGCAGAATATGCAAAATCTGAAGCTCCATAGTTGATTCCATCAAAAATAAAGGCTAAAGCATTAATAGGTTGAGTCACTGCAACAAACTAGTAAAACAAAAAATAAAATTATCACAATTGAAATTATTGGGATCGCATAAACTGGGAAAGAAGGGCAGGAGGGAGGCAGGGGATTACCGGAATGCCTACACCTATAAGTTGCAATACATTGACATCCGCTGTAAATAATCTGGGTGCAAATTGTAATACAACTACAAGGACAGCCGAGAGCACTAACCCCAGAACCAAGCCCACCTGGATTATAAAACCATAAGCAATGCAGTGTAAAGCCAAATAAATAATAATATTCAACAGACCTGCAATACACGAGAAGCAGTGGCAGTGGCCTTGGTGTAATCCTTCTTTGCAAATGCACTTGCAAGGATTGCCTGAAAAAGGTTTGAGTCACTATAGTCTACTGTGGAGACAATTTAGAACAGAATATGTTTCTGGATAGTTTAATATAGTTTAAGATGTTAAGAAATAAAGTCGAGCAGGGCAGGGTGATGACACAATTCATGCTTCAGACAGTTCAACTTGTGTGCGTGTGTGTGTGTATATATATATCAAAAAGAGAAAAGGAGAGAGGGGGGTTGGGGGTGGGGGGGGGGGGGGGGGTGGTGAGAAGAGAAATAAAGTTAGAATACAAATTGCAAGTAATTTGTAAGAAGTTAGATTAAGCATTTTACCAAAGACTCCAAACTCTGAGCCTTCAGATTATAATATGCTTCCAAGTTCAAATGTCCTAGTTAAGAAGAAACATAACCTTTTTTTTTTTAACTTATAAATGATGATTTTTGGTAAAAATGAAGCCAGAGAAAGAACTGAGGCACCTGACAAAACCCCAAAGTTAAAAATGGAACCTATGGACATCAACGCACAAAACAAACAAAGAAACCTTCCTTCAAGTTGTTATACAACCTCCTTTGTGGCTTTCCAAATGTAACATATATGTTTCATTCTGCTAATATATTGCTCTTTTGTTTTACTTTGAGTCCAAGCTTATATATTGCTTGGAGTTCTATGTATCTCGTCTATTATCATTTCATAAAAGTTTCTGTGCCTTGCCACGTCGAACACAGGCCTTTGTAGACAAATATGGAAAGGTTATAGTAGCCAATAGTAGCATTATACTTGTATTTAAAAATAAGTATCTTACTTGTCCTGCAACAGCCAAGCCATCAGCAAGCAAAGAGGTTGCCAGCCAAATTTGTAGGCAAACCTGAAATGCAGCCATTGATGTTGATCCCTGTCTCGCAGCCAATGATGCTGCTAGGGTTACACAAAATGTCACAGCTATAACCCTCACCAGTAACATAGATCCTAAATCCAAACACAGCAAAAAAAAAAAAAAAAAAAGAGTTAAATTGCAATCAACATGTAGAATTACTACAGTATTTAGTATACCAAACATGCCCAGTATCATAGAATAAAATCATTATGAGTATTCTTTGATAAACCCCAGGAGGAAGGGGGATAGGGAAGAGATTCGAACTAGTGACCTCCACTTCATGAGGTGTAGTCAGCTGATTGTACTACCGCTTAGGGTAAGAGCATGATGAGTATATAAATAAAAGATACAGATAGGTGATGAATAAGAACTAGCAACTAAAATGAAATATTCACTAACAGCCTGATACAGAGAACCAAATATATGTTTCGTTTATTATTGAACTTTCCACCTATATGGTTGGTAGTCCAAATACAGTCATCCTCACATAAATACTGTAACATAACTTGCACAAATATGTGAGATTCAAGGGTAAGTTATTGAGGGTAGTTGTACATTTTGTAATCAGTCAGTTTGCATCCTTACATGAATTATTCATTGAATAAAGTGACATAACTTGCACATAGAGAGTTTCAAGGCTAAGCTATTAAAGAAAGTTTTTTAGGTTTTGTAATCTGGCAATCATTCCATAAGGAGTGAAATTTTTTGATAAAAAATAAACAGCTTCATTAATGAATTAAGAACAAGAGGTCGTAACCTAGCACGTAGGATGTAGACAAGAGTAAACCCAATAGTATATAAACAAATTAAGTTCTAAATTTAGCATATCTAATAAATTGAAAAAGGGAGAAGAAGGAATCATAGCCTTGGTCCGCTCCTGAATACTCCTTAAGAGTACATCCGTTAATGTCCCAACCAATGTCTCTTCCCTCAAATATTCACCCACTTTCCTTTGTCTCCAAATACACCACATTAAACATAGGTAAATGGCCTTCAAAAATCATTTCCATCTACCAAACCTTACTTTCCAGCACTCGGAGAGACCAATTAACATACATAGTATCACCCAACTAATCCCAAAAAAAACAGAACACCAAGCTCCACAATCCACGGCAAAGATACAATGGAGAAAAAATGATACACATATTCCCCATTCACCTTACACATCATCCTACACCATTCCACAATCATTATACCCTTCCTACCAAAGTTTTTTGTTCTAAGGATCTTACCCATTTGCTGTCCATACCAAAAAATTAAAAGCCACCCTTGATGGAACTTTTACATTCCAATTGCTTTCCAAGGGAATGTTTGTTGCTCCCCATCTCAAAGCTTTATAAGAAGTTTTAACTTGAAAACCCTGACTTGTTGATGGAAGCCAAATCATTTTGTCATTTTCATGGGATTACAGAATAAAGATCCTCTAAAACATAGCCATAGACTCTAATTCCCGGTCACGAAGAGATCGAATTAAAATAGGGTTCCAATGAATGCCACCACTAGTCCATTGCAAATATTCCACTACCTTCCCATCTCCGTCTATTGTTAAAAAGAGGCTAAACTCCCAAAAGATATCTGAGAAATTTACACGTTAACCACAAAAAATTCTTTTTTGAAAATTTCTCATTGATATCAAACAATGCAAAAAATATTACAGTGGCTTCCAATGTATAGTTGTCTATTGTTCAAAGTTGACATTATAGATTTCTGTGGATTTGTATACAACAAAACTGAAAGACCAAGTGCCAATGAAAGCTATATTGTATGAATTAATATTTATACAACCTATGTCTTCATGATTAAATAGAAACAGAGTTTCAGATTACACATACATATGCATACACATATTTTGTACAATCTAGAGTTTATGAAAGCATAATGATTTTTTGTTCTTCTCATCATCTATTGAGAAGTCCAAGTAATCAAGTTTCTGCCTTACAATAACTCTCCATTTAACAAAATACATTATTTCCTTAAGCCTCTAAAAGTCACAAATTAAAATGTATACTCAGATATACTGCTTGGATATGTTGTAAACAATCACATATTTGGGGATTCTTAAAAGTACCAAAGACAAGGAGTCTTATTTTGAGTCCTGATAATGGTTTAGTGGCAGCAATTTTACTGAAAAATATATAGATTCTCTTACCATTTTTAAGAAACCGACCAATTTGTAGATCATTGATACTTGGAGGTAAGAGATCAACTTCTTTAATTAATCTCCACAAAAGCATCAGGGAGATTAGGTACCTATAATGGTTAAATATCATGTGAGAAATAGAAGTGGAGACATTTAAAATATTAAGACATCCTGGCCCAGAGTCAGAAATAGGAAATCTAGAAAATAATTAGTAAAAAGCAACACTTACTGAGAAATAACATGGGCAATGGCTGCACCACTGACACCCATACGGAGTATGAATATAAATATTGGGTCTAGAATAATGTTTGCTACATCTCCTACCACTACATTCAAATTTAACAAACTATTAGATAAGATTTAGCTGAAATCGAAAACATGAAACCTGGAAGATATTCTTATACATGAAGAAAAGAGAAATTATTATCCAACTATATCCAGATTTGATATGAAAATATTTCAATGAATAATTAATTACAAGTAAGTTTATTTATTCATAAACATAAATATTTTCATTACATGCTTTTCTCCCCAGCAGTCTACAGGTTGCACATTAAAGTACCCATATCTGCTACGTTCTGTAAACCAAACATTAACCACCTAACCTTGTAACTACTTAAGTTCTCTTTTGCTAATTCATTTTTTTTCACTCCATAGGCAGAAAATTGAGGATAAGGCTGCCAGTCTATCCCAGATTCTGCAAAAGCAAGAGCCTCATGCACTAGGTACAAACTTTTAAGTACAAACACAACCAAGCCTTAGTCCCATAACTTTGGGGTCGGCTATGGTTCCTTTACAAATTAATTAGGGTCGGTCATGCGTATTCTTTTTCACCATTCTATGAAATCCAAAATCATGTAGGACTTATAGGCACAGAAGACATTGACAACATTAGCAACAACCAAGCCTTAGTCCCAAAACTTGGGGGTTGGCTATGGATTTACACATTAAGGGTTTGTTTGGGATCCGCTTATTTTGCTAAAATTGAAAACTTTTTGTTGAAAGTACTGTAGATAAAGGTAAAAGTTACCTGAAATAGTACAGTAGGACCCATGAATAATACCAAAAAGTGCAATGGGTCCCACTGTACTATTTTAGCTAACTTTTATCTTTATCTACAGTACTTTCAGCAAAAAGTTTTCAGTTTCAACAAAATAAGTGGATTCCAAACAGACCCTAATTAGAGTTGGCCCTGTGTAATCTTTTTCGCCATTATATGAAATCCGAAGTCATTTCTTTGTTACCTAAGAGCCGAAGACATTAAAATTCCGTATATTGCATCATGACATAAATCATCACAATGATATTCTATGTGCAACAAGACCGACTTTTTAATTAAAGGGATACTTGTTTCAAAACTTACCGATAGCAAATAAAGGAGTTTTTGTGTCTTTAAATCCTCTAAAAACCCCTTGCATGGCCAGAGAGAGAAGAACTGCTGGAGCACCAAGAGACCTCAATGTCAGGTATTGTTGGGCTGGTTTTAGCATAGGAGAATTCTACAGGAACAGAATTGTGCTGCAGTCATTATATGTAGATTTTAGTTACTTGTATATTGGAACAAAAAAGGGGAGTCTAGAGGCATCTGAAGCCTTTTAGTACATAGAGAGATCATATTTTTGAACTTTTGGAGAAAATAAAAAATGTGAACTTCAACTAGTTACATCATTTCAATGCAATACTGCAACATTGAAGTTATGAATTACAAATTTCTCCAACCATTTCAAGAGTCAATGTTACAATAAAGAATCAGACTACCTTCCACCCCAATAAACATAAGGAAAACCAACACATGACAGTCAATATTAAATGATGCAGATGGCCTTTTTCACCATCAATTTTGGGAGATAGGATGATGTCATGCATGGGGTCAGCTTTAGGAATAATATTAGCTTATCTCCAAATATGTGGTGTATATAAGGTCTATAATTGTTGCCAATGATCTCTAGCTCAATGACACCTCCTCCCTTGTAAGAGCAAGGGGGAGGGTTATGTTGTGTTCAAGACCCACTAGGTGCATGTATAATTACCAATATAAAAAAAAAGTATATAATAGTTGTCATTTCAATTACTGTCATGCTACCAAGGTGCAACAAATAATTTGTGAACAATACTGCTTATTAGTCTAGAGTATCAATCTAATGAACCTAGTATACTTTTTTATTCTTAAAATATAAGAAAAGCTGAAAGTATTTCATACTCAATAGCAGTTCCCCACAGTAAAGGCATGCTGCAAATGCTTAATGAAACATTGTCATAAAACTAAAACAGCTAGCACAGCAAGAGTGAAGATAATGAGCAGAGGAGATATCCAATTAATTTTAAGGAAGCTCTTCCATAAGTTCTTTGGATGCATTCTCAGTGCTCATAAGTGATTTCCAAGATAGATAGTTGAAACCCAAGTTAGTTGAGAGTGTGGTTAAAAGTTGGGCAACAAGAAAATAAAAATGCTTTATCATATAACCATTTATTTATAATCATTTGACGGATTGGCATAAAAAGTATTCCATATATAGAATTACTAACACACAGGCTTTAGGGAACAACAAGCATAAAAATCGATTGACTCTAGCACTAGTAAAACTTACAGACTCCACACCCATATAGTTCAATATTGGTTTAGCAGCAAAAATGAGGAACAAAGCTTGTATGATCCCAAGCACACTACCAATAACCAATGCTGCTGAAGCTGATGGAATTTGCCTTCTGACATTTGTTTTCCTGTAACTACTGGGAATGAGTGATGACTTGCACGTAGACTCTGGTTTCAAATAGACCACAACATGTTAAAAGGCAACAAAATGATTCCAAAATGTTACATTGGAGGAAAAAGAAAAACATCAGGCATATTGGAATGATAGAAATTATTCCAAAAGATAATTTCAACAAAAACAAGAGATAAAATTCTCACCAACTTGTGGTATCAGATCTTCCAGTTCCATCTCCTGATTGACAGCATAAACCGTCTCAAGTACTCCACTGTCATCTGCTTCAATACTCAAACTTTTAGTAGCATCTTCCTCGGCAACGAAAGAGGTTGTAACGCTGACAAGTGGGAATATTGCTATCTTTGATACTTGGTTGAAAACAGCAATAGAAACTCCTACAGCAGCAAGCTCCACAGGACCTATTTGAAGATCAGCCTAATTATCAACACCGAAACCAAATTGTAATATAGTTCTGCAACTTATGATAGCCCAATGATTGATCCAGAGATAAAACTTATAGTTAAGGAACTTGTCATAGCATGTATAAAGCATATCTAGTAACTGTTGCACAATAACTAACAATACCATGCACATAAAAGGGTAAAATGAGTCTGCATAGTACCTGATAACAATTAACATCTAACTAACAATAAATTGAACATGTACATAAATCAGATAGCCTTGTCTAGTAAGGCAATATTTCCTTGGAAGGGCCTTTGGAAAGTAAATGCATTTACAAACATAAGAAGTCAAAATTCTTCTTGAAATTCAATAGCCTAAGTCCAAAGCAACATTCTTCACTATAATCAAATTTTGGAATTGACTTATGGAAGGTAAGAAGTTGTATATATCTGTTTTCCCATTGGGGGCATCATAAATACAAGTCTTCTCTGATGCATACCATCATCTTTTAATAAGATTTCACAACTCAAACACAAGTCAACATTGTAACAAACGCTATGCACAAGCTTGCTACAATAGATAAAAATGAAAATGAACGGTAAGCACTGACCAATATGGCCAATGAATGCTGTGTCTATTAGAGAAGCAATGGGGTCCGCTGTTAAAGCCAGCGCTGTGGGAAGTGCAATCTGCATTATTTCCTGACCAAGCTCATCGTTTCTGAATACATTCCTGGCAATGCCATTGTAAAGTTGCAAGTTTAACATTCAAATCCAATAAATATCAACCAAAAAATAAAAATGTTCAGGGTCCAACTTAATCAGGCAAAGCAGGAACAAAAAAAAAAAAAAAAAAAAAAAAGCCTGATGCAGACAAAAATCCAATTTTACACTGTATTCACATCAGTAGGCAAAAAGACCATCATAGTTCATATGGGGTTGAATCAAATACCTATGATTTTTCAATGAGGTTACTTCTCAGTTTAAATAAATAAACTAACAATGTTTTATTTACAAAGTACAAACACCAAATGTTATAAATAAATAATAATAAAAACACCACCACTGGCAGAGATGGAAGGCCTAGACAGAAACAATGTTAGTATTTAAGTTTGTACCTTGTGCCTTTGAACAACACAAAGAGGGGCATCTCCCACATGCTTTTCCACAGACAGGAAATGGTGTCTAAGGCCATGACTGGAATTGGGTCTTCCACGTTGAGTAAAAGGAATCAAACAATACTGGGTACTTTGCAAAAAGATAAATTCATTGGCTTGAACAGCCAAAGAAAGAATACCATATAATCAAGAATTTACAAACACTGGCTCTGGCTTCCAAGAAATTCACTTCATTTGAATAAACAACAATACAACAAAATATATGAATGCTTTAATGGGGGAAGTAGTACATTCAAAGTTCAAACAAAAACAAAAACAAAAACAAAATGGTGATGAGGAAGGTAGAACTAACCGTTTGACCACCCCAGACAGCAAGATTCAATGTCAGCCTTCCCTAGTTACGAGAACCCAGAATGACACCCACCAATAATATATATATTTAAATATACTAACTTAATAAATAAATAATCATATCATATCCTCTGCGGATTGGTGACTTTGACAGGTTCCTTTACTCTCTTTTTTATCTTTTTTTTCTTTTCTTTTTTTTTAGAAAGTTTTAATATGTGGCGTCCACTCTTGATGATAGTTCTTTATTACCAGACCAAGATATCAATCAGTTTTTGGTGTAGGCTGGGATTGAACCCCACATCTCTTATACAACCATCAAAGACTTTACCAATTAAGCTAACTGAAAATCACAAGGTTCCTTTACTCAACAAAGCACGAAGCCAATTACTGATTTTTAATTCTATCAACCAAAAAAAAAAATAATACTGATTTTTAAATTCTAATAAGCAAGTACACATTATTTTTTTAATTTATTTTCAATAAAATAGTTCCATGTGTTCGAAAAGTTTTCATAACTTATATGTATTAGATAATAAATTATTTTTTTACTCAAAAAAAAGATAATAAATTATTTTAAGAAAGTTTTTATACTACTTTCATTAAAAATATTTAAAAAAAATTTGTTTAAAAAATAAACTTTTTATCTTTCTATAAAAAGTTTTTAAAAATATTTTATAAACTAAGGTCAAGTTTAGCATCAGCTTTTAAATTTTAGATTTTAACTTAGCTTTTTAAAACTTTTATTTTTTTTCGTTTTTTCTCACTTTTTTCAAAATACAGGCATATTATAACACACTTTCATCAAAAAGTTTTCAACAAAATAGAAAAATAAAATAAAATTTTAAAAAACTGTATATAAAAGTTAAAAGTTAATGCCAATCAAACATTAATACTATTAGAGTATATGTTAACCTCTCTTTTTGAAAATTTGGTGTTACAGTTTGTCTATGAAAAATCCAAAAAAAAAAAATCTAAAAGTAAATTAAAAATAATAATAATAATAATAAAAGGGTCACCCGTCATACACACCGGTCAATACTGGATTTCAATCTCTTTGGCTAGGAAAGCCTCCCTCAGTTATGAATCTAAACGTACCCAAAAAAAAAAAGGTACCCAAAAAAAATAAAAGTTTTATGAATCTAGACGATGGTTTTTTTTTTTTTGGATGAATATCTAATTTATTAGTCAACAAAGTGGTTTAGTCTTTTTTTTTTCTTTTTTTCTTTTTTTTTTTTTTTAAAAAATTTTAAGTATTTTTAACACATACACGGGGGAGTAGAGAAAATTTTTAAAAAAAAATTACAGTAGTATATATTCAAAATGACCTAACTCTTGGATACACAACACGAGCTTTAAACCAAGTAGTTTAATCCAGTGTATGTGTATTATAGTCTCCACGGTTTATCATTTTTCTAATGAAATTTGGACTATGTTTTTCCGTAAGTACCAGTATCTATCTTCTAATGTATCCGATTCCTGTACTTCCCTTGACTTGACAGGAAAAGAATAAAAATTCAGCCACGGCTTTCTTGATATGGTTCTAGGTAATCCACTACTAGGGTTTCTTAAGAGTCTACTTCGATATGACATCAAGTATGCCCACATGGTAAAAATATTGGGATTATCACACGCAGAATCTTCATACGTACAATTTATGGTGGAGTTTTCTTAATATTATTAAAATATTTATTTAATTTTCTATTTTAAAAATTTTTTCCCTAAAAAACCGTTTTTGTACTTTTTATAAATGAATTACTCTAATTAAGTTTTTGTATTTAGGTTTTGCTATCATTTTTTTTTTTTTGTTCACTTCATAATAACTAATCAGTTACTAGGACAGTCCTAAGTGGGTTCATTGGGTTATGGAATGTTTAACCACTGTGCAATACACCTTGCTTGTTAATGGACACATCACACAATCCTTTACTCCTCACAAAAGGTTTCGACAAGGAGACCCCTTATCTCCTTACATGTTCCTTTTGTGTGCAAACATTCTATCCATAGCTTTCATGAGGGCAGAAGCTTGTAAAGATATCAAAGGTGTTAAGTTAGGTAGAAATGGAGTTTCTTTTACACACATTTTGTTTGCAGATGACTCTTTACTCTTTTTCAAAAATGACAGTTGATCCTTAACAAAAATCCAGTCTATCTTGGCTTGGTATTGCTCTATATCTGGTCAAGCAATAAATTTGGCTAAGTCTGATCTATTTTGCTCGCCTAAGATACCCATGGAGGATCAGCAGGCTTTAGCCGAAACCTTACAGGTTAATCTTGTCCATTGTCCTAGTAATTACCTTGGCCTCAATTTTAAACTTAGGGGGAAAAGAATATCTGATTTTCAATTTCTGGTTGACAAGCTTAGTGCAAAGTTGCAAGGTTGGAAAGCCAAGCTCATCTCCCAAGCAGGAAGAACTACCCTCATTTCCTCAGTTCTTCAAGCCATGCCCTTATATACTTTTGCTTGTTTTAGAGTTCCTGAAACAATTTGCAATAGAATGGATGCAGTCACTAGGGCATTTTGGTGGGGGACATGATCAGGGAGTGAGGAAATTACACCTTATTCATTGGGACAAATGTGTGCAAGCCAAAAAGAGAAGGGGGTATTGGGCTGAAAAGGTTTAGCCTTATGAATCAGGCCATGTTAGCAAAACAGTATTGGAGAATTTGTATTGAACCTCAATCTCTCATTGCAAAAACTTTTAAGGCTAAATATTTTCCTAGGGGATGCATCCAAAACTGTTTACCTAAACCACACCATTCTTGGTTTTGGAGGAAAATCTTAGATCAAAAAAATACCAAGCTTAAAGAAAGCAGGTGGCTTGTGAGGAATGGGTCTGATATACCACTCAAACATCCTGCTTGGTTTTCCTGCAGTGATCAGCTTATTCAGCATCATAATCTCAACTGTGGCACTGTGTCTGACCTTATTGACCATTCTGCACACACCTGGAAACCTAACTTAATCTGTTCCCTTTACCCTCATACTATTAGTGCTGAAATTCTTAAAACCCTCATCTCCAAGGTAGGTGCTGGCCAAGACACATTGTTGTGGAAACATTCCAAGTCTGGTAAGTACCAAGTGAAAAAAGCCTACAACCTACTCATTGTTGACCACAATTCTATGTCCTCTGGCCACACCAGCACTCTTAGTATCCCCACTATGGATTGGATGCTCATTTGGAAGGTGAAAGTTCCCCTGAAAATTTGCCTTTTTCATTTGGAAATTATTACAAGATTGTATCCCTACTTTCAATACCCTGAGGAGTAGAGGTATTCCAACATCATGCTGCTGTCCCTTTTGTGACAATGATAATGAAACCACCTCCCATCTTTTCCTATACTGTCCTTTTGCCAAAGCCATTTGGCTTGCATCATCTCTCAACATTCACACTTCTAGCCTAAACAATGTGACTATCCAAGCATGGCTCAGATCCTTGTTGCTGAGTTGCAAGAGACAGACTGTGGAAATGATGGAGTTATTATAGATTGTCTTCACTATCCTTTGGGCCATTTGGAATCACAGGAACTTGGTTATGCATGAAGGGAAACATCCTGACCCTATGGAGACTAGTCTAACTATTCAATCTTTGATTTGCAAGTATAAGGTGGCTTTCAACAACCAAAACAATTCTCAACACCAGCCAACAAGGCAGAAAAACAATCCTCAAGGCTTAGGTGATACCTGGCAGATAATCATTAAGATAGCAGGTGCAAGGCTAAGGAGGAGCAAAAGGACTGGTTATGCCTATGAAGCAAAAGACAGGCAGGGGAATCTCATTTTCAATGGTGTCTCAAGCTGTGGAGCAGCAAATGCCACCCAGGCAGTGCAGGAAGAAATGGTGGAAGCAGTTGTCAAAGCTAAAAGCCTTGGTTTAAGCCGTGTGATGTTTTTGACTAATTGCAAGAGAACTATGGAAATGGTCAACTTTACTAGAAGTCCTTGCTGGCAAGAGCAGAACATGATGGAGGGTCTTTTGTCTTTGTATCAAAATGGTCTGTTTGTCCATTCTATTTTTGTTCCTAGGCTTATAGTTTGTGATGTATATAATCTTGCTTTTCAGGCAGCTGTAATGCCAATCCATCACTTTTTTGGTAGTTCCAACTACTATGTAAGACTTTGTCTTTTCGTTCAATGGTATCAAAAAAAAAAAAACTAATCAGTTAAAAACGCTATAACTTAATTGGTACCTATTAGTGTGTCCATAATATTTAGGGTTTAAATTCTTCCTCCCTATTGTAATTATCGAATTATCAAAAAAAATTATAATAACTAATCTTCTTAATCTACTTATGACATAATTGATCTTAAGTAGAATTTTATCAATTTTGAATTTTGAAAATTTTGTTCTACATTAACAAATGCAACAAGTATTGTAAGTAGAATTATGTAAATGGTTTGTGCATTGGAATAAAAAAAGTCATTTTGTATAATCAAGATTTGTTATCTTAGATATTTGAATGTTATTATTGATGGTGATCAACAATAATTATTCTTCGTCCATAATGATCGTCCAAGACCAATAACGTCCAAAATGGTCTTCAGAAAGGATAAAGGAGGAATATGCATCACAAACATAAAATACGGACGTCCAAGCGTATCATCAAAAGGAAATCTTGCCGTCTAAGGAGAACTAGGTCATCCATACCACGAAAATATGGATGACCAATAAACACTTAGTAATTTTCTGAGTGTTTTCCATAATCTCAAATGGTTAGACCACTAACCCTGATCTCGAAACGTGGGGTGAATTCTCCAAAATTCGTTCCACTCTCCCCACTAAGTCCACACATCTCCCACAATGTTAGTGGCACCTAACAAGTCGACCCACTCCAAACTCTCTATAAAAGGGACCAGGGTATGTTCTACTATTCACCCACTTACTACAGTTGCGTTCTAGAGAAAAAACTAACTTAACTATCAGAGGGTCCTTGGCCGGTTCACCCCGGTCAGCTTCGATAGTCTTTTCCATTGTTTTCAAGTCATCCAACCGTTGAATCTCGGAGTATTCAGCCTCCTGATTTTCGTGCATCATCAATTGGCGCTGTCTGTGGGAAAGGTTTTAAGTGTTAGCCACTTTACTTTTTGAGACAAAAGGCTACATGGTCCGGACGAGGTCAATGGCCACAAGCCCGAAACACTAGGAGAGTGGAAATGTCTCCAGTCATCTAAACTGTGCACTAGCACCGCTACCAATGTTCGTCCAACAGTAGTTGCAGTCCATGACAGCTACAATGGCGAATTTGACACAATAAAACCGAGAATTAACTAGGGAAGTCAATAGAAAAAAGCAACGTTGACATCAACGTACCGAGGAACCTAGGCAGAACTCAGAGAATGGAGGGGCGGAGAACAATGCTGAAGGAGGAGATCAATCTAGAGGCACTATCACTCGAAGGGTGCCACATTTGAAGAGAGAGATGGATCAGATGAGAAAGGCCATGGAGGAGATGAAGGACTCCATGAGGAGGACGAAACATGTGGATGATCTCGTCCACAAAACTGACTCTCGCTTCACTACGTCCATCACAAGTCATCATTTACCCTTCAAGTTCAAAATGCCTACCTTGGACTCATATGATGGAACGCGAGATCCTTCTGATCACATCGCTATGTTCAAAACAACAATGCACCTCCAAGGCATTCTAGATGAGATCATATGCAGAGCTTTCCCTACTACACTAAAAGGCCCAGCCAGGGTGTGGGAAAGGTTCTAAGTGTTAGCCACTTTACTTTTTGAGAAAAAAGGCTACATGGTCCGGGTTAGGTCGATGGCCACAAGCCCAGAACACCAATAGAGTGGAAATGCCTCCAGTCATCCAAACCGTGCACTAGCGCTGCCACCAGCGTTCGTCCAACAGCAATTGCAGTCCATGGTAGTTGCAATGGCAGATTTGACACAGCAAAATCGAGAGTTAACTAAGGAAGTCAATAGAAAAAAGCAACGTTGACATCGACATGCCAAGGAACCTGGGCAGAACTCAAAGAATGAAGGGGCAGAGAACAAAGCTGAATAAGAAGATCAATCCAGGCGCACCGTCACTCGAAGGGTGCCACGTTTAGAGAAAGAGATGGATTAGATGAGAAAGGCCATGGAGGAGATGAAGGACTACATGAGGAGAACGAATCATGTGGATGATCTCGTCCATAGAACTGACTCTCCCTTCACTACGTCCATCACAAGTCATCCTTTACCCTCTAAGTTCAAAATGCCTACTTTGGACTCATATGATGGAATGCGAGATCCTTGTGATCACATCGCTACATTCAAAACAACAATGCACCTCCGAGGCGTTCCAGACGAGATCATGTGCAGAGCTTTCCCTACTACACTAAAAGGCCCAGCCAGGGTGTGGTTTGGAAAAATAACACCAAACACTATTACTTCGTTTCAGGAGTTAAGCAAGTTGTTTGTCAACAACTTCGTCGAAGGTCAAAGGCATAATTGTTCCTCGTCCAGCTTGCTGAATATAGAGCAAGGAGAGAACGAGAGTCTTTGGACTTTCATCAACCGTTTTAACAGGGAAGCCCTGCTGGTAGATGAGATGGACGATAAAATCCTCTTAGTAGCCTTCAACAACGAAGTTACCTCTGATTTGTTCATTCACAAGCTGTATGATCAAGAGCCACAGACAATGGCCAAGTTGATACACTCAACTTTAAGCTTTATGAATGCTAAAGACACAATCATTTCCAAGAAGAAGAAGAAGGCTAAACAAGTGGAGGCTAGGTACATGCACCATCCAAAACAAGGCCCTCATCCAAAGAAGGCCAAGATGGGAGAAAAAAGTGACTGAGATGGCAAATGTACGTGCAAGTTAGATTTGTGAACTTGTATGAAAAATGGATGAGCTATCTAACAGTACATTTTGATGAAAAAGCTCAAAAGTGATAAAAATGAAAGCTTTAACATCATAAAATTGAGAGAAAAAGAAAGCGTTGCAAGGAAAGTAAAGAAAACAAGGAATGTACGTGAAAAACCCTAAAGAATGGGTGAAAAACCACGAGTGAGCAAGGGTGAATGTCTCTTACTCCTTCAAGCTCTCTATTATGTGAAAAATGGAAGTTTTCCTTGTACAATGATAATATTCTTCCCAAAAGAGAGGCCTTTTCTCTACCTCACTTCTTTACAAACTTTCTACTCTTTTCTCTAATGTTCTCTCCTGGTTCTTACCCTAATGGTCTAGCAACATGTTCATCTTATAGTCTGAGGAATGTTGCCAGGTACAAAAGACAGGTGTCAAACCATGATTCCTCCATTTGAATCCTAATATAGCTGCTGTACTATGTAATGGCTGAAGGAGAGAAAGTAAGCATGCCGAAGTCAGGGTAGCAGCGTGGAGAGTGACCACTACATGGGGAGCAATCCTTGGACAAGGAAAGGGACATCAAGTGCATTAAGAGTGATGCATATGTCCTTAACAGTGATCCAGCACAAGCACAACCAATAAAAAGTGAGGGATTTCATAGCCTCCGACCACAAGGGGTCACTATCTCCCTTTTGTGAGTGCTAGGTGTCCATGTCAGATGCAAATCTTACTCTTCCCCAAGATGATCATGTCGTTGGCATGGACCAAAGATCCTTTCCCCTAACCAACGTTTCCTCTCCTTTGCTCACAGTCATTCCACGTGTAGGGTCCGGATCCAACCATGTCAAGATTCTCACATGCCTTGGCTGATGTACTGTACAGCAGGAAAGCAGGATCGTCCTCAGGACGATATTCCAACTACACGCTCTTAAATACCCCACTTGACCAAGTGTTGATGCAAATCAAGGATGACCCATCCTTGAAATGGTTAGAGAAGATGAAAGGAGATCCTAGCAAGCGGAATAAGAGCAAGTACTATCATTTTCACCAAGATCATAGGCATGACACTGACCAGTGCTATGATCTAAAACAGCAAATTGAGGTTCTTATTAAGTAAGGAAAGTTGAAGAATTTCCTTGGACGAGAGCACAAGGACAAAAGACTACCACTAAAGGGTAAAGTAGAAGAGCCAATTCGTCCACCACTTGGAGAAATAAGGGTTATTGTTGGGGGAATATCGGCTGCCAGCTCGTCCAGATCCAAGAAGA
Source organism: Notholithocarpus densiflorus (assembly GCA_030021035.2). Lineage (NCBI taxonomy): Eukaryota > Viridiplantae > Streptophyta > Magnoliopsida > Fagales > Fagaceae > Notholithocarpus > Notholithocarpus densiflorus. The sequence continues at coordinate 721,355 of JARYZH020000068.1, read as the reverse complement.
CCTACCTTCGAGTTGTTCAAAACATTCAACTCACTGGCCGTCCACCTAGAGCACCAAAGATGGATGAACCAGCCATAACCTTCACTGATGAAGATGTAAGAAGACTACTCCATCCTTATAATGACGCAATTGTCATCACTTTGACGATTGCGAATTATACAACAAGAAGAGTGCTGGTGGATAAAGGAGTTCAGCAGATATCCTCTACTACCCGGCCTTCCAACAGATGAAGATTAATAAAGAATTGCTTCGTCCAACAAATGTCCCCCTAATTGGATTCGAGGGGACGAAAGTCTTACTAGTAGGCACTATCTCCCTACCAGTTACAGTCGGATCTTATCCACAGTAGCTTGTCAATGAAGTGAATTTCGTCTTTGTTGACTATTCGTTCTCATACAATGCCATCATAGGACGACCCACCTTGAATAGTTGGAGAGTTGCAACGTTCACTTATCACCTTTCCTTTAAGTTCCCAACAGAGTATGGCATAGGAGAGGTCCAGGGTGATCAATTAGCAGCTAGAGAATGTTATCTAGCCATGTTACGTATGGACTAGCAAATGCCAACAATGAATATAGAGGAAAGAAGGATAATCATCGAGCCGATTGAGATATTAGAAGATATTCCCTTAGACGAGTTTGTAGACATCGCATTTTGTACCCGTTAATAAATTTTGGTCCCCGACCCTAATTATGAGCTTGACATATGTCAACCAAGGGTAATTAAAGAGTTCACAATAATTTGGAAGTAATCACAACTCAAAAGTGCTTAAATCGCTTTGAAATCGTTATTGAAAAATGACGTTTGCTCACTATTTTGACCATAACTTTTGATCTACAAATAATATTTGAGTGAAATTTATTTCATTGGAAGGTCGACATCCTGGGCCTCAATTTGAACACAAATTTTGCCTAATTTGGACTTATATTAAGTAAGTTATGACTATTTGAAGTTGGGTCAACTAGGTAGTCCAATTTTCTGAGTTTTAAAACTTCATTTTAACGGCCCAAAACATCATGCTTTGATGTGGATCGGCCTACAGACCCTTGAGCACGTCCAAAGATCATTAAAAAACCCCCCAAAACCCTAATTTTAACTTATAAATACGCATCTTATGTCTCCAATCAAAATGCTAGCTAGAGAGGGTTATTTTTTAGCCTTCATCTTCCCTAAAACCCTAATTCTCTTTTATAAAACTGACACACAACCCCTTAGCACGTTTTTAACAAATTAAAAACCTCTCTTTAGTTAGTTCTAAGCCAGAAAGTTTATTCTCCAATTTGTTTTCAAAACATTTTTCAATTAAAGTTTGTTCTTAAGTTGTGATTACCTAAACTAGTGTGTTATTTTGATTATTCTTGTTCAATCAATCTAATCTTTGTGTTGTAGGCACTAAGAAACCGGTTAAATATCAACCAAGTTGTGTTCCACATGCAAGGCGAGTCTCTCTTCATGGTTCTCCCTTAATTTGGATATTTTATAACTTGTGTTCCTTTTGTTCTTAATTGATTTTTATATATGTTTTAATATGCTTGTTTAGTTTAGGTTTATGTAGTTTTCACGTTTTAAAGCATGTTAGGTTGTTAGTTTCCTTAGTTTTTGTTTCTGCTTTGTTTCTGTGTTTCCTAGTTTTCGGGTTAGGGTTTCTAGGGGCATGTCTATGCACGCATAATTTTGTATGCGCACGCAGGCTTGAAGTATGCGTACGCATACAACTAGTCCACATATGTAGGCTTATATGTGCACGCATACTTCAGCGCCCAGAAACCCTAATCCAAGTTTTTCTACTTTTTTTTCTTTATTACCTTATGTCATATGCCTTTATTTTGGCTCATTTTTATGTTTTTGAGTCTCTATTCATCTGTTTAATTGTTTGTTTGCCTTTAACATGCTAGATTAGGGTTTTGTTTTCTTTTCTTTTCTTGCTTTATTACCATGAAGATGCATTCACATGTCCATTCATTGAAGTAAGGTAAGTCATGCATCCATATGAACATTCATTGGATACATATTTAATGATGAGTTGAACATGCTTGGAATATGTTTGTGTTCTTGATGCTCTCCAATAATTCTTTGATGCTGCTATGACCATGTGATATCTTTATTTGTTTGCTGCCTTGGATAAGATAATATGATATGCATGATAAATGTATGCTAGGTTTGATATGAGTTGCCATGATAAATGTATGTTAAGGTTTTGGGATGATTGATGTCATGTTGATTGCTAGATGTATGTTAGTGTGTGTGTGTGAGTATAGATAACAATATTGAATGAGCCTTTAATGAGATTAAGGCGTAAGACACAATGACTAGAAGCCGACCCACGGATTGGGTGGGGTTGGGTGTCTAACACCTTCCCATCCTCATGCCTAAACTTCGAACCCATACTCTGGTAGTAAGATTAGTACTTACACATAAGGGCGCTATTTTATGGTTCCTAGACCTAATTTAGGTGGCGACTCCATCTTTTCTCTGCCTCGGTCCACTCAGCCGAGGCGTACTCCCCTTTTCCTAAGGAGAAAACCGTTGGCGCCCATAAAGTCCAACCAGGAGAAGTTCACAAGGATTGGAGCAAGTATGGGTGAGAAGACGAACCAAGATCTTGCCCAATTCCTCAAGAAGAGTAAGGATGTTTTTGCTTGGAGCCATGAAAACATGCCTGGGATTGACCCAAGTGTGATAACCCGTCCTACAAGCCCGTCCGTCAGAAGAGGAGTGTATTTGCCCCAGAACGGGACAATGCCATTAAAGAAGTTGGTAACAGCGGAGTTCGTCCAAGAAGTTTACTACCCAGATTGGCTGGTAATGTAGTAATGGTTAAAAAGGCTAATGGCAAATGGAGAATGTGCGTGGACTTCACAGAGTTGAACAAGGCATGTCCCAAAGATAGTTATCATTTTCCACGCATTGATCAGCTAGTAGATTTGACAATAGGGCACCAATTGCTAAGCTTCATGGACGCATTCTCAGGGTACAACCAGATCAAGATGGACGAGGCAAACTAAGAGAAAACATCATTTCTTATAAGCCAAGGTTTATTTTGCTACAAAGTAATGTCTTTTGGTTTGAAAAATGCAGGGGCTACTTATCAGAGGCTGATTAATCAAATGTTTCGTCCACAAATTGGGCGGAATGTTGAAGTATATGTAGATGACATGCTGGTCAAAAGCGCAAAGGAGACATTGCACCTGGACGACCTCTAGGAGACTTTCGACATGCTTAGACGATACAACATGAAGCTGAAGCTGAACCTAAGTAAGTGTACCTTCGAAGTTTCATCCGGAAATTCCTCGGTTTCATGGTCTCACAGAGGGGAATTGAAGCAAACCCCAACAAGATCCAGGCAATACTAAGCATGGAGTCACCAAAGAATGTCAAAGAAGTGCAAAGTCTCACTGGACAAGTATCAGCTCGCAACAGGTTTGTCTCAAGAGCTAATGACAAGTGTTTGCCATTTTTCAAGGTGTTAAGGAAAGCATTCGAATGGACAGACGAGTGTCAACAAGAATTTAAAGACCTTAAGATGTATCTCACAACAACTCCTTTGTTGAACTCGTCCAAACCAAGTGAAGAAATGTACCTCTATTTAGCAATTTCTCCTCATGCAGTGAGCTCAGCCTTAGTCAAAGAAGAAGGAAAGGCACAGAGGCCCGTCTATTATATTAGCAAGGTATTAAGAGGAGCTGAAAGACGATATCCACCAATGGAGAAGTTAGTTTTTTCATTGGTAACAGCAGCACGGAAACTTAAACCCTACTTCCAAGCTCATGTCATCAACGTCTTGACAGACCACCCGCTTAAGAAGGCCATGAACAAGCTAGAAGGAGCTAGACAATTGATCTAGTGGGTAGTTGAACTCAGTGAATTCGACGTGAGGTATCGACCAAGAGAAGCAATAAAAGCTCAAGTACTTGTGGATTTCATTGCGAAGTTCACCCCAACTCATGGCCAACAAACTGAAGACCAGGGGGCAAAGAATGGATCGTCCATGTAAATGGTTCATCCACTCAGCACGCAGGAGAAGTTGGAGTAGTCTTATAGTCGCCTGAAGGGGATTGTCTAGAGTATGTCGTTCGTCTACAATTCCAAACAACTAACAATGAAGCTGAGTATGAAGCGCTTATTAAGGGCTTGGATTTGGCTAAGGCATTGGGAACCGAATCAGTGGTCGTTCAGGGAGATTCACAACTGATCATAGGCTAAGTGAATGGAACGTGCGAAGCCAAGGAAGAACAAATGAAAAGATCCTTGAGCAAAGTTAAGCATTGCATCAAAGGCTTTACAACGGCAAAGTTCCATCAGATCCCAAGGGAAAGAAACATGGAAGCTGATAGCCTGGCTAGAGCAGCCTCTGCGGATGACTTGATTAACGATCAGATTAAAGTCCAGTATATCCCGAGTATAGACATCCCTGAGGTGCAATAGATAGACGGAGAAGCTAACTAGACTACACCAGTTATGTCCTATCTCAAGGACAGACTCCTCCCCGAGAACAAAGAAAAAGCTCAGAAGCTAAAGATTAGGGCAACAAAGTTTGTTCTTATGGACAAGGTATTGTATAAAAGGAGTTTTTCTCAGCCCTACTTAAGATGCTTAACTCCAGACGAGTCTTGCTATGTCATGAGAGACATACATGAAGGAGTATGCCGAAATCACTTGGGAGCTAGATCCCTCGTCCACAAAATAATCCGCGCAGGTTACTATTGGCCCACAATGCAAGCAAACGCCAAGGCTTACGTCAAAGCATGTGACAAATGTCAGCGCTTTAGCAACATACCTAGATGACCATCAGAGTATCTTACCCCGATGATAGCTCATTGGCCCTTTGCCTAATGGGGACTTGACATCCTTGGTCCATTTCCAATAGGAACGAGGCAGATGAAGTTCATAGTGGTAGGAATTGATTACTTCACTAAATGGGTAGAAGCGGAGCCCTTGGCAAAGATCACTGAGCAAAACATCAGAAGTTTCGTCTGGAAAAATATTATCTGCCACTTTGGGGTTCCTAGGGTGCTTGTTTCAGACAATGGACAACATTTCGACAATACATCGTTTAGAGAATTTTGTGAGCAGCTTGGAATTAAGAATCACTACTCCTCACCCTCCCACCCACAGGCAAACGGACAGGCAGAAGTTGCAAATCGATCCTTACTTGAGATAATCAAGACTCGGCTTGAGGGGGCAAAGGGAATGTGGCCCAACGAGCTATCTAGCATCCTTTAGGCATACAGGACGACAATGAGGACTCCTACAGGAGAAATTCCCTTCAAGTTAGCATATGAGAATGATGCAGTGATACCCGCAGAGGTTGGATTGACCACCTTCAGAGTAGCCCATTATCAGGACGAAGAGAATGAGAAGTAGCTCCGTTTAAGCCTTGATCTCCTAGACAATGTGAGGATGGACGCAAAATAGAGGGTAGCACGTGACAAGAATCTGATGACCAAGCACTACGATGCGATGGTCAAACCTAGGCAGTTCAACTTTGGAAACCTCGTCCTAAAGAAGGTGTCCTTGGCCACTAAAGACCCTACTCATGGAAAGTTGGGACCCAATTGGAAGGGACCATATAGAGTTATCAACTACAAAAGACGAGAATCGTACTATTTAGAAGCCCTAGATGGACGAAGGCTGGAGCATCCATGGAACTTGGAACACATAAGGAAGTACTATCAATGAAGACTCATCAAAAAGGTCAACATGGACGACCGTAACCCCTACAGACTATTGGTTATCACTAGTAGTCTATCTATGTTATCTTTCAGCACTTATGTTTTCTAGCAGCATTTTATGTTTTCTAGTATTTGAATTTCCTAAAAAGCACTAGTTACTAGCATGTGCAATGTCTATGGACGATATTATGTTATGTACAAAGTTCCTAATTTGTATATAAAGTAGTTTAGATTTTCTACTTAAGTGTTTTTAATCCTTTACAAAATCAAAGTCCACAAGAAAGGTTGAAATTCATGGACGAATAAAATCTCTGGATGTAGAGATGTATCGTCATAAACCACATTTAGACAAAGGCAAAACACCACAAAGTGGGATAAAACCTTAAGGTAAAAATATAGTAATAGTAATAGTATAGTAGTAATAATAATAATAATAATAATAATAATAATAATAATAATAATAAGGGAAGGAACAAACACCTCCCACATATACTCGTCGATGCTAAATAAGTGAAAGACGAATTAAAGCATGCAATAAAATAGACGATAGTCATTGACAACAATTGTCCAAGATCCCTAAACAAGCAAGTCTAAAACATAGACAAATACATGCAAACATAAAGGGATGAGAATATATGTCCAACCATGGACAAACAAACACACACACACACACACACACATATATAAATCAACTTGTTCATAAAAAAGGTAGACGACCGCCGTCCAAAAACCCTTGAAAGTTAAGCCTAAAAAGACAAATGTATGAAACTTGCGTCCAAAACCATGGACAACGTGAATGTACTTAAAGAAAATTAAAAATGGTCCGAAACAACGGACCCAAAAAAAAAAAAAAAAGTTAAATTGCTTGTAATGAAAGTTTGAAACTACTGAGATAAACCAGTGGGGGCATCGTTCTTGGGCCCATCAGAGGTAGTAGCATCATCATCTATGTCGATGTCCTTAGAGGTGCTCGAGATTAAAGAACTCTCGACAGCAACACGAAGCCTAATGGAGTCAAAATCCACTCCAGGAAAAGCCTCTCGTGCGTCCTGACGAAAGTCCTCAAATCCTACAGCATAGTTTTCGTCTAGGAGTTTGGTGTAAGCATCAGAGGCTTTAAACTCTTTAATTGCTTTATCCTTGGCCTTACCCAAAGAAGATGAAAGTGCATCACTCTTCTTTTGAAGGTGGTCTAGACGAGATTGTTTGTGGACAATATCTGTCCTAAGTTCCTCAGCCAAATTCTTTAGCTCCTTCACCTCAGACTCCAGATGTTTTACCTTGTCCTCTAGTTTCAACCTCTCCCCAGCTCGTCTGCTTAATTCCCTCTTCATAGCAAGGACCTTGGTTTCCAGCCTGATCTTCTCCTTGTCTAAGTTTGTGGCCTGCCTAGACACCGCCATAAACTTAGACATGACCTATAAGAATAGAATGTTAAAATATAACTTAGCAATAAAATATATGAATTGCTATGTAAGAAGAAGAATACCTTGAACAGATCATGGATAGTGGAGCGCTCAAACTCCTTGATGGACATGTCATAGCAAGCCATAACGTCCTCTTGCTTAACCACTATCTTGAACCTATTCCAGGCCAAGGCCTCACTCCTTAGAAGAATGTGAGAGGCAGTAGCAGGATCTTCAGCAGGGGGAACTGTGGATAACTCCGGATTAGGACAAGAGGAAGTCTTAGAAGAAGGAACTTCAAGAGGAACTACAGCAGGAGTTTCAACTGCAAGAGGATCAAGCTCAACTACAGGAGCTTTAGCATGAGTGGATGAGTCCATCTTAGGCCTTTTGGAGCCTTGACAGCTGGGGAGATTCCCAATATCAACCGTCATGGACACGACCTTCCTCTTCTCTGAGGAGCTAGGAGGCACCAATTTTAATGTCCTGGAGGCACCTAGATGAGTTTGGATGAGGGCAACATCCTCAGCTTGGATGATCTCATCGCCACTAGCCAGCTCTTTCTCCTTGTTCTCCTTCATAGTTGCCATTCTTGAAAAGAATCGTCAAAGTTTAGACAAGACCACGCCAATGATTGAAAAGTTAAAAAATTGATAAATAAACTTACTTTTACAAGTAGTGGCCTTGTGTGCTAAAGCTTCAGTAGAAGAAATAGGTCCAAGCCCCAAGCTGCTAGACGGTGAAAGGTGACAAGTGAATGAAAACCTCTGTCAACAAAAGAACAAGCCCTCTAAACGCGCTCAAGGTAAAAATTACTTAAAGATGGACGAGTTACAACTGAAAAAGGAGGAAAAATGTTAGACAAGGATATAAAAGTTCAAGACAAGCTAAATCAAAAATAACATACTCTCAGAACGTAGATGACCCATAACACTAGTATAAGGAGGGAAGGCATCCCTTCCTACTTCAATTGGGTCACCAGCCCAAAACCTAGAAATAAAGAAAAACTCCGTCTTCCAAAGCCTATTAGACGTTGGAAGAGACTCAATCATCCTACAACCAGAGCCTCTAGCTGAAAACTAGTAAAATCCAAGAGACTTGTGGATCTCAGCAGGTATATAGCAATAAAGGAACCCATCCACCGTAAGAGGACGGTTCCCTTCAAATGCTTCAACCATTGGGGTTGAGTTGGTTGAGTCCAATACCTAGCCTATGGAGGAGTTCTCTAGCGATGGCGTTTAAAGGCAACCTCAAACCCTCTAAAAGGTAGGCTTCGTATATACCAACTCTAGGGGAATTTGGAGTACAACACCATTCACCAAGAGCCAGAAGATGATTGTGGACGTCCTCAGGAATTTGGTACTTATTCCTAAGTGTATGAAGCCTCTCTGCCTAAATTTTGGACGGAATGTTCATGACACAACATTCCAACACATCGTCCACCTGATCGGAAGAAGGTGGGGTGGACGACGGAGGAGCAGTAGATGGTCCGACAGACAATCCAGATGCTACCCTCTTCCTCATCTCTTCCTGGAAAACCTATAAAGGAATCTCAAGGATACCAAACGAGTATCGTTCGTCTGAAGAACTACTCTCACTACTACTACCACTACTATTACTATCATTATGATATTCGTCTATCTCCCTATCGTCCCTATCACTAAATGAGAAAACTATAATCTCAGCCATTTACAAAAAAACTCTAAAGAGAAAACCTAAAGACAAAGGAAGAGATGATACCGGATTCTAGACGAAGAGGACTAAGGACGGAGGACTTCTAGACAAGGCGCGAAGGACGGAAGAAGTCGAGAATGTCAGAAGAGAAAATTTGAGAAAGTAAGAGGGTAAGAAAGGTATTAACCTATTTATAGGTGACCATATGGGTCACCGTAACGACACGGACCAGCCAGAGGACGCCACATGGCCATTTTCTGGAGAAACGAAACGACATGATTTCTAGACCACTCTGATCAAAACACGTGTCGATGCCTACACTAGTAGATCTTAACAAATCAAAGAGCACCATGGGTGTGATCTGTCAATGAATCAGAGAGTGCCACATGTAAAAAAAAAGGGGGGGGGGGCAAGTACGACGAAGGCATAGATGACCTATGGACAAGGGGGAAACTGATGGTGATCAACAATAAGTATTCTTCGTCCATAATGATTGTCCAAGACCAATAACGTCCAAAATGGTCTTCAGAAGGGATAAAGGAGGAATATGCACCACAAACATAAAATTCGGACGTCCAAGCGTATCATCAAAAGGAAATCTTGTCATCTAAGGAGAATTAGGTCGTCCATATTACGAAAGTATGGATGACCAATAAACACTTAGTAATTTTTTGAGTGTTTTCCATAATCTCAAATGGTTAGACCACTAACCTTGATCTTGGATCGTGGGGTGAATTCCCCGAAATTCACTCCACTCTCCCCACTAAGTCCACACATCTCCCATGATGTTAGTGGCACCTAACAAGTAGACCCACTCCAAACTCTCAAAGGGATCAAGGTTCATTCAACCAAGGTATGTTCTACTATTCACCCACTTACTACACTTGTGTTCTAGAGAGAAAACTGACTTAACCGTTGGAGGGTCCTTGGCCGATTCACCCTGGTCACCTTCGATAGTCTTTTCCATTGTTTTCAGGTCATCCAACTGTTGAAGTTCGGAGCATTCAGCCTACTGATTTTTGTGCATCATCAATTATGATAATTAATATTTATTGTTATATTTTTGTTGTATTATTTCACTATCTTCTAAATCTTTTTTTGATGAATTCTTTATTCATTTGTGATATTTCATTTTCTTTTCTTTTATTTTTTTTCTTTTCTTTTTGGGTATATTTGCTATATTGCAAGTTATAAAATTTATCGATATATTCTACTTAAGATTTAATTAATTTTTTTGTTCTTCTCTTTCTTGCTCTTAAGATTTTCATATCCAATGTGATATTTTCTAGTAAACATGTATAATTAAAAATATTAATAGATAAAAGAAAAACCATTTAGAATAAAAAAATATAATATGACAAGAATAAAATAAATATTTATGCATAAAACAATAATCTAATTTTGATCAAAAATGCAAAGTGCACCTCTAAATTTGATCAAAATTCACTTCAGTCTTTTAATTTTGCCTTCGTTCAATTGTGTCCTATAAGTTTCAAGTTCATTCAATTAAGATCTATCCATCAATTTTTGTGGTTAAGTGTCCAAATTTTTATTTTTTTCCTTCAAAATTTTCAAAATTTAAAAAAATCCAATTAATTATTGAAAAATATTTCCAACTTTTTTTCCGAAAAAAATTTAATGGAAATTGGTGGAAAGGCCTTAATTTAATAAACTTAAAATTTAAAGAACTCAATTGAATGAAAGCAAAATTAGAAAATTGAAATGAATTTCAGTCAAAGTTAACGGATGCACTTAGCATTTTTGCCTTAAAAAGTATTATTGCAACTTCACTTACTATATAACAATAATAATAATAATAATAATAATAAAACTGCCTTTAGACTAAGCTTTATTTGTTCTCGACGTAAAGTCGTACTTGGCAGTTATAATTGAATGTGGTCATGCTTGGTGTCCTGAGTCTCCTGGCCCGCCAATTGACCTTAAGTTGGACATAAAGCCTTTAGGTTGGCCGAGGACTGAAATCTCAAGTCATACTCATTGGGCTGGGCTTGCTCGTATTGGGCTCCATGGGCCAGCCCATTAGAGGGCTCGAGAATTTCTCCCCTTCCATTATTCTTACATATTTCAGCATTTATTTTAGATGCATTTTAGAGCAGTAGCATTCGGGTTTCTAAAAAATGAATAATAATATTTTGGAGAATAGTCTCTCTTTAACAGTTGTGTTTTGAAACATGATTTTAAGCAAAGATTTTAAATTTAGTATTAAAACCGTGTCTCCAAAACAAAATTTCAATGCAAAATTTAAAATTTTAATACTTAAAATCTTGTTTTCAAAAAATGATTTCCAAAGAGATACTATTCTCTCAAATAATTTTACTATAATGCTATTTTTAATAATGAATAATAAATTAATATTATTTTTTGAAAAACACTTAGAGCATCAGCAGTGGGGCTTGAATATGCCAAATGTTAGGAACATTTGGCATTTAAGCCCCAAAACTGCTCAACAATGGGAAGGTCATATCGCATATACCAAATTTTTTTTGAGATTTAGCTTCAGTACCATCTCAAATGTAAGATGGTACTGTAGCTGAATGGTATAAAAAAAAAAAAAAAAATTTAATACTCTCATTTCTCTCTCCTCTCTCATTTTAACCCAGCAATTTATCTTTCCTCTCTCATTTTTTCTCTTTCTTTTCTCTCTCTTCCTTCTCTCTCTTTCTTTTTGCTTTCTCTTCTTCCTGCTCACTCTTCTTCAACAGAATGGAGGCAACGGCGTGGAGGCTCGATCAGAAAAGCTATGGTGGAGGCGTGGAGGTCGTGGGTTTCCGACGTTTGGGTCGAATTTGGGTGGTGTTTGGGTTGGCATTTGGGTTGGCGTTTGGGTGGTGTTTGACGTTTGGCGTTTGGGTCGAAGATGATGACGATGATGACGGGTTTGGGATGAATAGAAATGGCGACGGGCGACCCTCTCTCTCTCGCCATCGCTGCCGGTGAGAACAAATGGGTTTGGGTTTGGTGAGAACAGATGGGTTTGATTTTGGATTTTGATTTTGGATTTTGATTTGGCTGGATTTGGCTGTGCTGTGTTGGTGGTGCTGTGTTAGCATTGGATTGTGTTTTTTTTTTTTTGGTTCAGCTACTAGGGTTTGTGGTTGTGGCTGGTGGGCCGACGGTGGGGTGGGTGTTTGTGGCTCCGTCGGAGTGGGTTTTGGGTCAGTGGGTGGCAGCATGGGTTTTTTTTTTTTTTTGGTGTTGACAGTAGATTATGGGTTGCTGCTAGTGGTGGCGGTGGTGGTGTCAGGTATGTGTAGTGCAGCCGTGGTGGTGATTGTGGTTGTTGTACAAAAATAAAGAGAGAGAAAGAATAAATAATGTGTTTTATTGTAGATGATGGTAATTGTGGGATATATTATTTTATTGTGTAGAAATATTATTTTAATGAGTAGAATAGGAAAATAAAAGTTGGGATGTTGGGTGTATTGTAAAATGGTATGATATAATTGATAAAGTAGCTTTTTGGGATGGTAAAATAAGATGAGATATGAGATCCGAATGTGGATGCTCTTATTAGCTTAATAAAACATGAATAAGAACGAGAATAAGATGCCAATGCACCGAGCATTTGGCTAATGGCATACATGAAACGACGTCATCCTAAGGAACAAAATCTAGAAACGCTCCGACCCAAAAGATTGTTCGATCTTTTATAGATATTTTTTGAAGAGTGGGTGCTGGCCTTTTTATCATATTGAATCACAACCATTTCCCTCTTTCTTGGGAAGAGAGGATTTCCATCGTAGACGGAAGACCGGCTCTAGTCTCGAGGCAAAAGAGTGAAATTGTATTTGTATGGTATTGCTATTAACTATATTTTATTTTCAAATTCAATTATATATATATATTTATATATATAACCAAACCAATTTAAGTATTGGTTGAGCTCATAATATTGTACAATTTGTACTACAGTGGTATATATATTGTTTCAACCACATGCTTTTCTCCCCAGCATGTACAGTTTGCACATGAAAGTCTGCATATCTAATAAATTTTGAAAACCAAATATGGGCCATCTAAGCTTGTACATATATATATATATATATATATATATATATTAGAATACTAAATATCTTAACACACACACGGGGAGAGGGGAGAAGGTCTTAAAGAAACTGACAGTGAGCTTGTACATACTTGAGTTGTCTTCTGCTAATTCATTTTTCACATTATCCATAGGCACATTGGAGGTAAGATATGATTTTATTATATTATTATTACTATTATTTTTTAAAGTGCAAAGTACAAACACAACCCCTATGTTGGAATTACAGGCACAAAAGACATTGATAACAACAACTATCGACGAACAAAAGATCAGGTGGTAGGAATATTTGGCATTCCAACCACAGAGCATCTAGGCACCTATTTAGGGATCCCCATTTTCACCACCTACCGAACGGCCAGTGCATACCAATATTTAGTTGACAAAATTCAAAAGAAAATTGAAGGATGGCAGGCCAAATATCTTTCAATGGCTGGCCGTGCCATACTAGTTAAATCTTCGGCGGCTTCCATCCCCATCTATGCCATGTAAACAACGCTGCTTCCTCAGAAAGTTAGTAAGCAATTAGACAAATTAAGTTGCCAGTTCTTATGAGGAGATACAAACCAACAGTGGAGCTGTCATACAGTTAGTTGGGACACGATAACCCTTCCGAAGGATTCAGGGGGTTTGGGGATACAATCGATCCGACATAGAAATCGGGCAATCCTTATGAACCAGGCCTGGCGCCTATATCATAAGCCTAATATGCTCTGGGCCCAAGTCTTAAAAGCCAAATATTTCCTAGGTACGAGCCTGTTTGAGAGTGCTAAAACCCCTAGAGGGTCCCATATTTGGAAAGCCCTGTTTGACAGAATACAATGGTTACGAAATGGTATGAAATGGATAGTAGGGGATGGGCAAACTATCAGGGTATGGGATGACCACTGGATCCCTGGGGGCATCCTCCGGAGTCGCATTGCAAGACCGCTAATGCAAAATGAAGAAAACCGCCGAGTTAGCTCATTGTGAAATAATCATACTTGGACTTTCAACTCTCTCCATGTTCCTCTCCTAACACAACTTGAGCACCTTATTAGAGGTATTCAAGTGGCATGGATTACCAGGCTCCTAGATTCCTTAATATGGCCCCATAATAATGGTATTTGCTCGATTAGTTAGGCATCAAAATTTTTATACCAACAAAAATAAGTGCCTCTAGATAAACAGTTGTGGAATTGGATATGGAAATTACAATGCCCCAAAAAGATCCAACTATTCCTTTGGAAAGCCATGCGCAATCGGTTTCCCACAAGGTAGTATTTAGCATTTTCTCACCTAAATATTAATGAACAATGTTCCAGATGCAACAATTCGGAAACAACAATTCATATATTACGTGATTGCCCCTGGGCTAAGGAGGCTTGGGATCAATCCCCGGGGATCCTGCCACTTTCCTTTTTTCACATACCCTTACAAGCTTGGCTGCGCTGTAGTGCTGATGCGGAGCAATGCTACTGCAGATAGTGTAATTATGCACCAGCAACTCCTTTGGAAAATATATTTTCCCTTCCTATGTTGGAATTTATGATTAGCCAGAAATGAACGAATTTTTAAGAACCAATCTCGATCCCAGCATAGCCTAGTCTACACAACGGTGCAAGCAGCAACCGAATATTTTTTCTTAGCTAGTTCTGATAGACTAGTTCAAGTTAGGACGCCGCAAATTATTAGATGGGTTGCACCAAATGAACCCTATATAAAGCTAAATACACATGGTAGTTCCATAGGTAACCCAAGGATGGCCAGCGCAGGGGGACTACTGCATGATAGCTCAGGCTTATGGATATCAGGATTCTCTCTAAATATGGATATAGCAACTAACAATATGACAGAGTTGGAAGCAATTAGGCAGGGTCTCCTGTCAGCATGGGAATTGGGATTCAAATTTATCCAGCTTGAGATTGATTCTGTAATAGTTTTATCCTAGTTAACTTATACAAATTCTACTTACCCTCCTGATGTGTTGTCTTTAATATGTGATTGCAGGAGCCTCATGGGGCAGGCATGGGAGGTGCAGGCGCGCCATATATATTGTAAAGAAAACGAATGCGCGGATGCCCTAGCAAAACGAGGAACCCACCAACAGCATCTTCTGACTTTCTATAATACTTGTCCCAGTTTTGTATACCACTGCTTAGTAAAGGATTTGGCCGGCCTCGGGAGTAGTAGACTATGTGCCTGAAGGTCGGATAATGATGTTGCTGTATGAACTTTTGTTATAAGTAAATAAAACCTCCCGTTTCAACCAAAAAAAAAACAACTATCAAGCCTTAGTGTTAAAAACTTTAGGGTCTGTTATGAATTCATAACAAATTTATTAGGGTTAGCTATGTGTTTTTTTTTTTTTTTTTTTTTTGCTATTTTATCCTATCCAAAGTCATATATCTGCTGTTACTTCTGCAAGCACCAAAAGACAATAAAATTTCGTACACTGCATCATGACATAAATCATCAATAAGCATAATAGATAATTGATTGTAGCACTAGTGAAAGAAAACTTACAGTCTCTACACCCACATAGATATTGGTTTAGCAGCAAAAATGAGGACAAAGCTTGTGTGAACCCAAGCATGCTGCCAATGACCAACGCTGCTGAGTGCTAAAGCTGATGGAATTTACCTTCTGTCATTTGTTTTCCTGTAACTACTATAAATAAGTGATGACTTGTACTTAGACTCTGGTCAAAATAGACCATAACATATTAATAGGCAACAAAGTAATTCATAAAATGTTACATTGGAAGAAAAAGAAAAACTTCAGATATATTGGAATGATAGCAATTATTCCAAAAGCGTACTTTAACGAAAACAAAAGGGGTAAGAAGATAAAATTCTCATCAACTTATGACATCAGATATTCCAGTTCCATCTCCTGATTGATAGCATAACCATTCTTGAGTACTCCATTGTCATCTGCTTCAGTACTCAAACTTTCAGTAGCATCTGCTCAATCACAAAAGAGGCTAAAATGTTGACAAATTAATACTTGATTGAAAACAGCAATAGAAACTCCTACGCTACAATATTAAGCTCCACAGGACCTATAGTTAAGGAACTTGTCACAAGTAGGGGTGGCAAAATTGGACATGACCTGCGAACTCAACACGACACGACACGAAATTAGCAGGTTATGAGTTGAGACTTAATAGGTTCGTGTCATATTCGAGTTGACACGACTGACCCGTTTAATAAACGGGTTGGGTTAGTGTTCAACACATGGAATCCATTTAATTAAATGACATTTTACCAATATACCCTTCAAACCCTAGGTATATAAACTTATTAGTTGATGTGATTTATTTTCTTTGACATATTGTGATTAATTATTTGTGATATTGGGATATGTTTTTAGTTTTGAATAATTATTTGTGATGCAATTACTCGTGAGTTCTGAATTTTATATTAAAAATATTTATTTGTTTGTTTTTTCATAATTTTTTTTCTTCATTTTGATAAACAGGTGGACACAACTAACCTGTTTAATAAATGGGTCATGTTAAGGTTGAAGAATCTTGACCCGTTTAATAAACATGTCGGGTTAGTGTTGACCTATATAGTTAAATATTCATGAGTTGACACAACACGAACTCGACACGTAAACACGAATTGCCACCCCTAGTCACAGCTCACAGCATGTATAAAGCATATATACTAAGTGTTGCACAATAATTAACAATACAATGCACATATAAGGATAAAACGAGTCAGTGATAGAATCTAATAACAATTAACATTTGATAACGAGTTGAGCAAAAAATGAATAAAATTCCAAAAACCTTGTCTAGACAGAGTAAGGCAATATACTACAAGAACACAATTTTAAGAACCAGTCCAATAGATGATACTTCCAAAAACTGGTGGGAGTCCCTAATCTTGCTTATATCATAATAAATCAACAGGTTTACTTTATATCTTCCATGCTTAATTTCAAGAAGGTTCAGGTTCATAGTTATCCCCATCAGATCAGAAAGAAATAACTTTAATGGAAGCATTCTTCTTTTCCTTTAATTGTTTGCCTATGAAATTCTAACATAGAAGTCTAGGCCTATTCAAGAACTCACTGGCGTTGACCGCTCAAAGCTCCACCAAAGGTTCCTGGTGCGGTGGTTGCCAAGCCTTTTCTGTTAAAATACAAGAAATTTCGAGAGAAAGAGAATACCAGTGCAGCGTGAAAGTGAGTTAGAAACAACATCATTTCATTTAATTTTTTTTTTTTTAAATATGATACAAAACGACGTCGTTTTAGACCCATTTATAAATTTTAACATTAGATTAAAACAACAACATTTTATTAGAATTTTTGTAAAAAAAAGAAAAGTGGAATGACGTCATTGCCTAGGTTAAATTTGAGAAATCTTTTAGATACTATGATATATCTCTCTCCGCCACTCGCCACCACCGTCTTCTGCGACTTGATGCCACCGTTCTCCGAAATTTCCTCCGTCTTCTCTCCTCTTTGTCATTGATAGGTATGTGAATTTGTATAATGCTTAATACTTAGGCTACTATGCTTCTCCTTGCTATGCTTACTAGAAAGATGGGAAATTTGTTTGAAAATTTTTTGTGGGTTTTAGGGAAATATTTTGAACATTTTTTTAAAAAAATATTTGGGTTGTTTGATAATTATGTGTGTTGTTTTATTTTTTAATTTATATACCTATCAAAAAAAATTTTGCATAAGAAAGTTTAGAGTAAACCTTATTTAGGGTTCTTGCAGGCCTGATTCTTAAAACTTTTTTATTTGCTAGCCAACACTGCTTTGCTAGTTTGATTCCAGAGATGAAAACCCGTACCCCATTTAAGATAGAAAATTGTAAGTTTTAAAAAGGTAAAGTGAACATGAGATAAATGGAAGAGGAACATGTTATTATATGATGTCTAAATATCATATAAATCACCAACCCAAGTTAAAGCTTAATCCTATCTATAGGGAAGATGATATGATATAATAACCACTACTTCAAGTTAAAAATGGTTTTTAAGTTCCAAAAGGTGGTGTTTCCCCAATAGCCCAACACTATCATCCCACAAGCTGAACTTGTTAGTTAATCATCTAGTGCTAGAAAGAATAGTCCATCCAACATCATTTCATTTGTCTTTTTTCTGTCTCTCCAACATCATCACAACTAGCTGATCAACAAAGGTGTTTAGACCATGGCTTTCTGGAGAAGAACAAGATTCGATCTTGAGCAAAAAAATCAAGAAAATGCTTTCCTTCAAGTCTTTTCACTAGAGACCGGTCTATGTTTGGTTGGTTTTCTTCAATTTATTTTCTTGTGTACTTGAGTGATTTCTTTGCAAAAGAGGGGCTGTACCACGAGACAATTTATATGTATTAAAAAGTTGCAGAAACCAAATTTTGATAAAACCCATCAACTGCCATTAACATGACGACCACCCAAAATCAAATCTTTTCCTTCATGGGAATCAAAGCAACATTGAAATCCTTGACAGATCTGAAGAGATAGGGACTGTAATTTTGTAGTATAAGGAACTGAGAAAAAGGCTCTAAGTGATAGTTTTGATGATGGAGAGAGAGAAGGGTGAGGGACAAAGAAGAGAAGAAAGAGATGTTGGAGAGAGAGAGAAAGAAAGACAAATGGAGAGAAAATCTGAAATTTCTATGGAATGAGATGTTGGAGGAAGAAATAGATGTGAGTTTTTTTTAGCCCTTGGATATGTTATTTGCCAAGTGTTAGTCATCCAGAATGAGGTATTAAAATATACTCTAGAAATTTATAGATAATAGTGATGACAAAGAGGAGAGAAGAGAGGGGAAAACTTGGAGAACGGTGGCATCGAGCCGCAAACGACGGTGGTAGTGAGTGGCGGAGGTAGAGGACATAATCTTAGTTTGCTTATTGTAGTATGAAGACATAATGTCTTCTAGATTTACTCTGCTGGGCCTATATTCATTAACTAATTTGAAGAAGTTTTTCGTCCATCTTCCGTACCATTACCACTATATCCTTGCAAATAACAATGATGATTTCTTCAAAGTGCCTACATGTAAGAACTTTTGGAGTTACAATTGGTTAGGTAGATGTCATAGGCTTAATTTTAAGAAGTCACTATATTGAGAGTAGTTATATGTTTACACTATGTAGTAATTCTTTTGTCTTCTTAAATTATTAGCAATTATCAAAACAAATGTAAAAGCACTTTTAGTGTAATAGATTTAACTATATATGAATTGCATTCATGTAGCCTAAGTTTTTTGTTATCATTTTCAAGTCATAGTTGTTAGGATTAGTGCCCTTAAATCCTATTGTATGATGTTATGTATGACATTATGTATGACGTTATATATGACTTAATGTTGTGATTAATAAAGTTGTTTTATTATTATTTAAAATAATGGTAACATGAATATTTGGATATTATCATATAGTCCATGAGATGTATAGTATGTAATTTATATGATTTAGTCACAGAAGATATTAGTTATAAGTTTTTTGTAAACTTAGAATTTTAGTTCGTAGTCGGTGATGAAATTGGGCATTTCATCTGCGAAGACTATAACATATCAACTAAGATAATTTGTCTTGATTATGGAAGTGGAGACTTCTAGTTGATATGTTGATATGTTTTAAGAGTTAAGACATATTGAACTGGATCGCCGTGAGATTTATTATTTTCCTAACAACTGTCAAATGAATAATAAATCTCACGACTTTTATTTACATCAACTCTTAATCTTGAAAGAATAATGGATCTAATCATGAAGTGTATGTTGCTTTGATATATCAGGAGTGAGATCTAAAGTTACGATCAAAACCTCAGTATGTTGGGCAGCCACATTTAGTGTTGATGGAACATATATTTTCAAGATGAAATTCATAATCTCTTAACGGAGATATAAAATATTCCCTTGAGATAAGTTTAACGAGTTTGGTTATTCAGAATGTTAGGCCTAACTACTTTAGTAAGGAGTTACTAAAGTATATATTTATGAAATTGGATTTCATAAATATATTATGAATAACTTAAAGGATTAAACCTGGTACCCAAAGATTAAGATGTAGTAATCTTCAAAGTGACAGTCTACATTCATGACTTTGTATTACTACGAATATTTTATGAAGGGATTGCATGTATAATAAAGTATTGGGATATAATTTATTAATAAGGCCTAGAGTGCAATTATATTTATATAATGGTATTAAATATAATTAATGGTAACTTTGAACTTATCAAGAGTTGACAGAAAAGCTCAAGGCCCATTGGAGCTAGAGTCTTATTTGTTCCATTTTGGTCCCACTCCAAGCCACATACTAAATCCCAATTGGAATGGCCCAAAAGGCTAGTCTAATTAGATAATCAGTTATAAGGAGAGAAACATATAGAATTTTGTAAGTAAATGAAATGGTTTGTATGTAAGTGTAGGACACTCTCTTATTCTCCCTTGAACACACACATATAAACTGATTGAGAGACCACACTTTTTGGGCACAAGTGGAATTGAAGTGAAGATTAAAAGTGTTTTCAAGTACTTCTAATCTTTGGTTTTGAATTTCACCACACCAAGGTACAATCTCTTGTTCTTGTATTCTGAAATTTACATAGTACATGTTATTAATTGCGAATGAAGTAGATCCATTAGTTTTTCCGCTGCATATGTTTTGTATGCGATACAAACATGTGTTTTTTCCAACAATAGTATCTTCAAGTAAACTTTAGTTTTAATATTTATTTAATTATCCCGCGCATCGCATGGGCTAGCGACTAAATTACTAAAATACACAATACACTATTATTTTTAAAAATAATTAGCCTACCATACCAGGTGGAATTTGATTCTGCCCATACTTTAGGCTTACGTTGGCTCCCGTCTTCGTGCTCAACTCTGCGCGGTCCTTTTTTTTATTATAAGTAATACACTTTATTGATATAAAAAAAAGGATACCCTAGTACACAGGGAGTGTACAAAGGTCAACAATTAAGAATAAAAATTACAAGAATCAAGAAAAACAAAAAGAGAAGAGAATGATTGGTTTTGCAAAACAGACAACCAATTTAATAAAGTTCTAAAGAAAAAAAGCTTAAGGTCGGGTATGGATCTCTAAATATCTTCAAAACATCTACTATTTATTTCCTTCCAAAGACACCACATTAAGCATTGGGGAATGATTCTCCATATATTCCCATTTCAATGATGACCAAACTGACCTAGCCAGCAAGCTAGAAGCCCGACAACTGATTGTGGCATAACCCAACTTACTCCAAATAAACCAAAAACCATAGACCACAAATCCATAGGAACCGGACAATGGAGAAAAAGATGGTTAGCCAATTCACCATTACACTTGCACATATAACACCAATCCAATATCAAAATCTTCCTTTTTCTCAAATTGTCGATTGTCAAGCATTTTCCCAAAGCAACAGTCCAGACAAAGAAAGCTACTCGAGTAGGAATTTTCTACTGTCAAATGCTTTTCCATGGAAAACAAAAATCTATAGAACCCGCTAGAAGACAATAATAATCTCTAACCATAAACCCCTTACTTCTATCTGTTTTCCAACACATCTTATCCTCCCCAAACCCCTTACTGATGAGCCATATATAGTAACCATGAAGCTCGACACAACATCCAAATCCCGAACATGAAAACCCCTAAAGAAGCTTAAATCCCAAAAAAAGGACTCCATTAGTGAACTTCATAAGCTCAGCCACACTTGCCTCCTTATTTCTGCAAAATCGAAACAATTTTGGATAACTAACAGCAAGTGGTGTCTCCTCACACCAACGGTCATGCCAAAATTTTACCCTTCGACCCATCACCAATATCATACAGAATGTAACGAGAAAATGAAGGCCATCCCCAACTAATATTTTTTCATAAACCAACACCATAAGGACTAGGAACAAAACTAGAACACCAACCACCCCATCTACAACCATATTTAACCTTTATCACTTGCCTTCATAGGGCATCCATTTTAAGCCAAAATCTCCAAAGCCACTTCCCAAGCAAAGCTTCATTAAAAAGTCTCACTTTTCTTATCCCCAAGCCACCTGAAGATAAAGGAGTACAAACAGCAGCCCATTTAACTAAGTGAAATTTGGGTTCGTCCCCTATCCCACCCCATAAGAAATTCTGCTGAAATTTTCAATTCAATTAGCCACAGCAACAGGGATAGGAAATAAAGATAGAAAATAAGTAGGTAAATTTGATAGAGTGCTTTTAATTAAAGTAACTATACCTCTATTGGATAAATACAAACGTTTCCATCCCGCTAATCTCCTTTCCATCTTCTCTAGAATCGGGTTGCATATTGTCTTATCCTTAAATTTAGCACCCAAAGAAAGACCCAAATATTTCATAGGAAGACTACCTTGCTTGCAGCCAAGAACAGACAGTAGTAACTCTATATTATGCACCACTCCAACAGGAACCAATTCTGACTTGCTTAGGTTTATTTTTAGACCAGTGCCTGCCTCAAACCAAATAAGCACTATACGGAGAATCAGAAGATGATCAAGATCGACATTACAGAAAATTAGAGTGTTATCAACAAAGAGGATATGAGACACCACTAAAGATCTTCCCTTTAAATTACCCACACGAAAGCCTCACAGGCGACCTTCATGGACAGCTTTGTCTAACATTCTTCCAAGGGCTTCCATGACTAAGACAAACAGCAAAGGAGACAATGGATTGCCTTGTCTCAACCCTCTAGAACTCTCAAAAAACACACATAGAGAACCATTAATCAATATTGAGAAATAAACAGTAGATAGACAAAAGAAAATCTACCGCCTCCACTTATTAAGGAACCCATTGTGTTCTAACAACTTCATAAGGAAACCCCAATTTACATGATCAAAAACCTTCTCAACATCTAGTTTGCAGAGTAACCCTGGTAGACTAGTCTTCAATCTACTGTCCAGGCATTCATTAGCAATAAGGACAGGGTCAAGAATCTGCCTATTTTTCACAAAAGCATTCTATAAAGATGAGATTATATCTGTCATGATCATGCGTAATTGAGTAGCCAAGACTTTAGCAATAATTTTGTAAACCCCCCCAACAAGACTAATCGGACGAAAATCCTTGACATCAATAACGGCAAATTTTTTTGGAATGAGAGTAATGAATGTTGCATTTAGACTTTTCTTAAACTGACCTCTTGCATAAAAATGATGAAAAACAACCAGAAGATCAGATTTGAGAATCTCCCAGCAAACTTGAAAAAATGCCATTGGAAACCTATCTAGCCTAGGAGATTTATCACCATTGAAATTCTGAATGACTTCAAAAACCTTTGCCTCCTCAAAAGGTCTCTCGAACCAAACCGCATTATCTCTGGATATCATTGGAAATTCCAGCACATCTGGAAAAGGTCGAATCACTTGCTGTTCAGAGTATAAATTCATGAAAAATTGAGTTATACAATTCTCAATCATACCTTGATCGAAGGACAAACTGCCATTAACCAACAGGCTCTCAATACCATTATTTATTCTGTTAGAATTCGCCATCTTATGAAAAAAATCTTGTATTGGAACCCCCCTCCCTTAAGTGGAGAACCCTAGAGCGTGCGTCTCCCCTCTAGCATCCAACGCATTCAACTTACTCCAAAGTTGCTACTTCTTAAAGGTGACATTGCCAAACTCTGTTTCATTCCACTTTTTTAGATCCAATTTCAAAGATGTCAACTTCTTAGCCAATATATAACTAGGAGTACCTTGGAACATATAAGATGTCCACCAAACCTTCACTTTATCCACAAACTCCTCTGCTTTTAGCCACATATTTTCAAACCGAAAAGGAATTCTCCCTCTCCGTTGACTCCCCCCCTCCAATAAAATTAGAAAATGATTTGATAGTACTCTAGACAACCTTTTTTGGGAGGAAAGAGTGAACTGATCTGCCAGAATTGGAAAGACGAGAAACCTATCTATTCTTGATGCTGAGGATGTATTAGACCAAGTGTAAAGACCCCCTTCCATAGGTATATCCATCAGCCCATAAAGAGCGATGAAATCAGAAAAACCATGCATAGCCCGGGCATAACTTACACCCCCTAATCTCTCTGATGGAAAGCAGACTATATTAAAATATCCTCACAAAAACCATGGCAAATCTCACCAACTAATCAGCCCGGTCAATCCCTCCCCCATTTTACGACGCTTTCTATTTGAATTTGGCCCATAGACTCCTGAGAAAGCCCACTCAAAATGATCACTAACATTTTTAAATTTGCAAGAAACAAAAAAAAAATCCCACGGCTTCCTCTACCTTTTCCACCACCCTTCGATCCCACATCAATAAAACATCTCCAGAAGCACCTTCATAACCCAAGTACAGCCAATCAATATAAGGACAACTCAAAATGCTTCGAACAATTCCTCTAGTAATCCACTCGAGTTTAGTCTCCTGCAAACACACAGTATCAGCCTTCAAAGTTCGAAGCAAATTACGAATTTGAAGCCGCTTTTCCAACCTATTTAAGCCTCTGACATTCCAAGACAACAACTTTACCCTTATTGAGAAACAAGCAGAACCCTATCCCTAAAAATACCTCTACGCCTTGCTGAGGTAGAGCCATAATTAATCGAGCTAAAAAGACCTCTCAACTCTCGAATACCTTTCACTCCCGAACTCTTCAAATCTCATGTGTTTTGTTCCAAATCAGCCCTTCGCTTTAACTCAACTTCAACAGCCAACAAAAAGTTAGTTGCTTGCTCTTCCAAACGCTGTAGTGATGTTCCCAAAAAATCATCAAATCCATTGAACCTACTTTGGAACCACTCTGAATGTAGCTCATTCCTTGTTGTACTCTCAACACCCACTGCTACCTGTCCTTCTAAGGCCAAGGGTAAAGAGAAAGCCAATGGTTCAACAGCCAGAGGAGAGAAACTCTCTTCATTTGGGAGCTCAACTTCCTCCGATAAAGTATCCGAGACCCAATCCTCCACCACTACTATATCCCTTTCCATCTGAGCCACTAACGCTACCTCAGAGTTTGACTGAATCAAAGCCAGCTGATTTTGCTCTTCCACAACCTCGGCATCTTCACCTGATGACAGAGAAATCTGAATCAGGATTGCCACCCTCCTCCCGTCTCGTAATTCAAGGACCCATTGCTCTGAATTCCCCAATTTCTTTATAACATTACTGAAATGCTCATGAAGGATCAATCGGAGATCTCGTTGCAGATTCTCCTCACCCTCTGCAATGGATGTTAACCCATTCAGAGTCTCAACTGACTCATCAGCGCCGATGAACTCAGTAGCAGCACCATTAGAACCATGAAACACTTGGGCTACAGTGGAGGACGACCCATTTAGAGCCTCATCGGAGCCGCTAACCTCAGTAGCGACACCATCAGAGCCGAGAATCACTTGGGTTGGCAACGCTGTACATGTCGGATCACTTTGAGTTTGAGGAGGCTCGGGATCCACTGCATCTGAACTCGAAATCACTACGGAGACCATCACGGTGCTCATCGAGGCACACGGCACAGACATCGGCTTCCCTAAGTGAGACTGATGGAGTGTGGGAATGTACTGTTTGGTCTTGCGAGGTGTAAAGGATGAGGAGACACCTTGATCAGTTTTGGGCCGCCACACCAAAATGGGCTTATGATTATAGTGATTGGCTTCTGATGGGTTATAAAAAGTGGCCTTGGTGGGAATAATACCTGTGGGTTTAATAACGACAGGCTTGGTTTTTAAATTATTTGGGCTTACTTTAGAAAGGCCCACATCCTGGACCTTGGAGCAACTGACTCCCCACCTGCCGTCCAGCCCACATTCCAACCTTAATGGCCTATTTGGATGGAGGGGGGAAGGAGGGGGAGTAGAAGGGAGTAAAGTAGAGTAGGCTAAAAATAAACTAATTTTGTGCTAAATTTACTCTATTCTACTCTACTCCCCCTCTCTCTCCCTCTATCTAAACGGACCATAAAGATATATCCAAAGTGAGACCAGCTTCAGCCTTCAGTAATTTTGTGCTAAATTTACTCTACTCTACTCTATTCCCCCCTCTCTCCCTCTGTCCAAACGGACCATAAAGATATATCCAAAGTGAGACCAACTTCAGCCTTCAGTGCCGTTAGAAGCAACGCCTTTTATCACAGACGAAATATCTGCCGCGGTCCTATTTCTTTCTTTTTTAATACCTTTATTTGCACAAGCTTCATAAAACTTCAACTTCAACAACAAATCTCTATCTCTCTGCCTCTGGGACAGAAACAAAGGTACTGTCTCCTCTCTTCGCTCCCTACTTTTCTCTTCTCTCACACCATCTACTTCAAATCAACCTAAAATTGCTTACACTTATTCTTCATTTCCCTAATTATATTATTTATTCATGACATTTTGTTTCTTGTGGTCTTGTAAATTGATGATAATGGATCAGCTTAACTTATGGTTGTGTTTCTTATGATTTGAAATTTGATTTATAATCTTAATCTTAACCTTAATTTTGGGTAGTTAGATCATAAGGGTGACCTTGGCTTTATGGGAATATATAAGTTGCACCGACACGGGTACGACAATTTTTGAAAAATTAGGGTACCACACGGCATGGGTACGGCAATTAAATAATTAATTAAATTTTATATTTAGGCATATTTTTAGACATAAAATACATTTATGTCTAGAATTTAGTTTATTTTACCTTTATTTGTAATTTTGTAAATAAATTACAAAATATAAATAAAATTCTCAATTAAGTTTATTTTACCTTTATTTGTAATTTTGTATTATAATAATAAAATAATTATCTTTGTTAGGTTATATTTTAATTTTGAGTTGATTTAAATAGACCAAAAGCTATGCTTAAACCCAAACCTAACTAAAGGTCTGTTTAGTTGGGAGGATGGAAAAGTGGGATGATAGAAAATACAGAGAAGATAGAAAAGTGGGAGGATAGAAAAGATTTTAGTTTCCCTCATTTGTATTTGGTTAAGAGGGTAGAAAAGTGGATGAATGGAAAACTTTTTTGTTTTGTTGAAAATAAAATTTGTATAAATTAACTATTATGTCCCTATTAAATAAAATAAAAGGTAACACATTATATGTATTTTTAAAATTATGTATAGATAGACACTAATTAAAGTATAAAAAAAAAGCATAACAAAATGTTTTAAAAAAAAAAAGAGAAAAAAAAACCAACCAAAATTAATGAGAAAATAAACATATGAGCACAAAAAAAAAGAAAAAAAAAAGTACACATCCAGAAAATGTCAAAGAAAATAAAAAGAAGAAAAGAAAAGAAGCTACGTTCAGACAAAAGAAAAGAAGGAAAAAAAAAAAAATGAAAACCATCACGTCAGTAACAAAGAAAAAAAAGTCAAGGAAAAAAAAAAAAAAAGATGTCAACACGTCAGTAACAAAGAAATAAAAAATGAAAGGAAAAAATAAAAAAACTAATACATTGGAGACGTGAATGTGAATTTTAAAGGTATTTTTGGAAGCTCATTTCATGAATATCTTCTTTTCAGTTTTCTCTCTATTTTGGAGAGAAAACTTTTTGGTGGATTAGGAGAAAAAATACCTAAACTTTACTATTTATTTTCCTTCCTACCCACCTAATCAAACACATTCTAAATAAATTTTACTTCCTATTTTTTCTCCAAATTTTTTCATCCCCTCTCTTCCACTAGATAGTATATCATGTTTCGGGTGTATATGCCATCTCTCTCACAACAGCTGGGTCCCACACAACTGTGAGACCCAACTGTTATGAGAGAGATGACATATACACCCAAAACAAGATATAATTTTTCCTCTTTCATCTCCAAACAAACGTACCCTTCAAGTTAAGCTTAAGCCAAATCCAAAACAAAAATTTTCCCTCTTTTTATTTCATCCTGTATTCCCTCCCCCGTACCTGCCAATTGTCACATCAAAGCCAAACAATCTTTATTTTATTTACATTTTCTTCTCTCTCTCCAAACTCCAAACTCCCACCGCACATTCATTCACTTTTTATTTTTACTTCTTCCTTGTGCAGCACCGTAACTCCCACCAGTTGTTATCACCTTCGATTCGATTTGTTCTTCTCAGTTCTCAAGCCTGCGTTTCCTGTTGCAAATCCAGGTTCATAGTTTCCTTTTTATCAATTTTTTCTTTTATGTTTTTTTCTCCCATCTCCCTTCTTTTTATCAAATTACTATTTTTAAGAAATGAAAAGGAAAAGGAAAAAGAAAAGACAACTAGGTGATTTTGCATTCATTGCAAGTTGTACAATTGTTTCATGATTGGCAACTAAATCAACTACTATGTCATGTAATTGAAAGAATTTACTATCAATGTAGGAATCTGTGATTTTAAAATTGTAAGTCTGATCTGATTTCAAAATACAAACCAATATTACATGTTGCTTTTGTCTCAGGTGCCTAGGCACACGATATTACACTTGCATATATCTTTTCTAATATTTACTTCTTTTTAGGTTTTGGGTTAGATGGCATCACATGAGGAAGATTGCTCTCCCGATACTCTTGCATTTATGGAACTTGCGATACAGCAGGTAATGCATACGCCTTCTCATTTATGCTAGGACTTATTGCCTCTCTATTGAGGACTTATAACTTACACTCCATTTGTTTCGACGAAAATGTTTTCTAAAAAATTACTTGTTTTCTAGAAAATATAATCTGGAAAACTGACTCACTTTCGTGTGTTTGGTTGCATCCTTAAGAAGGAGTTGGAAAATGTTTTTTTGATGTTTGGTACATGCAAAAAATTAGTAATATTTCTTGTAATTCAATATAATTATATGAAGCAAAACTCTTAGGATTGAGAATAAAAACAATTTTTTTGATTTGGCCGCTATAGGGTCCGTTCAATAAAGGATCATGCATGACATATATATTTTATAAATCAACTACAAAATCAATCAAAAATAGTTCATAAAAAATAAAATAAAATAAAAAAAACCCAAAAAAGAGATTGACCCTACAGAATTTGCATTGAGAAATGCATTGGGAATTCATTAGAAGCTTAGTGAGTTAAGCTCAAGAAACACTGCTAAAGGAGCAGACCTGAAGTCCCCAAATGAAATTAAAAAAAAAAAAAAAAAAACATTAAAAAGCCTATATAACAAAATGGGCATCTACCAAAAATGTTTATCACTAAAGCTCAAATACCAGAAATGCACAATAGCCATTGCAAATTCCCAATATAAAAATACAAACTTTACCCAAAAATAAAGACCCACACAAGCATTGAAGCCTTGAAGGTGTGCTTACTATTGGCGTTGGTGGAGTCTTTTCTGTGGCTTGTTTTCCCCAGAAAAATTACGGAAAACAAGAGGAGCAAAAATAAGAGTGTTTTCCGTTGACTAAGAGGTTAGTTTTCTGTTGACCCATGTTTTCCAATCTACCAAACATAGGAAAATGTGGAAAAATTACAAAAAATTTTCCACCCAAACAAATGCAGCTGTTAATTGAATATAATGAGAAGACAGGCATATTACTTTCCCAACAAAACAGGTTGTTAGCTAGTCATCATATAAAAATCATTGTTATATATGCATGTATGTGTATTCTTAGCCAAGCCAAAAAATAAGCATTAAATTATTTTCTTTTGAAGTCATTAAAATTAGATATTTTCTTTTTCCAACACAAGTTGCTATGTCAAGTTCTTTTCAAAGAGCAGGGGAAAAAAGCAAAGGATTATAGGGTCATTACCTAGGGCTGAATCTGCTGATCCCACCTAAGTTGGGAAGTGGCTATGGAGATTTGAGCTTAAAAGGGATGCCCTTTGGAGGCAAGTGATAGAGGTGAAATATGGATGTGTATGGGGTGGTTGGTGTTTCGGTCCATTTTTTGGTGTCTGGTCCATATGGTGTTGGTTTCTGGAAAAATATTAGTCGGGGATGGCCTTCTATTTCCAGGTATATTCTGTATGATGTTGGTGATGGGTCGAGGGTGAAGTTTTGGCAAGATCGTTGGTGAGGGGAGACACCTCTTGTTGTCAAATATCCTGAATTGTTTATATTTTGCCGAGATAAGGAGGCAAGTGTGGCTGAGCTTATGAAGTTCACTAATGGGATCCTTTTTTGGGATGTAAGTTTTTTTTAGGGGTTTTCATGTTCGGGAATTAGAGGTTGTCTCGAGCTTCTTGGATATCATATATGGCTCTTCAGTAAGGGGGTTTGGGGAGGATATAATGAGCTGGAAACCACATAGAAATTAGAGGTTCATGGTTAATGCTTATTATAGTCTTCTAGTGGGCTTTAATTTTTTTGTTTCCCTCGGAAAAGTATTTGGAAGCAGAAGATCCCTTTTCGAGTGGCTTTCTTTGTTTGGATTGTTGTTTTGGGGAAATGCTTGATGATCGACAATTTATGAAAAAGGAAGGTTTGGATATTGGATTGGTGTTATATGTGCAAGTGTAATGGTGAATCGGTTGACCATCTTTTCCTTCATTGTCTGATTGCTATGGATTTGTGGTCTATGGTTTTGGGTTTATTTGGAGTAAGTTGGGTTATGCCAAAGTCAGTTGGGGAGCTCTTTGCTTGCTGGTAAGGCCGGTTTGGTTGTCATCGAAATGGTCATATATGGATAACTGTTCCCCATTGTTTAATGTGGTGTCTTTAGAGAGAAAGAAACAGTAGGTGTTTTGAAAATATTGAGAGATCCATACCAGACCTCAAGTTATTTTTCTTTAGAACTTTTTTGGATTGGTTATTTGCCTTACAAAACCAATCATTCTCTTCTATATTTGATTTTCTTGATTCTTGTAATTTTTGTACTTGACCCCTATACACTTACTGTGAACTAGGGTGACCCTTTTTTTTATAAGATTAAATTCTGTAAGGATGTGGTGTAAAACCCATGTTTTACCCCTCCAATCCCAACATGTCACATCATCTTATCACATATTTAAGAATAAGCACAACCACACCTAATCAATTTTAATACCCACATATATAAATTTAACTAAATTGAGAGTTTATTGAGATGTTATTAGGTTTTGGTAGAATATATTGAATTTTATGTAAAATGCTGATGTGACAATCTCTTATTGGATGGTGTAAAACATGGGTTTTATACCTTATCCTTATTAAATTCACACTTTTTTTTTTATATATATTTTTTTATATCAATAGATCTTATTACTTATATAAAAAAAATCAATTCTAGCTTCCAATTAAAAATCAGTTAAACAATGCATCATATATATTTTATTCGTGTTCATGTCTCTTAGAGAGACATTTGACAAAGAGATACGAAAGAGCGAGGGCTTTTGATATCTTGGATCAATAATTCATAAGGATTGAGAGATTAAAAAGAATGTGAATTATAGGATAAGAGCAAGATGGATGAAATGGAGAAACGCATCAAGAGTATTGTGAGGTTGTAGAATACCTATTAAGTTAAAGGGAAAATTTCATGAGACTACTATATGACCAACTATGCTCTATGGTACCGAATGTTGGGCTAATAAGAAGTAACATATTCATAAAACGAGTGTAGTTGAAATGAGAATGCTAAGATGGGATAAGTGAAAATATATGGAAAGATAGGATCCAAAATGAGGGTATCCACTTGAGACTTGCAATTTACACCTTCGACTATTATAATGATGTCAATAAGCCCCTTCTGTTCTGGTCCGTCACATTTTCGTCGTTAACCTACCTAAAGACGATGTTGTTTTTTCTATTTTCTGTTAAAAAAATTGTCGCTTTTGTGATGGTCAAATTCTAACGGATATTGATGAAAGGGAGGCATTACATTATTGGAATACTTGAGGGTGTAAATTGCAGGATTTCATAGTCAAGGGACCGATTTTGAAGCAACCCCAAACTAAAAGGGTGTAAATAGTATTTTCGTGTTTTGTTTTTTATATTTAAGAAGTTTGATGGTTTTTGCAAGTGAATATGGAGTTTTTAGCTAGAAGATCACCTTTAGCCTATAAGAGATAGTAGTAGTAGTAGTAGAAAGAGCCCCTTTGTCTTTCTCTTGTCATTTGATTATTCTCATGTTCTAGAGAAATATTGACACTGAAAGCATGCACCCATGGCATGTTTTTAGGCTTGTAAGAATGGGAAACAACTGCCTGTCATCTACAAAATGAGTGTGCTATTACATCTGGAATTGAGCCAAGCTTTGACTGTTCAAATGCAGCTTGATTAGTAATCATTGTGTTCAAACTCATCTTAAGATTGTGTCGAACCTTGTGTTTCTTAGAACGCTCTACAAGTGGATTGCAGCAATGGATTGTCTTTCTTTTTCTAATGTGTTGGATTTTAGAGTTGCTAATCTTTTAATTGTTAATAATTTTTCCCTTGTACTAGGGTGGTGCATCCTTTTTGTGCTCTTCCAATATATTTTGTTACTTATTAAAAAGATTTAAAAAAAAAAAAAAACTAAAATATGGTTAATGAAAACGAAATAGATATTTTTATAAGAATTTGATGAAAAGGAGGATTGTGGATTTCTCTTGTTTGGGTGGAGGAATTGGTTCGGGAATCACTCATCGGATGTTTGGAACTTCATCCCATTATGGTGGATGTGGCTATTGTGGAAGGAGCGAAATAGTCAAATTTTCAAAGATTCCGAAAGATCAAGGGCCCAGTTGGAATTTTTGCTTATTAGAATTCTGATTGATTGGGCTTGTGTGTTGGGTTTTACAAATTGTCACTCCCTTTTAGAATTTGCAGCGTCACTTAAAATAAAATAAGTAGATGTAGAATTGTGAAAATAGTTATTATCAGTTACACTTATGTGATGTTTGGTATGGGGTAATGTTTTAGGATTCCTAGGAATGTTTAAAGATTTCTATGTTTGATTGCAAATCACACTAGGGAATCAGATGCCAAGGGAATCTGGATTCCCCCTTTAACCCCCTTTCAGTAGGAATGTGGATTTCCTTTAAAACAGGTGGGTATCTAGATTCCCAAGCTTAAAGGAAATTGTATTTTTTATAAATTGACAATTTTAACCCTTTTTACTTATCATTTAAGCAACTGAGATAAAATATAAAACAAATTATCAATATCTTTTCTTTTGTCTTTATCTCTTCTCGCCAAAACAACATAAACAGATAGACAACCCTTTTGATATATTCATCTTTTCTTCTTCTAGACTATAGTTTTAATGAATTTGTCATAATTTATAGTTTATATTTTGTTTTTCATTATTTATTCAGAGGAAGATTATTATTATTTTTTTCTTAAAAAGACTTATATTGGATTTATAAATCTAAGGATAGAATGAGAAAAATAAATAATTCAGTTAAAATTCCTAAGAATAAACCAAACATTATAATCTCACATTCTTATTAGATTCTCAATTAAACCAAACATAGGAATAGTTACATTCCTAGGCATCCAGATTGCAAGGCATCACATTCTCAGGAATCTGGATGTCAGGAGTAATGTGGATTCCCCCGTACCAAATGCCACCTTATAAAAAAAAAAGTTATTATCAATTACATGTATAATTTTGTTATTAGTTCCATATTGGAGTTGCTTCATTGGTCAATCAAAGCTATCTTATGTTCAGATTTGGCTTGTTTATCAAAAAAGACGGCTAATTAGTTGAATAAATAAGCGAAGTTGAGCTTTTTCCTGAGCCAAGCCCAGCCTGTTCTTGAGCAATTTCATTTGTTGCAGCTTTATGAGCTGTTCTTGATGATTGGATTTGTTGGGCTTTATCGCTCACAAGTTTTGTGGTTTTTTTGGAATTCATTAAGTTTGGACTGCTGGAAAATTACTTATTAGTTGGTGGCTTGCTCTGATCTGCAGATGCCATTCATTGCTTCTGCTTAGCTGAGGGTTGACTATATTAGCTGGAAGCAACACAGAGCTTCATGTTGATTTTCTTACTGTGCATGCCTAAGTTTATTCTAGTATTCTCTTTAGTATTTAAACTATTGTTTTGCTTTTTGGAATTTAAATGGTTTCTCTACTGAGTTTCTTGTTCATTCCTTTCATGTGGCAGGCAAAGCTTGCTATGGACAGCCTTGAAGTGCCTGTTGGGTAAGCTGTTTGTTGTGCTATCTTGACAGTTTTTTTTATTGGATCAGTAAAGATGAACTTTAATTTTTTATTTTAAAAAGACTACTATCTAGCCGCAGAGTAGACAGGTGGTGTAGTACTACAGGCTATACAATCAACAAAATGAGCACAAATCTAAAACTTCTACAAGTGAGGAAAAGGAAAGATCACTCATCGCAGACATTACGTTCCCCATTATCCAATCATACAAAGAACACAAGAAAAAAACGTTTCAAGTCCAGTATGGAATGTTCCCCTAAAAAATGTGACAATTCCACTCTCTCTGAATAGTCCACATAGGACACAACTGAATAGCCCTCAATTATCTGCAGCCTGGCCACGCCTGAAACCCCCTTCCAACAGGCCAGTGCCTCCACCGCTTGTTTAGGCATCACCCAAGAAACACCAAACAAGCATAGTAAAAAGGACCATAAGCTACTTGCATAGGTGCAATGAAAAAGCAAGTGATCCACAGATTCCTCATTAGTCTTGCACAAACAGCACCAATTGACAACACAAATATTCCTCCTTTTCAAATTATCCAGTGTAAGAGTCTTTCTTTTTTGATAGATAATAGAAAATTATATTAATGAGAAAAGGAACAATGTGTTCATGGTGGTGAACCCACTGCACCTGAACGTACTTCTCCAAACACTTCTCCAAGGGAAGGAATGCATTGTGAGGATTTTATAGAAGATAGAAAAAGGCCTGTAACCCCCAACTTCTAATCATGAAGTGACCTTGTAAAGATAACATCCCACACAATATCCCCCATTGTTCCAACAGATAAGATCAACAACATGAGTTTCTTTGCCCTGAGCAGTTTGAAACAACACTGGAAAAGCGTCTTTAAGAGGAATTTCCCCACAGCACACATGATGCCAAAACCGGGTACACCAAGCATTCCCCACCTCAAACCGAATGCAATGAGACCTCTCTCACCCACTTTGAATGTTTTTCCATAAAGTTTTACAATAAGCATTTTTCAGAAATATGTACCATTTAATTGCTCTACAAGATATATTTGCTAACATTGTGAATAATACTCCACAAAATTTCATGGCATGCCTGTCACCAATTGTACTCTACAAATTTAGTGCTATGACAGTTTAAAATATTTTCTAAGTGCCACTGTTTTGTGAATTATTTTATTTTGTCAGAAACTATATTTCTTGCTGAATTCAGAGTTTGTATCCTTGCAATGCCCTTCCCCTGATTAATATTTTCTCTGAGCTTTTATAGAATGCCACAAAACTAAAGCTTGACTTGAACACAAGTTCAAAAATATGAAGCTTCAACCTTATAGGTTAATTATACAATCATTTTCTCTGAGCGTTTATAGAATGCCACAAAACTAAAGCTTGACTTGAACACAAGTTCAAAAATATGAAGCTTCAACCTTATAGGTTAATTATACAATCATTTAAAAAAAAATCTGGTACACTGTTTTTTCCCCCAGTCATTTTTTAAGAAAAAATTATAAATGATTATGGTGGGGCTGCTTTGGCTGTATCAGTCTCTTACAATAAGAACACTAACTATCACATTTAGTGAGTTGGACTTTGACTTATAGCTTTCAAAATGTTTAGTTTAGGGCTTCAGGTTCCTTTTTAGCTGTTGACAATCTACATGAGTCTATTCTTTATTTATTGGTAAGTTATACATGCAGCTAGTGGGTTTTGAACCCGCAATCTCACCCTTCATCCTATTATTATGGGAGGAGGAAGTGTATTTTGAGGTAGAGCTCATTGACTTAGGTGAGACTATTTATAGCTGAGCAAAGCATAGGTTTGAGAAATCTTGGGTTAATTTGTGCTGAGATTGGGTTATTTATTTTGATAGAAGCCTCATCATGTGACCTTTTTCTTATGTAAGTCACATTGTGTGAACCAGGAAAAAATTAAATGGAATAACTTTCTCATATTTTGCTCCAAATAGCTAATCGAAGCTTGCTTTTCTTGCCCATAACTATGTTTAAGAGAGAGGTGTGTTCATTTGATCTTCAGGCCATTTACTCCTTCACATATGCAGGGCTTGGTGGTATGTCACTGTTAACTGTGTTGTGAAGATGGACATTACACGATGTTCTTCAAAACAAACATTACACTAAAAAAAAAAGTTTCATGAAGTGGTACAATGAGTCTTTCTTAATTCTTATGCTGATAATTTATTCCACATTATATCTGGAGTATGATTTTATGGTTACATTATTAATATGATAACCAGCTGTGTGATTGTTGAGGATGGGAAGGTTATTGCCTCAGGAAGAAATCGAACTACTGAGACACGAAACGTAAGATCCACTTTTCTTTTTCCTTTCATATTTTGCCACTATGTGTTCTCTATTTGTTTCCATCATTTCAGAGCTCCTTTGATCTCCTTTTTTCTGCTTTGGTTTCCTTTTGTGTCGTAGAATTTTGATTTGCAAACATTTTTTTTAACCACTTTATCTTGTAGATATGAAGCTAATACCGGTTTATTACATCTAGTCTAACAAGAAATCAAATTGCAATCACTACCACATTTCATAGAAATTTCATCTCTTAGAAGGGACAGCCCCTAGTTTTTTTTGGATAAGTAAGAAAGGTATATATTGAAAAAGCTACTTCATGCGGAAAGAGCACAAAGCAAACCAAGGAGTACAAGGAGAAAAAGAAAAAGAACAAAAAAGAAAAAGAAAAAATTAAATACAAAGGTAAGGAATAAAGGGAGGGAGTCACTAGATGTGAGTCTCCAAGCTGGAGACCAGTCAAAAAGAGAACCACTAAAAGAAGTAAGCAACTGATCTCCCGAACTCTCCATGTCCTCAAACGTCGTCTATTACCTTCCCTCCATATACACCACATTAAGTACAACGGAACCAAATTCGAAATATTTGATGAGTGCTTCCCTAACCAAATTCCAAATATTTCATGTGTCTTACCAGGAACGGTCCCAAATATTCTCTTTGGTTAGGGAAGCACTCGTCAAATATTTCGAATTTGGTTCCGTTGTACTTAATGTGGTGTATATGGAGGGAAGGTAATAGACAGATGTTTGAGGACGTGGAGAGTTCGGGAGATCAGTTGCTTGCTTCTTTTAGTGGTTCTCTTTTTGACTGGTCTTAGGCTTGGAGAAACTTGAAAGGGCAGCAGTGAGGTCCCAGGTAGAACATCTTCTTTCCTTAGAAGAAATATTATGGAGACAGAAATTGAGGATATTATGTATCAAGGAAGGAGATAATAGTACTAAATTTTTCCACAAGATGGCAATATCCCATAGGTATTATGTGGATATTTTGGAGGTGGATGGGGTGATGTATGAGGAGAAGTCAGTGGTGGCTACCCAATTAGTACAGTTTTACAAAACATTATATCAAGAGACAGAGGAGTGGAGATCTTTTGTGGAGGGTTTGGAGTTTGATCAAATTGGGACGAAAAGGGAATGGCTTGAAAGAAAGTTTGAGAAGGAGGAGGTCCTTCAAGTTATAAGAGATAGAGCTCTAGGTTCGTATGGCTTCTCTATGGCATTTTTTTCACCATTGTTGGAGAGTTGTGGAAAAAGATGTCTTATCCATCTTTGAGGAGTTTCATCAACACAATAATCTCTTAATATTACTTTCATTGCCTTAATCCCTAAAAAGAATGATGCATTTAATATTAGAGATTTCCGGCTCATTTGTTTGTTGGGGAGTGTATAAAATCTTGGCTAAGGTATTGGTGAACCGTTTGAGAGGGGTTTTAGATGAGCTAATATCGGAATCTTAAAATGGCTTTGTGGGTGGAAGACAAATTCTTGATTCAGTCCTTATTGCCAATGAACGTGTGGACAGCTGAGTCAAGAGTAAGATTCCAAGGGTTATATGTAAGCTAGATATTGAAAATGCTTACGATCATGTAAATTGGGAGGCACTCCCCCTAGTTTTGTTGAAGAGAATGGGCTTTGGAGAGAAGTGGTGTAAATGGATTCGTACTTGTATATCCATGTTTCAATTCTTTGTTTTGGTAAATGAGTCTCCAGCTGATTTTTTGGGAAGCTCGAGAGGACTGAGACAAGGGGATCCGCTATCTATGTTGTTTTTATTTATGATGGAGGTTTTTAGTAGAATGTTGAAGAGAGTGGAGGGGGCAAGTTTAATTCGAGGTTTCAAGGCTGATGGTAGGCGGATGATAACAATTCTTTTTTGTGATGCTGATGTGGAGCAGATCCTTCATATACGGATTCTGCTACTTTGTTTTCAAGCTGTGACAGGCTTGAAGGTTAATGTGTGTAAGAATGAAATGGTTCCAATATGGTTCCAATGAGGGAGGTTGATAATGTGCATGCTTTGCCAGAGATTTTGGGTTGTAGGGTCGGGGCTTTGCCTATGTCTTATCTTGGCATGCCTTTGGGGGATTCTCATGATTCCCCTTCTATTTGGAATCCTATTTTGGAGGAAACTGAGAGCAAAATTGGTGGGGTGGAAGAAGCTTTATTTGTCAAAAAGTGGTAGATTAATGTTACTTAAGAGTACGTTATCGAGTCTCCCTACCTATTATTTGTCGCCTTTCACCATTCCTACTCATGTGGCTAATAAGATTGAGAAGTTGCAAAAGGAATTTCTTTGGGGAGGTATGGGGGGTGAGTCCAAGTCACATTTAGTAGTATGGGACAAAGTGCATGCGCCTATGGTCAGTGGTGGCTTGGAAATAAGGAAACTCACTACCTTTAATAATGCCTTATTAGGGAAATGACTATGGTGTTTTGGGGTTGAGAAGACAAGACTTTGGAGGAGGGTGATAGCTACTAAGTTTGGGGAAAAGCGGGGGGATGGACTTATAAGTTGGGTAGGGGTGTGCATGGTTGGGTTTATGAAGAGCCATCCGAATGGGTTGGGAAACATTTAGCCAACATATTTGGTTTGAGATTGGGGTGGGAAATAGAGTAAAATTCTGGCAAGATTGTTGGTGCGAGGATCAACCTCTTCAATTGACTTTCCTGGTTTTGTATGAGATTGCCATTAATAGAGAGGCCTTAGTTGAGTTCTCCTTAGCAAGGCAGGGTGTGGGGGAGGGTAGGAGTTGGGATGTATGTTTCACTCAGGATTTGAATGATTGGGAGTTGGATTTAGTCGTGGATTTCCTTCATACTTTGGAATCCAATACCCCTTCAACTGAAAATGGGGATTGCATGAGATGAAAGTTGAAGAATGGGGAATTTGATATCCAATCGGTTTATAATGAGTTGCGAGGTCCTCTCTTCGGCATCTTTCCTTGGAAAGGCATTTGGAAAGTTAAGGCCCCTTGATGAGTCTCTTTTTTTGTTTAGACCGCAGCTTAGGATATGATACTCACGGGTGATAATTTGAGACTTAGGGGCTTCGTTGTTGTTGACTTGTGTGTTATGTGCCGTTGTTATGGGGAGACCGTGGATCATTTGTTGCTTTATTGTGAGAAGGCTCATCGGTTTTGGTATTTTGCTTTTCGATCTTTTGGGGTTTCGTGGGTTTTACCAATAACATTACCAAATTTTCTTTTCGGTTGGGGAAGCATCTTTCAAACGTTTGGAATTTAGTTCCATTGTGTTTGATGTGGTGTATATGGAGGGAGTGTAATAGGAGGACATTTGAGGATGTAGATAG
Source organism: Notholithocarpus densiflorus (assembly GCA_030021035.2). NCBI lineage: Eukaryota > Viridiplantae > Streptophyta > Magnoliopsida > Fagales > Fagaceae > Notholithocarpus > Notholithocarpus densiflorus. The sequence goes on along the minus strand of JARYZH020000068.1, from coordinate 681,970 downwards.
TCTGGAAGACTAGCTGCTTGCTTATTTTAGTGGTTCTCTTTTTGACCAGTCTCTTTTTGTTCATTATTTCTCTTCTCTCTTGTATTTTAAGTCTTTTTCTTTGCTTTTATCTTTTTGACTTCTTTGTGCCCTTTTGCATAATGAAGCTTTATTTATATAGATTTTTCTTACCTATCAAAAAAAAAAAAAATTAGATAAGCTGTTCCCAATGGTCAAGCACGAGTCATGCAACTTGACAAAGCTTTTAAGCCTATTGATTTGGGGCTTCCCTGAGTTCTTGAATAATATTATAGTCGTGACTTCTCAATTCAAACATCCTTGAAAAAGTATGACACTTTAACTTATTACATTTGTTTCTTACAGATAAAATAACAGTAATCACATATAAATGTTAAAGGCCTTCCACTTTTAATGCTATTTTCAGCTGTGACTAATGCTTTTTAACTAATCTTGTGAGATTTTTTATTATAAAATTTTCAGTAAAATTGACTTGCGGTATGTGGACAGGCCACAAGACACGCGGAGATGGAAGCTATTGATATTCTTCTTGAGCATTGGCAGAAAAATGGACTTTCAAAGTTAGAAGTCGCTGAAAAATTTTCAAACTGCTACCTTTATGTTACCTGTGAACCATGCATAATGTGTGCAGCTGCTTTATCAATTCTTGGTATGCTCTTAACTCTATTAAAGAAAATTTATTTTATTTTTTAGGCGATAATCGGATCATTGCATTACCTTGTTCTCTCTTTAGGTATAAAAGAAGTATGTTATGGCTGTGCAAATGATAAATTTGGAGGTTGTGGATCAATATTGTCCTTGCATTTAGGTAGCTCTGAGCCACTTAAAAGGTTTATTTCTGGACCCATCCTCGCAGTTAAGTATTTGTTGATTGGTTCAATTTATTTTCTATTCCTTGGGAAACTTGCTTTTTGTTTCTCATAATAAATTGTTGTAAATATATTTGAGACTATGCCATATATATATTTCTTGATATGATATAAAGTGTAATTTAGGGGCATAGCATTACTGAGAGAAAAGTTAATAAAACAGCCTTAACATTTGGCTGATATTCAAACAAATCCAGAGAAAGACCCTCCAGAAAGGTCGTAAAGCATATGATATAATTCTTATTGTGCCAAAAATCTGCAAGTTGTTGATATTTTGTTTGTGAAATAGCTACACAGATCATCATCTTCTATGTTACCATAGCAAAATTGGTACAGTAAGTAACCTGTGTTGACCAGTCCTTGCCTCAACTTTTCAACCAGCAGATAGCTGAAACATTTAGTGATGACTAAGTTTTATCTTTGACATAACCAATAAATGGCACCATTGTACAAAAGTAATGATACATGAGGTGATGGTCTATTATCAATGTCCTTGATAAAAATGCATCTCTTTGGCCTTACAAAGCTATTGGATATGAGAGGAGAATAAAAATATTACAAAAAGCTAGTCATCAAAAAAGAAAAGAAAAAAGAAAAAAAAAAAAACCCTATAAAAAGGCTAACCATAATACACTATCGTTAATGTTAAAGAGAAATCCAAATGTATGGCATGGAAAACCTGACCCTGGATTTACCTTGGTAAAACATGGATGGAGAAGGCTCATTGCTATTGTTGCATACTCTTGTTGGTGTGTCAGTGGTGCGGACACCACAGTGGCGGCGCCACGTTCAGGCCAGGGTGTTCCCAGGAACACCCTGACCTGAAAAAAAAAAAAAAAATTATATATAATAATTTAAAACTTTTTATTTGTTAACCCTTAAAAAAAAATTAGGAACACCCTCAAGCATAATCAGGAACACCCTCAAATAAAAAAAAAATTTACCCTTACAGCCATTGTTGAAGCTTCTCAACCACGGTGAGATGCTGGCAGACCCATGAGCTTGCATTTCCATTTCTTCTTCTTCTTCTTTTTCTTCTTCTTCTTCTTTTTCTTCTTTCTCTCTCTCTTTCTTTCTTTCTTTTTTTTCTGCGTTTTTGCCGTTTCTACATTTTTGCTCTTTCTGAATATTCTTTTGTTTACGTAATTTGAGATTTGGCTTTTTTTTTTTTTTTTTTTTTTTTTTTAAATACCAAATTTTAAGATATGTAACAAGATTTTATTTAGCAAAAATTGTGTTGCAATTTTCTAACATTCGTTTGTTTTGCTTGTGAATTTAATAGAATTTCTAATGCTATTGCTTGTAAAACCTTTTCTTTATTTGATAAAATAGCTTGTAAAACCTTGATTTTGAATTATAATGGCGAGTTTAATTTAGGCATATGCCATTTTTTCTTTTACATATTCATGTTATGATTTAAAATTTTTTTATTTGACCTTGCGGTTCGACCATTAACCCATTGGTTGAACTAGTAACCCAGCTCATAGACTGGATTAACACCCGGTCCAAGTTTAATAACTATACTTATGATATTGTGTTACTCTAGCATGGTTTAATAAAACATTTTTGTTTATTTAATTAGTGCAACTGGCGTTCTGGTTTCTCGCTTTATTAGAGGATTAAGCGTACAATATATAGTAATCTATGTTTCGTCTAGCCACACTTTATTATCCAAGTCCAATTGTCAATTTCGTGTCTTGTTTTCCATTTAACCAATCCTTTACTTCAAAGAATGATATCATATTCTTACCAATGAAGAATTTGTCAATTCAACAAAATAATGTATTCACAAAATATTGTACAATTACATGGAAATAACAACAATGCACTAATCTTTCGTTTAACCTCAACCAAAAACAAAAAACAACAATGCACTAACATCGTTATAAAGAATTTAAATATGTAATAATGAATTAAGTTATTACTTTTAAAGCTAATGTACTAAATTTCTATAATTTATTGTTATATATGTAACCAATATTGGATTGATAACATTTTCAGTATTCTTATGAGGAATATATGTTGATAAGGATTTCGGCATATATTATATTTGTAAATTTTTTTGGTGTGCCCAAAAGCTTCCATATCAAGAGTTTTTTTTTTTTTTTTTTTTTTTTTCACCTATTTATATAGGCTATCCAATACATGTCTTTGTAAGTATAGATTACGGCCAATCCCACAATTATCAAACAAAAGCTCTCCAAATACTAGTTAAAGATGTTCAAGACTAAGTGTAAATGGTAAGCCTATAGCAATTTGTGGTGAAGTTTCTTATGATCATAATTATGGGATTTGTAGCTTTTATTGTAAGAACACAAGGACAACCGAAATATTGTTACCATCATCCTTATTTTTGTAACTCTTCTAATGTAGAAGCACCAAAGTTTTACGCTAAAATTCGTAGTGGTGTTCCACAGGATGAATGGGTTTCATTCTAGACTTGACATTTGCATAAACATATAAAATGTATGAGTGAAGTATTTTAATGTAGGATAAAGCTTAATGATAATGCACTTTTGGCAATGCCTTTTAATTGTTCTCCGCAAATAATATGATTGAGAGTGTTGCTTGAGACAAAAGAGAGTGAAGTAGAGCCTAGGATAATTTGCTTTGAAGCCAAGAGAAGGCAAATTGCTTTCTTCGTATATTAATTAGCAAGTCATCCTTGGCTCAAATTCACTCGCTGTCTCTTCATGCATGACCCTTAGATAAGCAGCAATGACTATTTGATATTTGTATTGTGCAATGTAGTTGAGGTATTTATAGGCAAACTTGAAGAGTTTCACAAAAGCTTCTAGCCTTCCTCATATACTTCTTATTCAAAATTTTGATAGGTGGTTGTGAGAATAGAATCTAAAATTATAGTGCAATGTGAAAGTGTTAGGTTCTAAAAGTTTAGAACAATTGGAAAATCGTGAACACAAACTTGTCTAGATATAGATTCTAGAGTCTATAGGTATTATTAGACAATGCTCAAGGTGATACAAGTCAAGATTCAAGAATATACAAGTTGTAGAAAGAAGAGTTTAGAACTTGCCTGGTTCGACCAATCGAGAAACAGGCTTGACCAATTGAAATACGGGTTTGCAAAATTTTAAGTTCTGCCCAACAACAGTTCAAGCCCAAAAAGGATTAGGGTATCAGATCTACTTCTTCTAGTATATAAAGGAAACCCTATGCACATTTTATTATGACTTTGGTGGTGCTCTTGTGAGATCTGAAAGGTTCTGTGCCTTCCTTGATCAAAGTCACTACCAGATATCACTCTCATATCTTTAGAACCGGTAAATCTGAGGTTACTGCATCAAGATCAACAATAGTTGAAGATCTAAACCTTTAAGGGTGGTCTTGGAGTCACAAACAGGAGAGTTTGTGTTACTAAACCTTTCAGTGGAGTCTCAGAGTCACAAGTGTGGGTGCTTGTGTTGCAAAGGCCTAATAGAGAAGGAGTCTGTGGATTCGAAGCTTGCATGTGGTCATGTTAGTAAGTTCTACATGTGGTAGCAATAGGATGTTAGTGGTCTAAGTCTTATTGTAAACTTCGATTCTCTATAGTGGATTTGCTTTTTACCTTGAGGATAGCTAGGTTAATCCTCCCCAGATTTTTTACCGGTTTAGTTTTCCTGGGTGATCATATCACTGTGTTTTTATTTTCCGCTGCTTTACATGATATGACTTTATTATTTTAACCTAGATCTGAATTATAAACCTAAGTATCCACTTGGTTAATTAATTAGGTTAAACAATCTAGTTTAAAGGGATCTAAAAACCTAACAGAAAGAATTATTGGGATACAAAATTTAGCTTAGTGGGAATTTATTCTTAGAATTTTAATCATGAGAATCTTGATAAGGTTATGACTCAAGTTCAAGAATATGCAAGGACACCAAGATTGGTTTCCTTTCCTAGTTCCAAGGCATATTATACATGTACTTATTGATGCACAAGTAACCCTAGTTGTTAGTAAAAGCCTTAAAAAGTGGAATCTAATTTTCTTTTTCTTCTATTCTCCCCCCAATGAATGCGAGTCTCGTTTCAATTGATGGAATAATTTTACTAGGATTGCTTATAGGATGGCCAAGGCATCAACTCATCAATCCACTTTGTTAGGGTAAATTCATTCAGTTTTGGCAAACCCGTATCCAAAACCTTATTTATTTAATTGAGTTGTAAATTTTAGTGGCTACATGTATGTTGAAGATTTACATTGAACACACAAGAAATTAACTCAATATTTGGCCCTTGAAAACCTTTCAATATTAGTGAGGGCCTTCTATTTGTATTTGCAATGATATACATCTTTATTGTTATTTTTGGAGTTGTTTTGCATAATTGCATTCTGATGAGTGTAAATTTGTAATGGTCATCCATCAGACAGATGGACGAACTCATAAATGGCATTAAATGCAGGTAACAGTTGAAGAGTAACGTATGAACTCCAATGAACAAATGACTGTTAGAGGCAATAAAAGCCTGATACTTATGACCAACGTCTTCCAACCCATAAATGTGAATATACATTACAAGAATAAATACAAGGTCTATGAAACCCACACAACAGGAAGAGAAAAGGTACTCAATTTTATACTCACAACTATTAGCCATTTTACTCTCTGATTGATTTTAGCGAGTGAATCTTTTTACTCCATTCTAGCTAACTTGATCATCAGAAGAACCTTGCCCAACACCACATCAGTGTTCTTTCTTTTTATCCCTTTGTGGTCTTTCTTTGCAGAATAAATAGCGGAACAGCTTGTCATCGTTCATTCGTATAAACGAGAGCACAACTAATGATTTTCTTCATCATCACATTCTTTCTTCTTTGGTCCTAGATATCGAACTTGTGACAAATTTTGGTTCTATCGAGATTAATAATATAAATGCTAAGTCTTACTAAAGCCAATGGTAATATGAAATGCAATAAAATTAATGCCATATGTATGATGGATAAATATGAACATTAAATAAATAAACTACATAAACAATTTTAGTGGATTGACATCGGAATTGAGGTTGTGAGAATTAACTTTATACTTGTAAATATGTTTTTTTTATCTAAAAATAAATTCTTGTGAATATGAATCATGGCAGGAGGTCAACAAATTTAATTGATTTGGTGAGGTGATCTAATTCCCTAATTAAAGAGGAGATAATATTTAAAACAATTTCTCACAAATTATAATTTGAATTTAGAAAATTTAGACTTTGATTGATTTCTTCTGATCCAAATCAGCCAACTTTGTTAATAAAGTCAATTATGCAATGGATTCTAATTTAGTGAATAGTGGGCACAATCATATCATAATTAGATAATGTAGCAGAAAATAAATTTGATATGGTGGTTACGTAAGGAGATAGTGATATGAAAAACTCTTCGTGGGTTTATCGATCACCACCGAATGGAAGAATTCAAAATAGTAGAATGGAAGTACAACAATAAAGATATAACCCAATCCTAGAAATGCTACCTATAGTAGGACTTATTCACGTGACTACACACAGCTCCAAACTAGTTTAACTCTTCTACTTTTTGAAATCTTTACAATGCACAAAGACCCAATATATGTCTAATGCTACAATAACAACTTGATTGATGAAGGTTTCTCCTACAGCTTCATTATAAACACCACGAGATCTTCAATACTATGTCGGAGATGTTGCTTGGAACAAAACCCTCAGCAAAAACAATTGCAACAATATCTCTTCTTCTTTTTTTATTATCAAACCAAGACACTAATCAGTAAGGGCGGATGCCATACGTTCTTTGGTGTAGACGGGGATTGAACTCCAAATCTCTTATTCAACCATTAGAGATTTTATTAGTTAAGCTAACTAGAACCTACCACTAATGGGTGACTTGATTGGCTAAGCTTGGTCAAATTCTAACATTTCCCACTTACACATAATGGGTATGGCTAAATCATGTATATCTCATGCCATTATCCTTCTTGTTTATAATTATTGTTGTTAAAATATATCATGCATCGAATGCATAATATACCTCTTCTTAAACATAACCATTTCAAAAATATGACTGTTAAAAAAAGATGAGTGGGAAATATGGTTGTTGAAAAATTTGCAAATGTTACTATTGGGAGATTTAAAAACTATAGCTTTGGCAATTGGAAAAATATAGCAGTTTAGAAAGAATAAAAAAAAAAAAAAAAAAGAATAAGGAAAATTGAAGAAAAAAAACAAAGAAAGAACGTAAAAATAATATTTAAATGGGATAAAGAAATTATAAAGAGTCTATTGAAAAATGTATTTGGAAATATAGATAAACAAAAGGTAAATTCCAAACAATTTGAAAATTCTAAGCTGCTAGAAATGCTCTAACATTACAACAAGACCGTGAGCCATGAATCTAGCCACCCTATTCCCATTTCTAAGCACAAAAGCATACTCACAGGAACAACAATTTGTCAGAAGCAACTGGATCTCTTCAATCATCTCTTCAATCAAGTGACCATACATGATCATTGGGCAGTGATCAAATTATATGACTTGTTGGACAAATTCGACATCATCACACTTTGAAAAGGAAAACATATCTAAAGCAAATAAAATAAAATAAAATCATGAAGATAAATGAATTTGAAAGAAAAAAAAAAAATCACTAAGAAAAATCAACTTGAAAGAAAATATCCATAGATTATGTAGTGGCTTTGTTTTAGATCTTTATAAAAGGAAAGTGGTTAAAATACCGTTGGCTGAAAAGGGTTTTCGGCTTTGGGTTCAAGATGCCTGAGGAATTACTGGCTGCCCATAGTTCAAATCCTATCACTTTGCCTTTGGCAATTGGCCGTCACTACTTCAAGATTTAATCTCACCAATTTTCTGGTGTGTGTGGGACATGGGACTACCACACGAGATTGTGGATCACTAGATTGTTGGGGAGTGCCAAATACCTTGTAAATATAAGAAGAAAAAAAGTTGCTTTCTTTCTGAACCATTATTAAAAATTTGGTTTCTTTTCAAGATTCAAATGGGAGGTGAAAAAGATATTTTTCTTTTTTATAAGTAATGAAAAATATATTAAAATTTTATAAAAAGTGTGTCACTTGAGTATACAGGAAGTATACATCAAGGACAAGGTACAATCAAGCACATAAATTACAAGATTCCATTAAACCATGAACTGAAAAAAAAAAAAAAATCCTAACACCACAACCCCATCCAAAGATTAGATCTAAGTTAATGTATTAGGATCACGATGGGATGTAGATATTCTATTGAAGTCTAAATTTTTGGGAGGAAAATGAAGAAAAGCCTCTTCAAGTTGGTGAAACAAGCAGACCCTAGAGTTCTCGCCGCTCAATAGAATTGATAGGCAAGATACAATTTCACTAGTAACAATTAGTCAAGTGTCCCTCATAAAGTTGACATAGCCTCTATTTACAAGTGGATAAAATCAATAAACATTTGTGACATGAATCATAGCCCTTAAATGACTATAATCTTGATGATATATTAATTAAAAATATCTGAAACGACTCATTGCCTCTTTTTCTTTTCTTTTTTTAATTTTGTTAAGAAAGAAAATTTTATTAATTAAATAGATTACGTCAACACTCTATAACGTAAAAGAATTACAAAAAAATTGTACACAAAGAAGAAGTGATTTTGAGAAATCTACAAGCTTATTACAATTTGTAAGACCCCATACTTGAGACCAATCAAATAAAGTGTGAATCAACAATACTTCCAATTGATTCTTTGATTTGTTTGTATTCTCAAACGTATGGCTATTTCTCTCCTTCCATGATAGCCTCATCCAACATAGCAGAATGATGTTCTAGATTGCCGAAGAGTGTCTCCCAAACCAATTCTTCCATCCAAACAAAAGATCAACCACCCTCATTGGTAACACCCAAGGAATCCCAAAAGTTCTAAACACTAACTTCATAAATCATAGACAACACCATGTTGAATCAACAAATGAGCCATTGTTTATCCACTGCACTGGCACATACAACACCACCCAACTAAGGTAAATCCAAGCTTGATAAGAGTATTCGCACCAACTCATATAAAATAGCTTAAAACCCAAAATATAGAAAATGAAGGCCAAAAATCACCTATATCATATATGAATTGGTTATACAAAATGGAATTTCACTATAGTGATTGTGAAAATATACAAGTCACTATAGTTTATGCAAAATAATTTTTTATTATTTCTCGAGGGTAAAGGAAAAGAGTGAATGCTGATTGTTGGGTGTGAAGAGAGAGAAATAATTAAAAAAATCAAGAAAAACTGATACTTTAATGAAATAGAGTATAAAATAGATAATCAAGAGTGAGTGTTTTGAAAAATGGTTAGCCAAATTAGAAAAAGTAAATTTTTATTCTAAAATAAACTATTTTTTGCATTAGTTGATGTGAATGCTCTAAAGTTATCAAAACTAAGAATTTTCTCCTAGGCTGTGGTCCAAACATAAAAAGAGACCCTCTTGGGAGCATTAACGCACAAAACACTCTTCCATGGGAAAGAGTTATTCGGTGCACCATGGAGAGCCTCATAACAAGGGTGAACAGTAAATGGTCTGCTCTCTTTCAATATCCATTACATCTTGTCACACCCTCCCTCCTAGGGATATGGGAGAATAGAAGGTCAAAGAAAGAACCAACGGACTCCAACTCTCAATCATGAAAACATCTATAAATTCCATATTTGGCCTTCCCACCTACCGGAATCTCCATGATTGAATGGATTGATGCATTCTGATCAAGCAAGCAAGCAAGCATACAACCTAGGGTAAAACTCTTTTAGAGAATGATTTCTACACCAAACATCGTGGAAGAACCTTAAACGAGTGCCGTCTCCCACCTTAAAAGATAAATTTTACTGAAAAGTATCCCATCCTGCGCAAATACTCCTCCACAAGCTACACCAATGAGGTGCTCTGAGTGAGCTTGAAGTTCAGCCACCACATTCTTCCCCATATTTCGTATCAATCACCCGTCTCCATAGATGTGTTGCATCTGTCCATAACCACTTCCCCAGTAGTTAATAGAGCTTGATCAAAACTCCTCAAATCGTTTGTTTAACTGATACCAAGAGATCTCAATGTCAAGTATTGTTGGGCTAGCATAGGAGAATTTTGCAGGGGCAGGATTGTGCTGCAGTCATTATATATAGATTTTAGTTACTTGAATGTTGGAGCCAAAAAAATGGAGGCTAAAGGGATCCTTTTAGTACATGCCCGGATAATATTTTTGAACTTTTGGAGAAGAAAAAACTGTTAACTTCAAGGAGTTATGTGATTTCAGCTCACTACAGCAACATTGAATTTGTGAATTACTTCTCCAACCACCAGCAAGCCAGTTATGCAGATTTTCGCACCAATGTTACACTAAAGAATCAAAATACCTTTCCTTTCAATATACATAAAAGCAAATTGTCACATGAAAGACAATATAAAATGATAACTTTTTCACCATCAATTTGGGGAGATAGGATGATGTCATGCATAGGGCGACCTTCAGGAATAATATCAACTTATCTCCAAATATATGGTGTAAATATGGCCCATAATTGTTGTCAATGAGATCTAGCTTAATGGCACCTCCTCCCTTTGTAAGAGTAAGTTGGAGGACTATGTTATGTGCAAGACCCACCAAGTGCATGTATAAGTACCAATAATAAAAAGGTGTATAATAGTTTTTATTCAATCAACTGTCAATTATTAAATTAACTGCCAAGCAAGGTATGACAAATAATTAGTGAACAATACTTCTTAGTCAAGACAAGAGTATCAATCTGATGAACCTATTACACTTTTTTACTCTTATACTTTTTTACTCTTAGAATTCAAGGAAAGCTGAAAGTCTTCACACTTGGTCACAGTTCCCCACAATAAAGGCATGATGTATTGCTTAACGAAACATTGTCATAAAACTGAAACAGCTAGCACGGCAGGAGTGAAGATAATGTGAGGAGGAGATATTCTCTTAATTTTATTGAAGCTCCTCTATAAGTTCTTTGGATGCAGCATTCGCAGTGCTCATAAGTGATTTCTGAGATAGATAGTTGAAACCTAAGTTAATTGAGGGAGTTGTTAAAAGTTGGGCACCAAGAAAAAATGCTTTATAAATATGCATATATTTGTAATCATTTGATGCCATGGAATATATATATATATATATATATATCCTATTCCATTGGCATAAGTAGGTTAAACACACAGGCCTTTGAGGAACAATAAGCATAATAGACAATTGATTGTAGCACTAGTGAAAGAAAACTTACAGTCTCTACACCCACGTAGTTCAATATTGGTTTAGCAGCAAAAATGAGGACAAAGCTTGTGAGCATGCTGCCAATGACCAACGCTGCTGAAGCTGATGGAATTTACCTTCTGTCATTTGTTTTCCTGTAACTACTGTAAATAAGTGATGACTTTTACTTGACTCTGGTCAAAATAGACCATAACATATTAATAGGCAACAAAGTAATTCATAAAATGTTACATTGGAGGAAAACGAAAAACTTCAGATATATTGGAATGAGTGCAATTATTCCAAAAGTGTACCTCAACGAAAACAAGAGGGGTAAGAAGGTAAAATTCACACCAACTTGTGGCATCGGATATTCCAGTTCCATCTCCTGATTGATAGCATAACCATTCTTGAGTACTCCATTGTCATCTGCTTCAGACTCAAACTTTCAGTAGCATCTGCTCAATCACAAAAGAAGCTGTAACGCTGACAAGTGGGAATATTGCTATCTTTGATACTTGATTGAAAACAGCAATAGAAACTCCTACAATAGTAAGCTCCACAGGACCTAATTGAAGAACAGCCTAATTATAAAGACAAACCAAATAGTAACATAGTGCTGCAACTTGCAATAGCCCAATGATCCAGTGATCAAACTTATAGTTAAGGAACTTGTCACAGGCTCACAGCATGTACAAAGCATATATACTAACTGTTGCATAATAATTAACAATACAATGCACATATAAGGATAAAATGAGCCAGTGATAGAATCTAATAACAATTAACATTTAATAATGAGTTGAACAAATGAATATAAATCTAAAAACCTTGTCTAGACAGAGTAAGGCAATATAGTCTACAAGAACACAATTTTAAGAACCAGTCCAATAGATGATACTTCCAAAAACTGGTGGGGGTCCCTAATCTTGCTTATATCATAATAAATCAACAGATTTACTTTATATCTTCCATGCTTTCATGAAGGTTCATAGTTATCCCCATCAGAAGGAAATAACTTTAATGTAAGCAGATAGTCATCAAAATTATAGAATTAAATTCAAATAGAAAATTTGTGCCGAGTATTGTGGACTTTCAACAAAGTTTTCACCACAACGAAAATGTGAACTAATTTGAGAAAGCTTAGAAAATACTTGCGCATTTTTTTTTTGGAAGTTTGAAAAACATTTAGTAAAAAAGGAAAGGAAAAAATCGTACATATTCCAAGTTCAAAACATTTCACATGATCAATTAATTAGTAGCATGATTACTCGGAAGTAACAATGTGGACATACAAAATATAATCTAGATATGAGATTGGGTAAGCCAGTTAAGGCTTAGGAAACAAATTACAGACTGTATAGCAAAGACACCAAAATGACACAGAAAGAGAGAATACTTGACATGTAGAAAAAAGCAGCAGGAGGAGAAGTCACCTCTTACACATTGTACAGATTGTTTATAAGTGATATTCTCCTCTTTTTTCTTTTTTCTTTTTGGGATTCATACCTGTTAACATTCAAATTAATATACCCAAAGGATAAATGGATAAAATCCAAATTTTTTCTTAACCTACCCCTCAATATGAACTTGGATCAGCCTCAATGCTGTCAGAGAATGCATTTCAGTGTATGGAATAATTGGAAATGCAATGAAGCATTCTTCTTTTCCTTTAATCATTTGCCTGTGAAATTTTACACAGAAATAATCACCAATAGTCTCCACACGAGCATTTCCCACCCTCAAATCGATGGAACCGCTTATTATCCCTCACAATGATTACCCTTCTAGAGCACTTGGACATAAACTTGATTGCAGTGTGACAATCACCACAAACACGCAAGTTTTTCATAACCCTGATTGGTCTCTCGGGTGGAAAGGTAATGAGCCCAAACGCAATGGCTAGTCTTTCACTGTGATATCTAATTGTCTGATTTTTCTCTTCACCATCAACTTCTCTAAGTACAAAACTTGTGTCTGCAACATAACCAGCTCTCTCCATTTCCTCCCCTAGTTCTTCCAACTTCTGATAGATTTCTTTTGTTTTTGCGTGACATCTATCCCCAGAAGCAAATGTGTGAACTCTATTTCCCTCCTCAACCCAGCTCAAACCTGTTTCCTTCTTCATCCCCCGGTCCCTTAGCATCTTCCGAGCTTTCGCTGCTTCATCCCATCTTCCAGCAGCGGCGTAAGCATTAGACAGTAACACGTGAATGCCTGGGCTCACAGGACCCAACTCATAGACTTTATCAGCAGCAAAGGCGGCCAATTCAGTATCCCCATGAATTCTACACCCAGTCAATAAAGCTCCCCACACTGATTCTGTTGGTTCCATAGGCATTTCCTTAATGATTGAAATCGCATCCTGCAATTTACCAGCACGCCCAAGCAAGTCCACCACGGAAGCGTAATGTTGATCACCTGGCTCAATCCCATACTCTTTCATTCGCTCGAAGTAATATCGCCCCTTTTCAACTAAACCCGTGTGGCTACAAGCATATAGGACACATAAAAAAGTAATGAAATTTGGCTTCATTCCAGCACCTTCCATCTCTTTAAACAGCTCAAAAGCTCTATCTGTGTGCGCATGCTGGGCACACGCTATCAGCATTGCATTCCACATACCAAGATTCCTGACTGGTATATCATTAAAAACCCGATAAGCTCCCTCGATGACTCCACACTTCGAGTACAGCGAAACCAAAGAACTACCCACGAAGCTTGACGAATCAAAGCTCGTCTTGAAGCACAACCCGTGAATTTGCTTCCCCAATTCTAGTAAAGTTGAATTGCCACAAACACGTATAACACTTGAAAATGTAAAATCATTAACATCCAAATCATCAAACAAGGCTTGCTTGAATAACTTCAAAGCCTCCTCATCTTCACCCAATTGAGCATACCCATATATCATCCCACTCCAACAAACCACATTCTTCTCAGGCATTTCATCAAACAGTTTCCGTGCAGACTTAATCTTGCCACATTTGGCATACATATCCACCGTAGAACTCCCCACAAAGACATCAAATTCATACCCAGTCTTCACAGCAAGGCAATGTATAGACCGCCCAACATCACACATAGACAAAATGGCACAAGACTTAGTGGCACTAGGAAATATATGGTCGTCGGGAAGAGCCCCGGATTGGAGCATTTGACGAAAGAAGTGGAGGGCAAGTAAAGGAAGCTCATTCTGGGCAAAAGAGGAGATAACAGAGCTCCAATTGGTGGAGGACTTACGAGGGGCTTCGTCGAAAATTTGGCGGGAAAAAAGGGGTAGTTGGGACTTGGAATAGAAGTTGATGAGGTGATTGGAAATGAGAGGGATGGTTTGAAGGCCTGATTTGATGATGTGGGCATGGAGTTGGAGACCCTTTTGGAGGGACTTGGAGTGTGTTAAGGAGAGGAGGAGGTTGCAGATTTGCCTGTAGTTTTGTTCAAAGCTGCTGCTGCTGCTGTGTTGGTTTAGAGGAGGGTTATTTGGGAGAGTGATAGTTGTTGTTTGTGTTTGTGTTTGTGTTTGTGCTTGTGCTTGTGCTTGTGCTCGTGCTTGTGGGTTTAAGAGAGGGAGTGTGAGTTGTTGGAGTTGAAGGGGTATTAGCCTTGTGGGTTTGGGAAGTGGATGAAGCATTAGAGTGAGTGAGTGAGTGTGTAATTGAAAGTTTAGCTCCAGGTCCAGGATTGCTTTGTTAAAGTTAGTGGTGCTAGTACCTACCTTTTTCTGTCAAAAAAAAGAATAAAAAAAAGCTAGTGCTAGTACAGTATTTGGTTAGGATTTTGATAAATGAATCTGCATAGTCGGTTGAAAGAAAAGCTGCAGCTGCGAGAATAGCAACGACGTCGTTTTTTTGTCAGAACAAATTTTTGTGTGGTCAGCAAGCAAGAAAAAAACTAATCTAAAATTCCATTTATAATTTATTATTCCGGTTACTTCTATTTTATTTGTTAAATAAAAATAAGAAGTATAGTACTTGGCAATTCGCATTGCTATCGAGCGCAAGTCTTTTTTAGTGATTCCTATATATATATATAGGGCTCAACAATCTGGCTTAAAAGATAGTAATTTGTAAAACTGGATGCGAGTGTTGTAAGGGTTTTTTTTTTTTTTTTTTTTTTTTTTTGAGAATCCAGACCAGAGGCCTGGGGCTTTATTCAAAAACCAACCAGTACAGATTAATGGACATCCCTTAACACAAGAGGGACAATGTCTGTGGGAATATCCTTTAACCAAACCTGCAGTCCTAATGTTGAGCTCGCTTTCTTAGCTAGAGCATCAGCTACTGCATTACAATTGCGAGTAACATGCCGAAATTCAACCATCTGGAAGCCCGAAGCTAGTACACGAATGTCCTCTAAAACAGCTCCATAGGTGGCCAATTCCCCAAATTCTTTGGTAAGTGCATTGATGATCACCAATGAATCACCTTCAAATACAACCCGAGTCAAGCCAATCTCTGCTGCGAATTGCACAGCTCTGCGACAGGTTAGGGCCTCCACATCTGCTACGGATTGAGGCAGGGGAATAGGCATTGAAAGAGCTCCTATTGCTTCCCCAGCACAGTCACGTACCATCACTCCAATACCTGCAGAATTGGATGAATTGAATATTGCCGCATCAAAATTAACCTTATAGCTGTCATGATCAGGAGGTCGCCAATGCTGCAAAACAATTGGACCCGTGGGTGCTGGATCCTCATCCCCATTCTGAGCTGCAAGATATTCCTGGAGAATATTACCTGCTAGACTGCATAAATTGTGGAGTGGATGAACAGGCTTCCCAAATTTGCTAGCATTCCGTCTATTCCATAGGAGCCAGGCAATGATTGAGAAAATCCCCAATCTAAAATCATCCCGAGACTGCATAAACCTGGAGAAGAGATCGCTGAATGACACTGGTTGAGATGAAACATTTTGGTAAAACCAATCCATTGATCGCCATACGCATGATATTTCTTTGCAGAGCCAGAGAGCATGAAGAGGGTCCTCAGGTTGTTCTTTGCAGCCTTCACAAGTTGCTGTTGTGACAATGTGGCGTCGATGAAGGTTCGCCATAGTTGGTAAGGCATTTTGACAAGCTTTCCAAACGAAATGCTTGATTTTATTTGGAGTGCGAAGCTGCCAAATGCTTTTCCAAAATCTCCACTGAGACTCCGGATTTGAGGTACCTGCATTAGGAGCTGAATCATAAGCTATAAGCAATTTATATGCGCTACTGGTAGTGAACATACCAGATGGTGTATGCGCCCAAGTGATTCTGTCAAAGGGAAGCCTTTCACTTAGTGGAATGCCCATGATTACAGAGACTTCATGAGGCAGGAACAGCTGTTGCACCAAATCAGCTTTCCACACTGCACTATCATGATCAATGAGCTCACTGACCTTAGCATCAGGTACCAGCTGAGGGATCGGAGATATAACGGACCTGCTTGACTGTGTAGGCAGCCACTTATCCATTTTTATACGCACTGATTCGCCATTTCCAATACGCCACACCATCCCTTTCCGGATCACATTTCTCGCACTAAGAATGCTTTTCCACGCATAAGACCCAACACTTGAGTCTTTAGCCTCTAAAATATAGCAATCCGGGAAAAATCTAGCCCTAAACACACGATGACATAAGGACCCCGGATTATTAATCATACGCCAAACTTGCTTAGCCAATAGTGCATCGTTAAACTTCTCAATTTCCTTGAACCCCAAACCACCTACTTCTTTGGCCTCACATAATTTCTCCCACTTCACCCAATGAACCTTCCTATTGTCCCCGCTATATCCCCACCAAAATTTGCGTATTAAGACCTCCAATTCTTTTATAAGGCCCTTCGGAAGCTTGAATCAACTCATCGTATACGTCGGAATAGCTTGGATGACCGCTTTAATTAAGACTTCCCTCCCGGCTTGGGATAAAAGTTTTTCCTTCCATCCTTGGAGTTTTTTCCAAACCCTTTCCTTCAAGTAAATAAAGCTTTGCTTCTTAGCTCGACCCACAAGAGCAGGAAGACCCAAATACCTTTCATATTGTCTGATAGTTGGCACACCCAATAGCTGTTGGATCCGAACCTGTGTATCATGAAGGGTATTGGAGCTAAAGAAAATATTTGTCTTGTCACGATTAATTTTTTGACCCGAGCCTCTCTCATAGACAGCTAGGATATCAAGGATTTTTTGGCATTCCTCCTCCCTTGCTCGACAAAAAAGCACACTATCATCTGCAAAAAATAAGTGTAAAATCCTTGGGCCATTTCAGCAAATTGCCACCCCTTGAATGAGCCCCTCAGCTTTAGCTTCGTGGATCAGACTTTGAAGTCCTATTGCACACATGAGAAATAAATATGGAGAAAGAGAGTCCCCCTGTCTCAGTCCTCTACTTGGCTTGATGTTTCCTATAGGTTGCCCATTAAGAAGCACCGAATTAGAGACAGATCTTAAACAAGACATAATAAGACTTACCATCCTTTCCCCGAGCCCTAAATGCCGCATGGTTTTTTCCAAGAAAGCCCATTCTACACGGTCATAAGCTTTGCTCATGTCCAATTTGAGTGCCATATATCCCAACTTCCCTTGTGTCTTTCGTTTAAGATAATGCAATGTTTCAAAAGCCACAAGGATATTATCAGAAATGAGTCTCCTCGATAAAAAGGCACTTTGTGATTCAGGAATAGTTTGAGCTAGGAATTTTTTCAGACGATTCATCACAACTTTGGATATGAGTTTATAAATGACATTACACAAGCTTATTGGCCGAAAATCAGACACTTTTTTTGGGTGTTTGATTTTTGGTATCAATGTAATAAAGGTGGTATTAAGGGATTCATGCACAACACCTGTGTTAAGGGCCTTGAGTACAACTGCAGTTACATCGTCACCCACAATATGCCAGAAAGACTTATAAAAAATGGGAGACATATCGTTGGGGCCCGGAGCCGTGAGAGGTGCCATTTGTTTGAGTGCATACTGGACCTCCACTGCTTGAAAGTCTTGGTCTAAATAGCTTGCTACTCCCTCGGTCATGGCTGGTTGGATGCCATTTAAAATCTCCTCAAAACCCGTTGGATCAGAGGATGTAAAGATGGAGTTAAAGTATTGTTCAAGCACCCTGCCCATCTGTGTTTCATCAACCTCCCACAGCCCTGTCTCGTCCTCCAATCCCTCTATAAAATTGCGGCGGTTTCGTTGGGTGGCACGACAGTTGAAGAACCTAGTGTTACTGTCTCCTTCCTTGAGCCATGCATTCCGAGACCTTCGCTTCCACATGCTTTCCTCCCTGTTTTTAAGACTTTGGATCTCCCCCCCTCAACTTATATATCATCTTCGGGTTGTTTCTATAACTCCCATTCTCTTAGGCAACCTTTAACTCTTTAAGTTTTTTTGTTAGCGAATTGCACACATGGCCAAATGTCTTTTTATTCCACTCCTTCAGTTTGTCTTGGCAGGTCAGAATCTTGTCATTAAAGTTCCAGGCCGAAGCATTACCAATTTGGTTTCCCTAAGAGTCTTGCACCACAGCTTCACAGGTACTGTCTTTCAACCACATGGACTCAAAGCGAAATGGCCTACCCTTTCTATAAAAGCGCTTGAGTTCAGAATCTGAAACAAGTAGGAGCGGCTTGTGGTCTGAGTGAAAGGCTTCAAGATGATGAATACGGGTAGCTGGGAAGCGGAGAATCCAGTCAATTGAAGCCACACCTCTATCCAATCGAACCCAAACATTTTGGTCACCCGGTCTACGGTTACACCAAGTGAAAGGAAAATCGTTGAAGCCAAGGTCCTTTAGGCGGCAATCATCCAAAGCATCCCTAAATCCCTACATTCGTCTTTCAGGTCGGTCCAACCATCCTTGCTTCTCATCAGCAAACGAAATTTCATTAAAGTCTCCCAAACAAACCCAAGTCAAAGTAAATCGCTGATGCAAAGCTTGTAGCAAAGACCATGAGTTTTCCCGGTTGGCAGTTTCAGGTTCTCCGTAGAAACCCGTGAAACGCCAGGCGTCATCAACTCCATGGTTAATAATAACATCAATGTGGTGTGCCGAAAAAGATTATACATCCACATCAAAATCCCTTTTCCAATACAACACTAAACCACCTCCTGTATTGACACGTGGGACAACAAAAAGATTAGGACACTGTATCTTTCTACCAATCCACTCCAAAACACATTTTTCAACTTTGGTTTCCATCAAGAAAACCATTTTGGGATCTTTATTTGTCACCAAGGCAACAAGTTCATCTTCTATATATGGGTTCCTAAGCCCACGATAGTTCCAACTTAGGCAACTCATAACCCTTGGTGGTGTTGGACCTCAGCAACCACCTCAACTTTATTTTCTTCATTCTGAGAACCAATATCCATACAATGTTTCTTGCTTCTACTCTGCTTTTCAGGATCAATGCTCATATGTCGCTTCCCATTATCAGCTTTCTTCTTCTTCTTTGTTTTCCCAACCTCTCGGGTTATTTTTTTCCACTTCCTAGTCAAACATTGATATCCCCTAATAGGTTGCTCTGAACTGATTGGTTGGCATGGATATTCAGAGCTACAGCTCGTGTGGGTGAAGCTTGATGCATCTGATAATCTGCAATGGACAGACCAACCACTTCCTTCTCTAATCGAGCAACTTGATTTTCCTTACCCACTCGTCCCATGCCCAAATTTTCATCGCAAATAATTGGTCCACCAAAACCTAGATTTTCATTAGCTACTAGAGATGCATAATTAGAAGCTTCAGAGTCACCCCACTTCTCCTCCCTCGCTGTTGTTGAACTGGTCCCCCTCTCAGGCCTTGTTTTAGTAGATGCGCCCTCGAAAAAATTCTGAGAAGACTCGCGAGTTTTCTGCTGTTTACGCCAAGGTGCTTGGTTGCGTGATACCCCTGGAATCACAACCACCATTTTTCTTGTTATCCTCACCGAATCAGCCCTCATCCATTCCCCATATTGTTGTTCTTCGTGGCTCAATTGACCCTTACCTCGTAGCCATATCTCGCATTCCCTCTCACTATGATTGACACAACCACACCAGTAATAGTTATTAGGCAACCGTTCATACTTTATCCCTGTCCAGCCCACTAGCTTCCCTTCTGACCATAGTTTACAACACCTTGGTAAAGGGCGCGAGATGTCCAACACCGTTCTGACTCTTAAAAATTCGCATCCGGCCCTATCATCTTCAGGGTCAGCCACTTGTACCACTGTACCCAAGGTTTTGCCAACTGACTCCCCTGTTGCCTGCGTTAATAAGCGTTGTGGTACATTATGAATTTGCAACCAAAATGTTGTGTGCGAAAAATCCAAGAAAGGGACAGAATCTACATCAGCAGCCCTCTGGAAAATTACTAAACTCTTATCATACGACCAAGGCTTAAACTCCAAAACTCTTTCAAGGTCTAGATTATCTTCAAACTCAAACACGAGTATGTTTTCCCCCACATCCCGAATCTTCAGTTCACTAGATGGTTTCCATAAGGGTTTGAAAGTACGGGCCACTGCATCCACGTAAAACCCTCTTCGTAAGAAACTTCCCTGCCAACCGATGGATACTAATCTCTTCTTGGCGTGTAACTTCAGCCCCACCATCTTGAACTTCCGATAGGGAGAAGTGAGCCCACATCTCATCTAAACTTGCCATGGTCTTTGCTATCAGATACCAGAGAAAACAAAAACCAAAACACTGAACCAACAATCCGTCCTATCAATCCTTTGTGTGACTGAAGGGAAAAGAAACCTAGACACGGCTAGGGACAAATATTCTACTGACAGCTGGGTATTTAGAAAACCCTAGCAGCCAGAGAAACAGAGAGTAAAGTTCTTGCGAAGATGTGAGTGTTGTAAGGTTGAATGGGAATGATCGCTTGTCATCTAAATCATGAGACTTCAAATTTCAAATCAAATTCTCAATCTAAGAAAATGCATGAGTAATTATTTTAAAAACTATGGATAAATTAATGATGAATTCATATATGGAAAGAAATTTCATGTTTTAGAATTTGGTAAAATGTATGTA
Source organism: Notholithocarpus densiflorus (assembly GCA_030021035.2). Classification (NCBI taxonomy): domain Eukaryota; kingdom Viridiplantae; phylum Streptophyta; class Magnoliopsida; order Fagales; family Fagaceae; genus Notholithocarpus; species Notholithocarpus densiflorus. The sequence goes on along the minus strand of JARYZH020000068.1, from coordinate 660,854 downwards.
TGGTGCTTAGCCTTTGTTAGATACTAGTATTGTAGATACTCCGTTTGTTTCGAAGTAAAATATTTTACATGTAAAAGATTTTATTGAAAGTATTTTAATTCTATAGTGTTTGGTTGTTTACATTTAAATGGCAAGAAATCAATTTCAAGTGTTTGTTTCATGGTAAAATGAAAAAAAAAAAAAAAAAAAAAAAAAAAAAAAAAAAAAAAAAAAAATTCTAATCTCACAACCCATCAAATCCAAGTAACCACCATCATATAAGCAAAAACCAATCCACCACCAATCTACCGACCACCCAAACTACCACCATATTGGCACAAACCAAACCACCACCCCCATTCCACTAGCCACTTAAATCAGCAGATTAGAGAGGAAAAGAATAAAAAAGCTTGCCAACCAACCACTGCAATCCACAACATAGTCACCACAACAACTCACAAACCATTTCAACTACCCACTGCAACTCGAAAGCATCCACCACGACCCATAACCCAATCACCACCACTACACAGCCACCACAACAACCCACAAACCATTTCACCTGCTCATCGTAACCCACAACACAGCCACAACAGAAAAAATAAATAAAAATAAAAAATTGAAACTGCGGCATATGCTTGTTGCTCATTTGAGCCATATGCTCACTCATATTACCCACAATCTTTAGGCATTCCTAGCCACAAAATAAGCTCCTGATTAAATTTCCATAATCAGCATATTCTTATTCCATTTCAATGTAAAAGATGATTTTTTTTTAATGAATTTGAAAGTCCCACCATTCTTCATTCTTGTATAATAAAAGCTTTTTTGAAAACTAAAAAGGATTGGGGATACCCCATCACAATCACAAACATTCTTCTCTTCTCTTGTTTCTTTAAACAAATCTCTGTGATTGTGTATGGACAAAATAGTATATAATAATGGAGGGAATACAGCAACGTGTAGAGACATGGATGAAAGAGTAGCAAGCAAAGATCCTCAATGCCTCTTCCTCATGGGGTCCACTACAATGGCGAGTACTAATGATTTACAACCATTTCAACTACCCACCGTAACCCACAACCCAGCCACCACCAAAACCCATAACACAGACACCATAACAACCCACAAACCATTTTAGCTACTCACCCTCCACCACCACGAACCACCACCACAACCCACAATCTGTCCCATCCTCGACAACACACAAAAGCAGCCACACTTGACCTATACGGAGCAAAAACCTAGATTGGTAAACCCACTCGGTAGTAAAGGGAAAAAAATTAGAACTAAGAACCTGTGGATGAGTTGATGACAATGAAGGTGGCCAAGAAATGGTGGAGCTGATGACAACAATAGAGGATTATAGGGGGAAAAAAACACTTAGGTGGAGTTGGTGATGGGTAGCGTTAATGAAGGGAGGAGCCGGTGATGGGTAGCGCCGGCGAAGGGAGGAGCCAATGATGGGTGGTGCCTAAGGTGGAGCCAGTGATAGGTGGGAGAGAAGGACCATGGTGGGCTGAGTTTTGGAGAGAATATTGAGAGAGTGTGAGAGTGAGAGAGACAGGTAGAGTATCGGGACTGAGAGAGTGCACAAAATGTAAAATGTTTTACCAATATTACAAGTGTAAAATATTTTGCACAAATTTATCTTGGTTGACTAAAAATATTTTACTTTTAACCAAAAATTTTATTGCAAAACAAACATTGTAAAATGTAAAAATATTTTCCTTAAAATATTCTACTTCGAAACAAACGGAGCGCACTTATAATTACAAAGAAGCCTAGTTCCATCTAGGGTTGCTATCTTGAGAAAATTCTTGTCCCGTTGGGAAAATGCATGGAAACAATCTAAAGTTGCCCTAAAAGGTCAAATGTTTCTCTTTTTGAGTTTGTAGGCTATATTGTTAGCTTCTGATTGCAACCTCGGGTGGCTGACAAAGCATTTGCCAAGCTTGGCCTCATCAACAAGGGTTCCACTGATCTTTGTCAAAGATACGAAATGAGGTTCTTTAAGGTTGGGTGAACTTGTTAAGCTAAAAACTATAATCACTATTGGAGAAAAGGTATGGATGTCACTTGGGAAATGATAAATATCTTACTTTTCTTAACACATACCTTATTCCATAGAGTTCTACAGTCCTCGGTGGTATGCCCCCGTTCCTGGTGATATTGGCAATGGAGGCTCTGGTTGCGCCTTAAGGGGTCTCCTTCCATTTTGTTTGGCCATTTGAAGTATGGCTCGTTCTTAATCTTCTCCAAGACTTGATGCACTGGTTCTCGGAACACAGTGTTAACCACCTGAAGAGTCATGGATCCAGACTGTCCCGCAAAATCCCTTCGGGGTCTGTTGTTGTTGTATCGGTCCGACCTGAAATCCCTCCTCTTTTGAGGGATAGCCTTGCCTTTTCCCTTATCTTGCAGTTAGTCTTCCTCGACCCTTTTGTACTCATCAATGCGATCCATAAGCTAATGAACACTCCTGACCGGTTTCTTGGTCAAGGACTTTCTCAAATCATGCTCGGTGGGCAGTCCGACCTTGAAGGTCCTTATGACTACGTCATCAAAATCCCCATCAATCTCATTAAACATCTCCCAGTACCTGTCCGAGTATGTTTTCAAGGTCACACCTTCTCGCATGGACATGGACAACAGAGAATCTAAGGGTCGAGGAACCCTACTACACATGATAAAACGAAACCCAAACGCTCGGGTGAGCTCCTCGAAGGAGCCAATAGAACCTGCACCCAGACCATCAAACCACCTCATCGCCACAAGCCCCAAGCTGGATGGAAATACCTTGCACATCAAGGTCTCATTCTTGGAGTGTACAGCCATTCTCTGGTTGAAGTGACTCACGTGCTCCACAGGGTCCGTACGACCATTGTACATGGTGAATGTGGGCTGAGTGAACCGCTGAGGAAGTTTCCATTCCTTAATCCTGCGTGTGAAAGGTGATCTGGAAATTTGCTTAAGTGTTCTGCTCATTGCATCATTCCCCAGGCCTTTGGAAGATGAGTTTCCGTTTCTGTGCTCATGGCGATATTCCTCATCATACGAGAAAGACTCGCTGGGAGGAGTCCTTGATCTCTGTCTATAACTACCATCCTCTTCATCGTTAGAAGAGGAGTCAGAAATGAAGGGAGATCGCCTTCTACGCTCGTGGCACAGCTCCCTCTTCAAATGGTCAATCTCTTGCTGCATGGCTTTGGTATTTTTCTCGTGAGATAGGTGGCTACCACCCCAAGAATGGCTTCTACTAGTGTGGGTAGTATGCACTCTCCCCCCTGGTCCCTTCTTCGCTCGAGGTTGACAAAATGATCTTCACGTTGGGACCCCTTAGACTCTGCCTAGTGTGGACCTGAACCTACCATAGTTGAAAATCAAACTCACTATCACCCCAAAATTTCCCACAGACGGCGCCAATTGTAAGGACCAGATTTGGGTCCCTAGCCCAGACGATGAATGGACTTAGGCCCAAAAAGCCCAAAACAATAAATTTATAGAGAGTGGGTTGGAAATCTGGGTTATAATGAGTTGGACAACAAACAAGGTGAATTCAATTGACAAGAACAGGAAAGTAGATTGAATTGATCCAAAGAAAACCGTTCTCGGCAAAGTCCGAGGAAGTCAATTCTTATATATTTCTCACAAGTTTGTTCACAAAGTTGGTTCTTGATTGCTACAGTGTTTCTCTCTTCATTTCTCGATCCCCCTTTCATGGAAAGTCCTTTCCATTATATAGTTCTCTTTAGACGATCTTGACCCTGCACTTGTTGATCATCCAAGCCACCACTTGAGTGTTTGTCCCATCGGACACCCTCTCAGGCTCTCTGTGCGTTGGGGCAGCTAATACAACACTGTTCAAGGGTATTTTCCACATTAATGTGGCCAGGGAGTTAGGTGTGAAGCATTTAATGTGGTGGTAACACCTTTCTCCTTAGATATTTTAGGACTCCTCCCTGTCCTGCGTCCCTATAAGGTATATCCGTACCGATGAACTTTCCTGGATTATTCCCCTAGATGGCAGACCGACTCCTCTAACTTCGGCTTTGATTAGCCGAGTAGGCATTCATCCTCGGCCTACCCTCTCGGGCCCCTATAACCAAAGTTTACTTCTCCAATTACTAACTCGGACTTCCTTGACAACGTTTACTCCTTCTTAGGCAACACTGCGTCCTCGGATTGGGTCCTAGGCCTAGTGTGTACATGGATAGAGAGCTCCCGGGCCCAATGTGCACATAGACTATGAGCTTACGGGCCCAAGATCCCTACAATAGCCCCTTGGGATTCTTCTTTTTAGCTCCTCGGGAAGGAAGGAGGATCCCAATGTCAACTCAGTTAGTCCGTGCTTATTATACCTCACCTCTGCCCGTGTAGATGCCTTTTTACCTGTCCAAGACACGCTCCTGATGCTTCGGCATGCGTGACACGCTTTCATTAAATTTTTACGGCTTTTTGTCCCCCACGTTCTACGGCGCGATGCGAATCCAACAGCTGAGGATTTTGCTAGAAACAGAGCAGGAATTTTCCGCTTGTGGCTATCCCTTTGATATAGTTACTACCCAAATCAATTAGTCTTCTCACATTAGCACTCACTTCGTTTTAGAGATCATACATTGAACTTGCAATTTTCCCAACTCACTTGTGCCCCTACAAATACCAAGAGCTTGTCCGAGGAGTGTTTTTCTTTTTCCTATAAGTCTTCACGAATCTCTTCACTTTGTCTTTCCATACATTTTTCTTTTCTCTGTACTTTTCTTCTCCTCGGCTCCATTTTCTCCTTTCAACCTTTTTAGATTTCCCAAACCTTTCTAGATATGGGTAGATTTAAGAGTCTGGTAGACTCCGAGGAGAGAATAGAGAATTTTAGGGCTCGGTATAGGATTCCTCCAAGAGTAGGCCTCAGGTATTGTAAAGAGGGACAATGGCACGAAGATAGGCAAGAGGGAGAGGTAGTAATCCCGATGATTGCCTTCATAGAAGGAGGGATGACAATCCTTATGGGTAATGTTACTAGGGGTTACCTTAGGGCCCATAGGTTAGCTCTCACCCAATGTGCGCCCAACATGTTCAGGATCCTAGGTTGTGTAGATGCCCTCAATGAAAGAATGGGCTTAGGGTTGACCCACCACGATGTTAACTAGATCTATAATCTCCACCACCTCACGGGGCAAGAGTATTACCTTAAGTCTAGGTACCCTGAGGTCAGGCTCATCCAATGCCTCATTGACTCCAATAAAGGCTTGAAAAAGAATTTTTTGATCCTATCAGGGGAGTGGCACGATGGCCTCCCTTGTCCGACGAGGGAGGGGAAACCAGGTGGGGTTCTAGGTTTAAATTCGCAATTTCAAAGTTATACCCTTCTCTTTTTCCTCAACTCTTGTTTACCCAAAAATTTCCTTTAATTTGCACTTCGCTAATGAATGATTTTTTGTCTTTGTTGATGGCTTTGCAGACCCACACGCTGCTGTGCCCAACTTCAACCTTGTAAACCAAGCAAGTTTGGACAAGATCTTGAAGGCCAAGGTCTTCGTCCACACAGACGGCCAGCTCAAAGCAACTCATTTGATTTTGGACTATGTCCCGATCTCCAAGAGCTTTTTGGCGCCTAAGTGTGTCATCAAAGCTAGAGATCCTCGGCTACAACGAATCAGCGTAGCAACCCCAGGCTTTCTGCTCTCCGGCCCCACTCCAGAAGGCACACTCGCCACTGAGCCCATACCCGAGGGCATACCGAAAGTAGTCTCACCACCATCACAAGCCACCGGGGTAGCCACTTCTTCCTGCCTTACCAGCACTGAAGAGGAAGAAGTAGTTGACGTGCCTGACTCCGAGGACGAATTTGAAGTCTTCAACCAAGCTTGGTCCCCAGAAACTTCAACTCTTGATCTCGGCCCTTCATTCAGTCCATTAATAGACGAGATGGGGATCCAGCGCAAGCAGAGGTCCAGTCTCTAGGAATTGCTGGAGTCCCAACCGGGGAAGGATGCGCTGGGGAAGGCTGCACAGACTAAGCCTCCTACTCCCCCACCTGCCTTACCCCTCCAACTTGAACCTGCCGGATTAAAGAGGAAGAGGGAGCCTAAAGGCAAGAAGGTGGTGGAGATTGGAAAAATCCACCCCTCTCAAGAGGATGAGGCCTAAAGAGCGGCCAAACAAGTTAAAATGGGGCAAAAGGGGGCTAAAAGGAGGAGCGAACCTCAAGTTGCGCCTCTAGCCTGGCTCTCTGCCTCAATGCTGGATGGGGCACCTCTGTTATCCACCGCCTCCATTAGAGACTTCCAGAGAGGAACTGCCTGCTATGTGGCCGATGCGGTGGAGCAGGCCTTGCTGCTCCCCGAGGATATGGCCGAGCTGCGGTCAATGAAGAGGCATGAGGTCTTCCTCAGCCTCAAGAGACATCTTGTCATGGTACGTCTTCTACTTGACCCATTCTTCTTCTCTTTCTCCCTTATTCCTTTAATTGCTTTCCTCACTTGCCTTTTCTAAACCCTTCTTCTTTCTCCGGTAGGCTGTTCAAGCCTCCTTCCGAGCAGAGGAGATTACCAACTACTGCCATCAGTAGATGAAGGAGGAGGAAGGAAGGCGCAATGCCACCGTGGAGGCCTTTAACGTGGCCGAGAAGAGCAATCAAGAGCTCAAGAAAAAGCTGCTGGAAGAGGAGAGAGAAAGAAAAAGTGCAGCAGCAACTCTTGATAATGTTGAAAGGCAAGCCGAGAGCCAGAGGATGCTCCTTCGCAACGCTGAGGATTAGCTGGCTGCCTCCAAAACTCAAATCATCGCGCTTAAGAAGAAGTTGGAGGAGGCCGAGAAGGCAAATGAGCAAGCAAAGAGGGCTCGGGATCAGGACGAACAAAATGGGTACGACGCCGGAGTGGCAGAGACCGAGGAAGCCTTCAAGGCTGAGGTCCTGGGGGTATGTAGGACTTACTGTTCCTAAACGTGGTATGAAGCTCTCAACCAAGCCGGGGTTGAGGCTTCATCCCCGCTTAGGAAGGTAGAGAACGTATACTACCCCCTGCCATTCGGCGGTTTGTTCCCCCTGGTCTGAGGATTGATGCCGAGCCTGCGGTGGCAGAGGTGAGCAAGGACAGCACAACCAGTGTTGCAACCTCCCACGCCAACCTCTCCAAGGAGGCTGAGCAACCCAAGGCTACCGAAAAAGAAAAGAACGCAAATCAAGGGGTGGCCCCTGATGCCATGAAGCCCTCAACTACTACCCAGGACCCTCCTGTAGAGAAAGAAGCATCTAAAACAATGGAGATTATCCTGGCTTCTCTGCCCCTGCCTGCCAAATCTGATCCTGCAAGCAAGGGCCTTGAGGCCTCAGAAGCTGCTTCTACTCAGCCTATTAGAGGCCTTCCAAAGGAAAAACTTGTAATAAAAAAGAAGTAGACTTAGTGTAGTTCTTCTTTTTGTGTTGTCTGTTTCTTCTTCTTCTTTTACTTGCAACTTCTGTTTTAATTCCCAACGTTTGTAAGGAAGTTGCTTATTTTGTACTCCATCTGCCTTGCTTTAAGGCTTTGATTAATGAAAGTTATGTTTATTTTCTTTCTTCCTATGATTCCCATTCTAATATTGACATAGCTTCATCTCACCTAACACTTGACAAACGTAATAATGAGGTAAAGGCCCTTTTCATTAATCTGCGTAAGTAATAGGGAAATCATCCCATCTCATATGGTCGGCAATCAAAATAAAAGAGATCCACCAAGTCTACCATCTCGGCAAAGCATAATTTTAACTTTAAGGTCACACACAATAATGTAGCCCGCCAACAGGTTTAAACCTACCCCGCCCTTTACTCATTAGTAAGTTTAAAGGAGCAAAGGGATAATCTAATTCTAAACAACTACATGTAGGCCTGTAAACGCTTTAAGTGATGCTCATGGGCCCCTATCTGATCCTTAAATATTTAGTCCGAGGAGCCCGAAATAACCAAGGCCTTGCCTTAACACTTGGCAAGATGGTAGGAAGTATTAATTTACCCAAAGCAGGTGGTCTGAGGAACTAGACATAGCTAAGGTTCTGTTTAACACTTAGGAAAATAATTGGGGGTGTTAATTTACCCGAAGCAGATGGTCCGAGGAACCAGACATAGCTAAAGGTTCCGTTTAACACTTAGGAAAATAATTGGGGGTGTTAATTTACCCGAAGCAGATGGTTCGAGGAACCAGACATAGCTAAGGTTCTGTTTAACACTTAGGAAAATAAAATTTGGGTGTTAATTTACCCAAAGCAGGTGGTCCGAGGAACCAGACATAGCTAAGGTTCTATTTAACACTTAGAAAAATAATTGGGGGTGTTAATTTACCCAAAACAGGTGTTCCGAGGAACCAGACATAACTAAGGTTCTGTTTAACACTTAGAAAAATTAATTGGGGGTGTTAATTTACCCAAAGCAGGTGGTCCGAGAAATCAAACATAGCTAAGGTTCTGTTTAACACTTTGGAAAATAATTGGGGGTGTTAATTTATTCAAAGCAGGTGGTCCGAGGAACCAGACATAGCTAAGGTTTTGTTTAACACTTAGGAAGACAATAATATGAAGCTCAATAGATAATGTAATACACGAGAAAGTGACAGAGAAGACTTTTATTAATAATAATATCTTTTGAGGTTATTTACATTCCAAGGGTGTAGTACAGCCTTTTCCTTTAGATCTTTAAGATGGTATGCACCTATTCCAGCCACCGAGGTGATTCGATATGGCCCTTCCCAATTAGGGCCTAACTTTCCTCATGCTGGGTTCTTTATAGTACCCAGAACCTTTCTTAACACCAAGTCTCCAGGCGCCAGTGGCCTTAGCTTTACATTGGCATTATATCTTTGCTTGAGCTTGTGTATAATAGGCCAATTGGACCATGGCACTTTCTCTCTGCTCTTCAATTAAGTCTAGGCTCTTTCCTAACAGCTTGTCATTGTTACTCGGAGTGAAAGAACTCGTTCTCAGTGTTGGGAATCCAATTTCTAGAGGAATAACGGCCTCGGCTCCATAAGTCATTGAAAAAGGGGTCTCCCCGGTGGACCTACGAGGGGTAGTTCGGTATGTCCAAAAAACGTGAGGCAACTCTTCCACCCATTTTCCCTTTGCGTCGTCCAACCTCTTTTTAAGTCCACCCACTATGACTTTGTTGACAGTTTCGGCCTATCCATTCCCCTATGGGTATGCCGGGGTGGAATATCTATTTGCTATGCCCAGGTCACAGTAATATCTCCTGAAGGCCTTGCTGTCAAACTGAAGACCATCGTTCGAGATGAAGGTACGAGGGATTCCAAACCGAGTGACAATATTCTTCCAAACAAATCTTTTGGCATCCACGTCCCTGATGTTTGCCAGCAGTTCAACTTCAACTCATTTGGTAAAGTAATTCGTACCGACCAACAAATACCTTTTATTTCCTGCTGCCTTAGGGAAAGGACGTATAATGTCCAAGCCTCATTGAGCAAAAGGCCAAGGGCTGGATAGAGGATTGAGGACTCCACCCGGTTAATGAATATTTGGGGCAAATATTTGGCACTGGTCACACTTCTTCACATACTCTTGTGCTTCCTTCTACATATTGGGCCACCAGTAGCCTTGAGTAAGGGCCCTGTGAGATAGAGATCTGCCTCCTGTGTGGCTTCCACAAATTCCTTCATGTAATTCTTCTAGGAGTAGTTCAACTGCTTCGGGGTGTATGCATAGCAGATACGAGCTAGAAAATGATCTCTTATACAACTTTTGGTCCTCGGATAGCCAAAACCGAGGAACTTTTCTTTGTATCTTGTTAGCCTCGGACATACTCTCAGGCAGGACATCTTTCTTAAGGAATAGCACAATAGGGTCCATCTAACTAGGCCCTACTCTTATTTGGTGAACATGAACCACATTCCTTTCCACCTTGGAGGGTTTACACAAGTCCTCCACAAGGATCACCCGAGGTAGACTTTGTGCTGAGGAGGTTGCTAGTGTGGCAAGAGAGTTTGGCTCAAATATTCCTGCATTCTATGATCTCTTGCTTCTAACTCTCCCTAGATTTGGCCTACAACCAGCCTTGAATCAGACAATATCTCTACTGCTTTTTCACCCATTTTTCGAACCATGGTCATTCCTACCAATAGAGCTTCGTACTCAGCCTCATTGTTTGTAGCCAAGAATCCCAATCTCAAGGATTCTCAATTGTGATCTTCTTTAGGAATACCAGAACTAGCCCTACTCTAGATCCTCTGTGATTAGCCGCACCATTAACGTAGACTTTCCAAGACAAAGGCTCTTGCAAGGAGATTACACCAACCGATTTTTCATCCATGTTTTGCTCTTCTAATCTATCTTCTGATGGGGTCTCGGCAAATTCAGCCACCAGGTCGGCGAGGACTTGACCCTTGACAGAGGTGCAAGGCATATATTTGATATCAAAAGCCCCTAGGATTGTACCCCATTTTGTAATTCTCCCTGTGTAGTCAGCGCTCCGAAGTAGAGATCTGAGCAGGAGCTGGGTCAAGACAACAACTGTGTGTGATTGGAAACAATGGGGGAGCTTACGTGTACCATGCACCACTGCCAGGATGACATTCTTAAGTGGTAAGTATCGGACCTCGGCTTCATGTAGTAACTTGCTCATGTAATAAACTGGCCTCTGTACACCACTGTCAACCCATATCAGCACCAAGCTTACCGCGTGGAAGGCCACTACAATGTAAGCAAATAAAACCTCATCTACCTCAGGCCTGAACATAATGGGTGGCAGAGAAAGGTATTCTTTCAATTGCTGGAAAGCCAGGACACACTCCTCGGTCCATTCAAATCCCTTCCATTTGTTCAACAATTGAAAGAAAGGCTTACACCTGTCTACTGACTGAGAGATGAATCAGTTTAGAGCAATAGTCATTCCAGTTAGCCTCTGGACCTCTTTGGGATTTCGAGGTGGTTGTAGGTTGTTAATTGCCTTAATTTGATCAGGTTGACTTCAATTCCGCAGTGCGTGACCATGTAGCCTAAGAATTTCCCTGATTCGACACCAAATGAACATTTGGAAGCATTAAGTCGTAGCTTGTGTCTCCTCAAGATCTCAAAGATATCCACGAGGTCATTAATGTGCTCGGACTCTATCTTACTCTTTACCACCATATCATCTATATAAATCTTAATGTTTTTTCCCAACTGTGGCTCAAACATCCTGGTCATCATCCTCTAATAGGTAGCCCCTGCGTTCTTTAAATTAAAGGGCATCACCTTGTAATGGTAATTCCCAGTTAGAGTAACAAAGGTTTTCTTCTCCTAATCGTCCAAAGCTAAAGGTATCTAGTGGTAGCCCTGAAAAGCGTCCAAAAAACTCATCTGAGGATGGCCTACAGTGGCATCCACTAGCTGGTCTATCCGAGGCATGGGGAAAAGGTCTTTTGGGCAAGCTTTGTTCAGGTCTATGAAGTCCACGCACACTCGCCACTTCCCAGTCTTCTTCTTCACTACTACGGTATTGTCTAACCACTTAGGGTAAAAAACCTCCTTAATAGCCTCAGCCCGCTTGAGCTTCATTACCTCGTCTTTGACCGCATCAGAATGATCCTTGGATGAGCGTCGAGGAGGTTGCTTTTTGGGGGTGACAGATGAGTTGACATTCAAATGGTGGCAGATGAAGCTCGGATCCACCCTTGGAGCTTCGTAAGCATTTCACGCGAACACATTGACGCTCCTCCTGAGGAAGTCTATCAACTCTTCCTTCTCCTGAGGAGGTAGCTGAGCTCCAACCTGAAAGAACTTCTCCGGATCATCCCCCACAACAATCCTCTCCAAATCCTCACATTTTGCCACCTCGGTGGGCCTACTAGCAGGTAACACCGAGGTTTTTGATTGCTATGAGCCCCCCTCGGCAGAGGCTGAGGGCTTAGGCCCGGGCTGATGAAAAATGGCGGCCACTAGACACTGCCTAGCCATGGATTGGCTCCCAACTAGCTCCTCAATCAGGTCCCTGGATGGGTATCTCACCTTCTGATGCAAAGTGGAGGAAACGGCCCCCAGGGCATGAAGCCAGGGTCTTCCCATTATGGCCGTGTAGGGAGAATAGGCGTCCACCACTATAAAGTTCACCTCCACCATTTCTGAACCCGCTTGTACGGGTAATCTAATTTGACCTTCTAGGATGACAACTTTTCCATCAAAACTTATCAAAGGTGAATTGTATGCTGTCAGATTCTCGGGCTTCAGGTTCAGCCCCTTGTATAAATTGGGATACATTACCTCTGCGCCACTGCCCTAGTCTACCATCACTCTTTTCACGTCGTACCCTCCTATCCTGAGCGTGACCACTAAAGCATTATCATGTGGTTGTATGGTTCCAACCTTGTCCTCATCCAAAAAGCTCAACACCGGTCGAACCTCCACTCTAGTCCTCTTCGGCCCAGGATTATTGTCCTCGGCGAGCGACCGAGCCATAGACATCACCCTGGAAGGTTGCGAACCGGTTCTCCCAGGAGCAGCAAAGATGACGTTAATGGTGCCCAAAGGGGGTCTTGAAGACGCGTTTCCTTGAGCCCCTGACCTTGATTGGTCTCCCTGCCCGTTGGGTCGATACAAAAACTGTTGTAATCTTCCCTCTCTGACTAGCTGCTCGAGATGATTCCATAGAGTTATGCAGTCCTCGGTGGTATGCCCCCGTTCCTGGTGATATTGGCAATGGAGGCTCTGGTTGCGCCTTAAGGGGTCTCCTCCCATTTTGTTTGGTCATTTGAAGTATGATTCGTTCTTGATCTTCTCCAAGACTTGATGCACTGGTTCTCGGAACACAGTGTTAACCACCTGAGGAGTCGTGGATCCAGACTGTCCCGCAAAATCCCTTCGGGGTCTATTGTTATTGTATTGGTCCGACCTAAAATACCTCATCTCTTGAGGGATAACCTTGCATTTTCCCTTATCTTGCAGTTGGTCTTCCTCGACCCTTTTGTACTCATCAATGTGATCCATAAGCCGATGAACACTCCTGACCGGCTTCTTGGTCAAGGACTTTCTCAAATCATGCTCGGTGGGCAGTCCGACCTTGAAGGTCCTTATGGCTACGTCATCAAAATCCCCATCAATCTCATTAAACATCTCCCAATACCTGTCTGAGTATGTTTTCAGGGTCTCATCTTCTCGCATGGACATGGACAACAGAAAATCTAAGGGCCGAGGAACCCTACTACACATGATAAAACGAGACCCAAACGCTCGGGTGAGCTCCTGGAAGGAGCCAATAGAACCTGCACCCAGACCATCAAATCACCTCATCGCCACAGGCCCCAATCTGGATGGAAATACCTTGCACATCAAGGTCTCATTCTTGGAGTGTATAGTCATTCTCTGGTTGAAGTGACTCATGTGCTCCACAGGGTCGGTACGACCGTTGTACATGGTGAATGTAGGCTGAGTGAACTGCCGAGGAAGTCTCCCTTCCTCAATCCTGCGTGTAAAAGGTGATCTGGAAATTTGCTTGAGTGCTCTGCTCATTGCATCATTCCCCAGGCCTTTGGAAGATGGGTTTCCGTTTCTGTGCTCATGGCGATATTCCTCATCATACGAGAAAGACTCGCTGGGAGGAGTCCTTGATCTCCGTCTATAACTACCATCCTCTTCATCGTTAGAAGATGAGTCAGAGTTGGAGGGAGATCACCTTCTATGCTCGTGGCGTAACTCCCTCTTCAAATGGTCAATCTCCTGCTGCATGGCTTTGGTATTTTTCTCGTGAGATAGGTGGCTACCACCCCGAGAATGGCTTCTACTAGTGTGGGTAGTATGCACACTCCCCCCCCAGTCCCTTCTTCGCTCGAGGTTGACAAAATGATCTTCACGTTGGGACCCTCTAGACTCTGCTTGGTGTGGACCTGAACCTACCATAGTTGGAAATCAAACTCACTATCACCCCAAAATTTCCTACAGACGGCGCCAATTGTAAGGACCAGATTTGGGTCTCTAGCCCAGACGATGAATGGACCTAGGCCCAAAAAACCCAAAACAATAAATTTGTAGAGAGTGGGTTGGAAATCTGGGTTAAAATAAGTTGGACAACAAATAAGGAGAATTCAATTGACAAGAATAAGAAAGTAGATTGAATTGATCCAAAGAAAACCGTTCTCGGCAAAGTCTGAGGAAGTCAATTCTTATATATTTCTTACAAGTTTGTTCACAAAGTTGGTTCCTGATTGCTAAAGTGTTTCTTTCTTCATTTCTCGATCCCCCTTTCATGGAAAGTCCTTTCCATTATATAGTTCTCTTTAGACGATCTTGGCTCTGCACTTGTTGATCATTCAAGCCACCACTTGAGTGCTTGTCCCATCGGACACCCTCCCATGCTCTCTGTGCGTTGGGGCAGCCAATGCAACACTGTTCAAGGGTCTTCTCCACATTAATGCGGCCAGGGAGTTAGGTGTGAAGCATTTAATGTGGTGGTAGCACCTTTCTCCTTAGATATTTTAGATCTCCTCCCTGTCCTACGTCCCTGTAAGGTATATCCGTACCGATGAACTTTCCTGGATTGTTCCCCTGGACGGCAGACTGACTCCTCTGACTTTGGCTTTGATTAGCCGAGGAGGCATTCATCATCGACCTACCCTCTCGGGCCCCTATTACCAAAGTTAACTTCTCCAATTACTAACTCGGACTCCTTTGACAACGTTTACTCCTCCTCGGGCAACACTACATCCTCGAATTGGGTCCCAGGCCTAGTGTGTACATGGATAGAGAGCTCCCGGGCCCAATGTGCACATAGATTATGAGCTTACGGGCCCAAGATCCCTACACACACACACACACACACACATATATATATATATATATTGCAATAAAACTGAAAAAGTTAGCAATTAGTGGTATTAATTGTAGGCGCAAACGCCTGTGAATGAGTGTGGTTTCCTTGTGGAAGTACGCCTCAGCCTAGAGTGGACTAGGTGAAGGGTGAAAAAATGGAGTTGCCACCTAGATTAGGTCTAGAAACCATATTGGACCTTTTGGGCCACTCACTGACATGTATAGGTCTGCATACTAGATTATGGGTCCGAAGTTTGGGTACGGTTTGGGAAAGTGTTAAGCACCCAAGACTGCCCGGCTTGTGGGCTGGCCTTCATTATGTATTGCAAGGTCATGTTTAAATATAGAAGTTATCAAAGGAGCTCTAATCCTTAACATAAACATACATCATGCACTTAAGAAAATAACACACACAACATGTTAAATATCATATCACAATATAAAATGAAACAAATAAAACAAAATCAAACCAAATAAATTAAACATGGAAAGTTGACAATTAAATAAAAGACATAAAGAAAAAATATCAAATAAACCAAGCATAACAAAAAGACTCAAACAACATGGAAAATGATTAAACATAAATAATTAGCCTAAACAGAGTCAAACAAAATCAAATAACATGTGAAAAATGATTAAAACAATAAAAATAGGATTTTTGTCATGTTTGGGTTTAGGGGTGCGCACACTCAACTATGCATACACATTGTCGAAACCATGTGCACGTATACTCGATGATGCGTACGCATCCTTTAGCACAATATGTAAAAATCACATTTTTATGATTTAATCAATTGCATACTTGAATCTAAATCAAAGAGATAAACAAAGGAAACACAAAACTAAATAAAAACTACATCATGGTTAGATTAACATGCATCGAACAAATATAACAACAATCAAATAAAACACATGTGAATAATCAAACTAATATCAAAACAAAGAACATGTTAATATAACATAAAAACCAAATAAAGTCACATAATCAACTAAGAACAGATTACAAACAACTTAAAATCAAATTAATACATATCAAAAGAATTAAAAAACAAATAAAACAAAGATAACAATTAGAGAAACTACATTAAGAAACTCATGCAAATCATATTAAATAAAGAAAGAATTCATGGAAAGAATACTCACATTGCTTAAGATTATGAGTTTAGAGATTGTTTAACCAACCCCTCAGCAGTGCCTACAACACAAAGATTAGATTAAGAGGACAAGAGTAATCAAAAGAACATAATAGTTTTTAGAAATCACAACTCAAAAACAAAGTTTAATTGAAAATGGTTTTGAAAACAAATTAGAAGATGAACTTTCTGCCTTAAAACTAACTAAAGAGAGGTTTTGAATTTGTAAAAAATGTGCAAAGGTGTTGCGTGGGAGTTTGGAAAAGATGAACTAGGGTTTTAGAGAAGACGGAGGCAAACAATATATTCTCTCTAGCTAGGGTTTTTATTGGAGACATAAAGTGAGTATTTATATGTTAAAATTAGGGTTTTCGGGGCTTTTTAGAGGCCTTTGGATGTTCCCAAGGGTCTAGGGGCCGGCTCCCATAAAAGAATAATATTTTGGGGGCCCAAAAATCATGTTTTAATGACTTGGAAACGAGCATGCGTGCGCATGTTTCGAGGGTGCGCACGCACCCTTGATTCATGCGTACGCATGCTCCTAAAAAACCCTAATTTTGACTGCTATGTTGGCCCGATTTCAAACGATCATAACGTACTCAATATAAGTCCAAGTTAAGTAAATGTTTTGTTTAAATTGAAGCCTAGGATGTCTACTTTCCAATGAAATAAACCTCACTCAAACTTTATTTATGAATCAAAAGTTATGGTTAAAACAATAAGCAAATGTCATCTTTCAGTATAGTTTTCAAAGCGATTTAAACACTTTTGAGTTGTGATTATTTCCAAACTATTTTGAACTCTTTAATTACCCTTGATTGACGTATGTCAAGCTCATCGTTGGGGCTGGGGACCAAAAGTTATTAACGGGTACAAAATGAGGTGTCTACATTAATCATTACATTAATGTTTGGAAAATTTTCCTATCTAAAAACATTGACAATAGCTATTCAAATTCTAATTTAAATTTGAATTTCAAACTTTAGCAAAGAAACCGATTTGTCTTTAAGGTCTAAAATTATTTCCTCAATTTACTTAAATGAACATTAAAATAGATTATGACATTTTTGCAAAAATATCCAACACCTCCTCTATTAGGCAACCAATCTTGGACGGGTGTGTTGCCCATGACTGTTGTGCTGAAATGATTGAATTAGAGTCCCCATCTAAATTACATCCTGAATCCCAATTTCCTGAGCAAATTCCATTGCTCTCCTTAGTCCTTGCTGCCTCTACTTCTTCCCCATCAGATATTGCTTGGCCTTTAGAACTTAGCACCATAAGCAAGTTTCCTTGCTCATCCCTTACGATGATAATTATGCATGATATATGCTACTCATTAAGAACTTGTCCATCAAATTTATTATGTATAATCTGGTGGTGGTGGTCTCCATATATAGCTGTTTGTTAGGCTTAGTCTCCTTGTTTACGTTGTGGTATTTATGGTCCTTGATGCATGCATTTTCATTTTCACAATACATAAATCTCATACAAGTGATACCTACAAATTGTGAGATGGGGAACGCAAACATCTAAAGTATGCAAGGAGAAAGAATTTGCAAATAAAAAAGAGGGGAGTGTGTCTAAATGAAGAGATAGAAGAAATGAATAAAAAAGAAATTTTTTAAAAATTTATCAAATAGAACATTGAATGAACGGTACATTTCTTGGTATTTGGTGTGCTAAAAGCCTAAAATATAGCACACCCAATGCTAGTGTTTTAGGTGACATAACCAAACTAAAATATGAATCATCATTGCTCTACTAGTCACGTTGAGAACTAAAAGCAACCATCCAAGTTAAATAACGACTAAGAGTGACCACTTTTAAATTTGTTTAGTACGTGCTAAAATTAATATGTTTAATTGTCACTTTAAGAATTCATAGTAGATTTTGGAGGGGGGGGAGGTGAATGTAAAATATAACACCCACTATCTATTAAAAATAAATAAAAATAAAAATAAGGAGAGACAGGAGAGAAAAGAGAGATAGTTAGTAGAGAGGGGAGAGAAGTTATTAAAAAAAAAAATTAGCACATAGCTAGAAATAAAGAGAATTAGTAGAAAGGGGAGAGAAATTGTAGCATGTGTTAAAATAATTTGGCATACCACATATGATGAAGGCATATTTTTGGTATTTGGTGTGCCAAATGCTAAAATTTTAGTATTCGGCATACTTGATGCCAAAGCTCTCATTTCATGAATGTTTTGGGTTAAAATTTTAATTAAAACAAGAATGTTTAAAAGGGACAAAATGACCAAATTGTTTCATTTTGACCGAGTGAAAGATTGAATTGACATAAATTAAATATTTAAAACTAATATGACTATTGAAATAGAAATAAAAATTTAATTTAATTTTAACAAAAAAAAAAGAAAAAAAAGGAAAAAAATATTAAATTACACTTCTGGTTTCTAAGTTATTATTATTATTATTTTTTAATTTTTTTATACAAGATAAAATTCTACTCTAGCCTAATCTATGTGTATGTGTATGAAACTCCCTCCTGGAGACTTGAACCCCGGCCCTCCCTCTCCTCCCACACTCTACAAGTACTTATACTCATGAAGTGACCATCATGCAAAGGGTGCGCGGTAGTGATCTCTAAGTTTGAGATTATTTTTATTTTAGCATTTTGGGTCCGTTTGATTGAAAAAAAGAGATGAGAGAAGAGAAAATGGTGTTTGGTTGGAGAGGAGAGGAGGAAGAGAAAATGATGGAACATAAGGGTTCGTTTGGTTTGGGAGTTGGAAAAGTAGGAGAATAGAAAATAATGGGAGGATGAAAAAGTGAGAGGATAGAAAAGATTTAGTTTTACTTCGTGTGTGCCAAAGGCCTTGTAGCTGAATTGCCACCTCCCTATGTACAAAGTGCTTGGGGGTTTAGGGGGGAAAGAGTTCGAGCTGCAGGATTAACAGCATGTTGTAATTATCTCTCAAAAAAAAAAAAAGTTTTACTTCGTGTGTGTTTGGTTGGAGAGATGGAAAAGTAGAGGGATGAAAAACTCCTTTATTTGGTTGAGAAGACAAATGAGAAGATGAAAAATATAGTTAGTACAAATTTACTTTTATACACCTATTATATAAAACATTATTTTTATTTTTATTTTTTAATTATATTACCCACAAATATATAAATATGTTTATAAGCAAGTGAATCTAATTTTGTTAGGGCCTGTCTAGTAAGAGTATTTAAATATAATTTTTTGTTTTGCAATCCATAAAATGGTGGGTCCATACTTGAATTTATTGTTTGGCTAATATTTTCTAAATACAGTTTTCAAAAAATTGTATCATATTTTTCTGGTTTAGAGCAAGATTTTGAAAACGGCTAAGGGGGTGTTTTCAGGATATATGGTTTTGGGTGGCGAATTCAACGGCGTGAAATTTCGTGGGTGGTGAAGGGTGACGGCGACTTGGCTAATGATCTACGTGGAGGACAACAGCGACTCGCCTTTGACTCAGCCTTGATTGAGATGGACAATCTAAGGGGTATATGCGTCATTTCAAGATTGGAGCTTTTTCTCGCCTCTGTTTTCTTCCTGATTCGAGGAGATGAATTTTTGTGGGCCCAGGTGACGTTTTTTCTCCACTTTTGTCTCCCTTTAGTTTTCTCTCTCAAACCAAACGGGAGAAAACAACATATTCTCTCCTATTTTCCCTTCTCAGTTGTTTTCCCTCTCTTTTTCACCCCAACCAAACAAACCTTAAGAGTTTTCTCCCGAACCCACTGTTTGGGAGAAAAGTGAGTTTTGATGAAAATTACTCATTTGCCCTCTTCTATTTAAATTTCAAAACTTTAAAAGCACAAAATGAAAATAACCCAAAAGTTTAAGACCAAATGACAAATGCGTATGAATAGAAAAAAAAAAAAAAAAAAAAAAATTTATACCATTAGTCCAGAAGTGAAATGCTCTAGAAACACAGAGAAATAGCAAGCAACCCCTAATTCTGTCTCAGTTGAGTATGAATCAGTGCGAGGCGAGTAGACATTTGAATAGGGCGAATACTCTTTCTCAGTAGTAAGTTGTTGCAATTGAAATAAAAACATCTCTGAGCAAATGGAAGTAAAAGAATTAGAAGAAACGCAACAATTAATATGGAAATCAGAAGAAGAGTCACTACCACCACAATCCATGCTCTCCGTTACGGTGGCCCGCGTCATCAACACTCTGCTCAGCGCTCGCCCCAAAAAACTCTACGACGCCGTTTCTCGCCTCTACCCAGACCCTAATAAAAAAACAACCTCAGGTATTAATTATTCAATTCTAGTCTTTTTTTTTGTGTGTGTGTGTGTACTGTAGTTCTTTGAATTGAATCTGTTTTTGTTTATTTTTTTAAAATTTTATTTTATAGGCTCTTTGGAGGACTCTCTCTGGATTTTACACAAGTATGTAAACGACACCGTTGAGGACCAGGATGCATTTGATCAAATCGTTCTTCCCATTATTCAACATGTACTATTTTTTATGCTCCCTTTGTTTCAATGAAGATAGTTTTTCGCATTTTCCTGTTTTGTAGTATCAGATAAATTTAACTACTTGGAGTGAGATAGGGTTGTTTTCCGCTAATATTTTCTCTATAGAGAAAACAACTCTATCTCACGTGAAGCTAAATAAGGGAAGTTAAGAGAGTTTTGCAATTCATTTTAAGGCCTCTACCAAAGATAGGAAATTGAGATAGTTTTCTAGAAAATTCTTTTTTGGAAATTGTTAATGTCAAAACAAATATTCATTGTGTATTACTATATTCTTGTTATTTGATTTTTATTTTTATTATTATTATTATTTATAATAATAGTCATGGAAGAATGGAGGGCAGGCGATGATACTTGTTAACTGGCTATTTCAAGACGAGCTCCTTTTCCGACCTCTGGTGACTAATCTTGCCAACATTATCATCAGAAAAGATGACCGTTATATAGCCCTCGCCTGGTGCATTCTTGTCCGCAATCTTCTTGAGTTTGAGACTTCCATGACTCAATTTTCAATGAATGGTAAACACCCCAACCACATTTTGACCGTTATTGTGTGTTAATCCGTGTGAATTGATGTATTAAGAAGCCTTAGTATATTACTTCAATTTGTTATTGATGGCAGGGATAAGGGAGAGGTACAATGATGTTTTGAAGATACTTTCTTCATGTATGCCACGTCTGTTAAGTATTGTATGTAAAGGAAGGTACAGCTCACTTTCGAGAAACTATATGTGTCGCAATTCCATTTTGTATCTTATGTGTGTGTGTGCGTGTGTTTGACCGTTTGTTTCTATAGCACTTTGCAGGATGGATTTGAGTTGCCATCTCGTCTCTCGGTGTCTGCAGCTGATTGTATGTTAGCTCTTACTGAAGCATTGGCAAAAAAGGTGTCAAGTGACAAGCCGAAATCAACTTCAAATGCTTTGAGTCGGCCGATTACTTTAGTGCCTGAATCATCTACTGGTGATAAGAAAGTGAAACCAGCTTCTAAATCTTCAGAAGTCTCAAACCTGGAAATGGGACTTTTATTTTGGGACCATTTAGAGGAACTCGTTAATTTAGTGCAGAGACTCATTGCTGTATGTTCTGTACTAGTGTTATATTTATTTGGCTCCAACACAGAACCTGCTTACTCCTTGTTCATATTATGTCATTATATTTACTTTTAATTGGAAATGCTGAGTTGGTGATACACGTGCTTTTGCTATATATGTGATTATGATAGATGTCATTAATTATGATTTGTGCACTAGACAGAAGAAATTAGTTATATAAATGAGCTAAAAGAAAACTAATTGATATTCACACCATGTGCTTGTATGCAATTCAAATTCTTTATTGAAACCAAGAATTTTGCTCAAGGAGAGAATACATCTCCAGTGATATGTACCCAGTTTTCCCCTCCTTTTCCTTTTTCCTAAACTCATAGCTTCCGTCGTGTCTTCTATATTTTTTTCTCCATGAGTTTGAGAATAGAATCAGGAAGTTTTGTGTGGAATCCTGATAGGCGAGTGAAGGAATTTCAGACAAAAATAATTCATGGATCTATACCTATGTGTAACATGCCGTTACTGTGCTTATTTTAGACAGTTACGTTTTAACTTTTAAGGAATGCCCCATGAAAGAGGTTGTAGAATAATATAGATGTCTGCAAAAGAAACATTTGCTTTTGTTTGGTGACAAGTTGCCTGAAATATTTAATCAGTTTCTACTCTTTTCAAAACCTTGCTTCAACCACTTATTTGATGGCACTGTGTGTTACTTGAAGTTTGTCACGATAATGAACTGTAATGGGGATTTTCCCATGCTGTGCAGTGGAGCAGAAAAAGTCGATCTTTACATGCTAAAGGATTGGAAAAAGTGCTCAAGTGGTTGCAAGAGATAAAAGGGCAATATGGATGCTTTCAAGATGAGGCAGGTCCAATACCCAATACATGCTTTTGAGCATATCGTATATCTTAGTATGTCTAATTTTCTATACATTGTGATTTCTTTTGCTACACATGGAAGACAGGCTCAAAGATACTCAAGACTGGAGTAACGTTACTCTCTTCTTGTTGGAAGCATTATGGCATACTATTACACCTGGAAGATCGCAAATTTTCTCAGCATTACAAAGAATTGTTGGAACAGTACTTATCTGGCATCCAGGTTATTCATTTCTTTTCTTCTTCTGTCAATGAATAAGTTGCCTAATTCATAGATCAAATCTGAATGATGATTCATGAAAAATTTGATTACGAAATATCAAAAAAAAAAAAAAAATATTCGTTAGCTTTACTCAATTCATATATATATATATATATATTTGTCTTTTCAATCCAAATAATATATTTATTTTTGAGAGTTCTTTTATTATTTTAGAAATATAAATGAACATATATTAGTTTGTGTATCTGTTAATTTTGAGTCATGCGATAATTTGGTGTTTTGTTTGTAAAACAAACTTGCTATCTTTTTTATCTTTTCTCGAAGAATTGTTTTTGCTTATATGATTGAATCAAGTTGATAAATTACTAATTGTCCCAAAAACTGTTAGGAAAGGTTGAATTTAATCATTAACCATCGTTTTAATACTTCTCTTCACGTGTGGGCCCAAAATCCCCCTTTAACAAATGGAATCCATCACATGGGACTAGAATTTTTCAAATGGGAGGGTAGAGTGGAGGTAGGACTCAAGACCCTAACTCTGATACCATAATAAATTAGCAATGGTCCCAAAGGCTTAGTTATTAGAAAATGGTGAATTTAACCATTTAAGCATTATTCTAACACTAATAAATAAGGATATTTGGTATTGCCTGGTCATTCTTCAAGATTATAGAATAATGTTCTTGTGACTGTAACCAAACTTATTGGCTGTAATTTTTATTGATAAATTACCGATTGTCACAAAAGGTCTAGCTGTTAGGAAATGGTGAATTTAATCATGTTACAAATATTGTAGCCCCACACCTCTCACATGTGAGTTTAGACTCCTTAAGTAAGCTCAACATGTAAAATTTTAAATTTTTTAGTGGGAAGTAAATTGGAGACAGGATTCGAACTCATGATCACTTGCTTTGGTACCTTGGTAAATTATCGATTGTATTTGTGATGAAGCATATCCATTCTTCTTTCATTTCATGACAATAAATTGCTGATTCATGCAGTATTATACAGACAGCCATACTGGAGGGCATAGCGATAGTAAGGATGGTGGTGTAGAGACCAGAAATTTTTTTATAAACTGTTTATGCCTTTTATTAGGGCGTTTAGACAGCAAGAAATTTGAAAGCACCATTGTGGAATATGGGATGCAGATATCACGTGAACTTTTACCACAGGTATGCTTGAGGCCATGAAGAAACAAGTTGTGGTTATTTTGCATGATAGACATATACAGCTTTAGGGTTCTTGCAATTTGGATCACATCCCAGTTTAGTTTATGGATGTACTATTTCATTGAATGCTTTAGGGGCTGTTGTTTTAAGAATTGGTAAAGTCCCATGCTACTAAGCGCAGGAGCATGGGTTCAAGATTTGCTTCTTCAGTGTGACCACTTCATGCAAAAAATACTTAATGTTGGGACCTTATACAGGACACCCCTCCCATGATCCCACTTAGGTGGGACCAGTACCGGGTAATGATTCCATAGCTATTGGTCACTGTTTGCCTGCGTAATAGTCTATTGATCTTTTAGCTATGCATTGTGGACAGCTGTGGGGAGCTGTGAGCAATTTTAACATGTCTTGGACATGGTTCTGGTGACATTATTTTGAAATTTAGACCTTTTTTAATGGTTGAGCATAGTAATATTACCAAAAATTCTTGTAGTAACTCTTTCAAAACACTGAACCTCCCACAACCTCCCCCCCAAAAAAACTTTCAAGACTTGGTCATGATGATATCAAAATTGGTTAGCTTTATATTAGACAACAGGTGTCAGAAGTTCTCCTATGTCTGTTTTAGAACTTTAGCCATTGTGTTCTGAACGGGCAAGATGGTTGTCACCACCTGTTGTGATAGATTAGGTATCTCTTGGTTAATTTTGATAGATAGATTAATTGCATTCAATCCTGGTATTCACATAATTTTAATTAGGTTAACAGAATATACCATATATATATATTTTAAATTTTTTTAAGAATAGATTCATGGTTGGAATTCATTGTGTTCACTTGGTCATGCTTTTTCTCTCTGCTTTTTGAAGCTTCATTGCGCTAATGAAGATGTGATAGACGGGGTTGTTTGCATATTTAAGGCAGTTATATTTAAGCCAACTTATTCATCTGGAAGCAGTCTAACTGATACTAGACTGATGGACTCCATGCTACCGTTGCTGCTTCACCTTCTAGATGAGCGGGATGGCGCAGCTAGAGCTGTTGTTAAGCTGATAGCAGAATACTGCTCAGTGTACTTTTTCCATTCTTTTCACCTTTTTAATACTTTGTGGCAGCAACACACTTATGGCCTCTCTTTGGGATTATAACCTGACTTGCATTAATGATCCACCAGGAGCAGAGACAGTCGGTGCATTCAAGAAGTTTTAAAGCGAATTGCTTCCGGAAATGTTCTGCAGCGAAGGAATGCTGTTGATGTTATTTCAGAACTTATTTGCAAATCATCTGATTCAATAGATGAACTTTCTCATTTGGCATGGTTAAGACTACTCTAGTAGCTATTGTCATTTTGTGATTTCACCCTTTTTAGTGTCTTTATAAGTCTCCTCTTCCTACTACTATGGCAGGCAAGATGTAGCAAACCAATTGCTAGAGTGCCTTGGAGATGAAGAAAGTGTAATTTGTGAGCAAGCCTCTAGTTTGCTTCCAATGCTAGGTTGGTTTTGACTATCTAAAATGTTTTATGATAATTCTTATATCGACATGATCTCAATATGTCTTTTGTATTCTGGTGTTTGACTATCTAAAATTACAAGGGATAGGTTACACAGATATGTTTATACTTGTTTAAACCATTGTGCACTTGGGCAACAAAAACTACTGCTGGCAAATGATGCTTGTTTGGAGACCTTAGTTAACTTAGGTTGAGAAATCATATTATTGTTGAGGCATTAACATACATTTCATCTTGAGCTATGCATGTAGAAGTGCCGATGGGAACTTTCAACTTCCTGGTTATATGACTTGGGGTATTTTGGTACAAACAATCAATCTTCCCCCCCTTTTTTGTTAGAACCATTGAGTTTGATTCCCCATGCACAAACAGGATTACGAAAGAAGTTACTGAATAGGAAGTGTTAGCATTAGCACTGTTATTTTATATTGGCTTGTTATTCTTATATTAGCTTAATGGTATTCTTGTAATCATTTCATATCATTCAATTAAAATGTATGCTACCGTGAAGGGAATAATTAATAAGGCCCTAAACCTATTTTTTAATCTCTCTCCTTGTGTTCAATCTTCTCTCCCTTTTTCTCACCAAAACCTAATCTTTGATATTTTACAACACAACTTGGAATTAGAGCATTCCAATCCAAGCTAATATAAAAAAAATATTAGAATAATGGTTAAATAATTAAATTCATCATTTCTTAATAGCTTAAGCTTTTGAGACAAGTGGTAGTTTATCACGATAGCAAAGAAGGTGGTTCTAATTCGAACCTTGTATCTGCTCTAGTCTCCACTCTACCTCCAACTTAAAAAGTTAAAAATTCCATGTGTTAGGTCCCACTTTTTAATGGAGTCTGCTTTCAAAGCTTCCATAGCTGATTCTTTCACAGCTTTCAAAGTATATTGAGAAGTCTCATGCCAAACCCACAACCCATCGGAACTCCCACGGCCAGAAATCCATATCAAACCCGTTGTCTCACCTCCCCAAGCTTGCTGGAGGACCTCAATCTCACACGCCTCCACCGGAACTAGCCTCGATGCTCATAGCGGCATAGCTATGAAACCCACTGCGTCAATCCAAACAGCCATGGTTTCTTGTTCTGATATGCCAATCTTAGCTGTGAAACCCACAGTTTTAGTCCAAACCCATTGCCATCAAGTTCTGATCTGCCAATTTGGACGCATCTGATGCTCAAGTAGGTGAGGTCCATTAGGATGGGGATGTTGGAGAAAGAGGCAAATAAGAAAGACAGACAGAATCAGTATGTGTGGGGATAGAGTGAAATTTTGGCATGATGTGGGGATAATCCTTTGAGTACGTGTTTTCCAGATTTATTCAGAATCGGTAATGATAAAGAGGCTTATGTGGTTGATCTCATGCAGTTTTCTAATGGGGTTCTTTTTTAGGACTTAGAATTCTTGCGAGAAATTCATGATAGGGAATCAGATTCTTTGTTTGTTTTTTGGAATGTTATATATGGAGTCTCATTGAGAGGTATTGGTGAGGATAAGATGTGTTGGACACCTGCGAAGAGCAAGGGCTTTGAGGTAAGCAGTTACTATCAGGCTTTGTTGGGTGTATGTACTCAATCCTTCCCTTTGAGAAGTATTTGGAAGCAAAAGGTTCCTTCCAGAGTTGCGTTTTTTGTTTGGACTGCATCTTTAGGAACTATCTTGACTATTGATAATTTACGTAAGAAGAAGGTGTTGATTCTAGATTGGTGTTATATGTGCAAAAGTAATGGAGAATCGGTAGACCATCTTTTACTACATTGTCCTATTGTTTACGAGTTGTGGTCTATGGTGTTCACCTTGTTTGGTATCCACTGGGCGATGCCAAAGACTGTAATTAAGCTCCTTGCTTGTTGGCAAGGAAATTTTGGTCATCAACGTAATGGTGTTATTTGGATGGCTGTCCCTCATTGTTTGATGTGGTGCATTTGGCGGGAGAGAAACAACCGGTGTTTTGAAGATTCTGAAAGGACTATAGTTGATTTAAAACTTTTATTCTTTAAAACTCTATTGGATTGGATGTCTATCATAGGAAGTCATTCTATTTTTTCGGTCTATGATTTGATGGATGCTTGTAATTTATGTATTTGATTATTTTGGTCCCCTACTGTATACTTCCTATATACTCGGGTGACTCATTATTAAGTTTTTGAATAAAATTTCCTTTACTTATCCAAAAAAAAAAGAAAAAAAAAGAAAGAAAATTGAGAGAAAAAAGTGGTATTTGACATGTGATTTTTCTACCCTTAGGATTTGTTGCTTGCCACATGTTTTTCATTGGTATAAAAACATGAGAGAGCTGGAGAAATTATAACGGGAGGGGAGCCCTCCCCTAATACTTAAACACATTATTTAATTAATCAACTCCATCTACTCTTTGAGTACATTGAGCACAAATATACTAGGACTATTTCTTGTCCTAGTAGTATTAGGACTCCTAGTTTGAACAGTGAACTAAAAATCTAACAAAAGACTAACTTGGACCCAAAGAAAACAAAATCTAAGATACTAAGGATCTGCTAGAAAATTCTAGACTCAACTTACTTACCAAAATACCCTTAATTCGCAGGAACTGCAGAAATTACAAATTTGCCCTTGAACACAAAGTTGACAGTAACTAATAAAATAAAAAACTATTTAACCCCTAAAGTACTCATACCTAGACCTTTAAAACAACACGAATTTTACTTTAATTGGACTTTACATGTGGACTACATAAAGCAATTCTTGAATAGGCGAATTTGCAAAGTAAAAGCAAATCAATTGTTTATGGCTGTGTCAATTAGAATGATGTTTGCTCTATCTTGTCTTTCCTTAGATGCACCTTTGTACATCTACTTTGTTTTTATATTGTATTTTTAGTTTTAAAATATGTACATACAAATATATGCATGTGTTATGTTTGTATGACTTCAATTTAGCCATGTCAATGTATTTCCTTAGTTGGTTCCCACAATTTGATTGTCATGGTAACAATATATTTGTATGTTGCATCACACTAGCGTAACTCCCGTGAAAAGGATTATGAAAACATAAAATAATTACTAGCATCACGCCCAGGGTTTGAGGGAAATTCAAAGGCAGCCACAAAATTTCCATCAAACAGTGATGATAAGAAAATTCTCAATATAGTTAAATAAACTAATCTGAACCATACATTATAATAGAATAAAACATAAGTAAAGGACTAGAAACCCTACTGATTAAACCCCTTATATTAGTAAAATTCTAAAGTTTGGCACTCTCTGAACATTTTTCTATAGTGCCGTGAACAGTGAATTTTCAGCCCTCAACTTTAGTTTAACTCCCATGTTGGACCCACACCACAATCATTCCACCAAATTAAAGCTTGGGGTTGATAAATCTGATGTTTCTTGTTTCTCTTATAAATAATTGGCTGATTTCTATCAGATTGTCATGTGGATTGCAGTACTATGCATTGCTGAATTCTATGATTCTTCTTGCAGATCCTTCATTAGTTCTGCCAGCATTAGTTCGCCTTGTTTACTCTTCAGATGAAAGAGTTCAGTTATCTGCTGCTGATTCCTTAATTAGGGTGCTCAAATATCATAATCAGAAAGTTGAATTTATTTGTATGCTGCTTGACTGTCTGAGGTATCTTGCCTTCCGTCCCCCCCACCCTTTCCCCTTCTCTCTTCCAATTCCTAAAGTTCAATTAATCCTGAGCAAAATGGAATTTGTTAATGGAAAGAGTGGCAAGCATTTGTTGGAAGAAGAGGGTGGGGTTCTGACAGCAACCCAAACATTTGATCAGTTGAAGCTCATAATTCTAATAATATATTATATGGCATTTTCACCTATTTATGCATTCTTTTCCCCCTTTTCTCACAGCAACCTCAATCAGAGCCTAGATCTTCCACAAATTACAGGACATATAAGGGAAGGTTTGTTTCTCACTGTTTTAATGTTACGAGTTCTCAGTTGATACAAGTTCTCATATGTACTTATATTATCTATAATTTTTCCTTGGATTGTATGACCACTTTCATGCTGATTTACTATATTTTATCATTCTTTTTTAATAATCAAAACTTAAAATTTTTGGCATTGAAGGTATCTATGATGGTTCTAATATATTAGGGGAGCTATGGATCTGTTACATACATCACCAATATTAACCGATTTTCTATTAGATTGTTAATGTTGATCACTGCATCTGTGTGTATTTAAATATATATTACATCAATTTTAATAATTTTTCTATCGGCTTATCCTTCTTTTGGTATTTTGGATTTGAAAAGAATAGAAATGTTTGGAATCTTGTAAGAATCTTCTAATTCAACGTGATTATAAAGTTAAGTTCCTTCTCATATGCTCCATCTTCCTAGCAATAATAGAACTCGGCATTAGGTACTCATTCTGAATTGTTCTGACTGTTAGTGAGTTCTGTTAATTCACTTTGCCAAAAAAGGTAGATCCAATATATAATCATGCTTTTGTAACCATGGCAGGATCAAAGTTTGATAGCGATCAAGTGCTCAAGCTAATCCCAGAGTGGTCAAAAAGTGTAAGATTTATTATGCTAATATAAATTGGTTATATTTTTGCCTTTTTCTTCCCTTTTGAAAATTCACTCAAGTAGCATAGGCTCTCCCTTGCTGTCCAAAGTGTTTTCTTTATACATTTTATGTATGAAATCACATCTATGTTTCTGTTTTTGTCCTGGTTTCTTTACTATTGGAGATTTTTGGCTTTCTAATAATAAGAAATGCATATTTTTCTGTATTTTTAATTGTTTGTGGTTTTGAACAAATGATATAAGACCTGATTTTGACTTGTGTTGCAACCTTTCCCCCCCCCCCCCCCCCTCTCTCTCTCTCTCTCTCTCTCTCTATATGATAAGATCATTTTGTATCAATCCACCACCATTGCAGGCTACACAATGGGGTATACCCTTTCCCCTCCCAAACAAATGATGACATCTAAATTACAGCATTTCTAACAATAGCTGAAAGAACTGCATAGCATAGCATTTGCAGACATTTCCCAGTTGCTTCTTTTGATGTCAAAAATATATAAGAAATGAAAATGAAGAGATGTAATACAAGTATGGTTTCTTTAAAGTTCGGGATTACATGTCTCACTCTTTGTTTCACACAAATGTGCACACAAAGGGACATACACTGTTATGAGTTATTAGATTCTGTTTTATAATTGACATCCATTTATGGCGAAGATTTAATTATTCACTAACTGAAAGGTTTACATAGTCGCATGTCATTTGGAATATCATTCCACCGATTAAGGAATGATAACTACTTTTAAATTACGTGGAAAAGTGCATCAAGAGTATTGTGTAGTTATAGAATACTTATTAAGTTAAGAGGGAAAGTTTTACAAAATTGCTATAAGACCAGCCATGCTATATTGTACTGAACATTGGGCTATTATGAAACATGTTCATAAAATGAGATAGTTACATGAGAAACCTATTTTCATTTTTGCTTCCTCTCACATGGACTTACCTCACGGTCTTGTTGCTTGAGAGCTTAGTATTTGCAAACTGATGGCCAAGCTCAAGCTCATACTTCACTTCTTCCTCCTGGCCTTCATCCCTCCTCCAATGGCATGCCTCTTGTGCATAGAGTCACATGAGATACCCATGGTTCCCGCCCGGGGGAGAGGGGGGGGGGGGGGGGGAGAAGAGAGAGAGGGTGTACAAGCTCTTTTGCTTCATTAGCACCTCTATTGCTTGGGCTCACATGTAGTTAACATTTGTAGCTGAAATGAGAATCTTAAGATTGATAAGTGGAAATATTCTAAGGTGTCTTCCTTAATAATGTTTACATAACATATATAAAGGTGACACAATAGAAAGTGAATTTTATAGATTTTAACAAGTTGTTACTTGTAACTTGATCTATAGAAATCCATGCTCTCTCTAGGGGAATAGTTTTTTTTGGAGGCCCTGCTACCTCAAATTAGTCAGAAATACTGTTTTAGTTTAATTCTTTGGATTGGTATAGGTGGTTTCGGAAGTTTTTTTTATTGAATCTAAGCTATTTCAATTGGTGGTTGAGGAAGGGGGGAATTTTTTCTCCCTTAAGATTTTTGGACGGGGAAAATACTACATGCAATCAGTTTTTATGGGCAAGAGTGCAGCACTTAGGTTAATGAAAAACCTGGAACACACTGTGATTGAGGTCAATTCCAAGCATTTTTTCATGCTCAGGGAAGGAGATACCGCTTACACGTTGCAACGGGGGTCCAACTCGTTTGGTCAATACTTATCAATGAGTAGGCTGGTTGGGGAGATCTATCATTATCCTTGCGGGAAAGTTACTGCAAGGTTAGAGGGCCTTTGGGATTGAATTAAGAAGAATGCTAGAACCTTCCCAATATGCGTTGGGTGGCCTGAAATTTGTACCGTACAAGTCTAAGCAGTTCTCAAAGTTTCGTTCTTCCTGGTCCTTTGTAGAAACTGAAAAAGCTCTAGTACAGGCAAGATGAAGTGCACTCAACAGTCTTTCATTAGAGAAAAGGATAAGAATAGAGTCGGGGAGAAAATAGCGGAGCCTCTGAGAGACGAATCTTGCACACAGGTAGTAGTTTTTGAAGCTCAGGCCGGAAGATTTCTCCCGTCAGCCGTGGGTGGTGTTGAGGGTAGAGACAGTGGTATTAATGGCAAGAATAATATTAAGGCGAAAATCCCGGAAGGAAATAATCTCAAATTTCCTTTGAAGTTTAATTCGAATTCAATAACTTTTGATTTTGGAAAGGTGCATGATATTAGGAAGTCACGTTGGTTAGGGAAAGGGTTGATTGTGGATGTGAATGAGGATGGAAAGAGGCGGTGTATCTTGGGATCGTTCTAAGTGTGGTGAGCAAGCTGGAAAATGGGTAGCACGGGAGAGATGTTGTTCAAAATGAAAAAGTGGGGCTAGGCCCCTCCGAACAGAAAGCCCAAGTAACTCTTTTGGGCAATAAAAAAACAAACTTGGGCCCGTGTTTGTCAAGCCCAAGTTTTTTGAGGCTGGTGACTGTTCCAAACACGCTCAAGTCAACCTTGGGTCTTCGCTTACGGGCCAAACTGTTCTGGAATCATCTAACTTGAAGTGCCCCTCTGACCCGAGCTCAAATACGAGTGGCTTGACTGCTATGAAGCAACTTGTGAGCTCTATGATCTTGCCTATGCCATCGGGGAAGCTTGCGATGGTGCCCTTGGCCACGATTTCCTCCATAGCGATGGCGGAAGTTGCAGGCGATGATGGTTTTGGTGGTCAGATAAGCCTGATTCGACATACCCTGCCATCCACCATGTTGATCTTGCCAGTGGTGGTGGCCCAGGCATCCCTCGAACTGATATTGACTTCTAGTGCTCCAATGGGGTCGGTGATGGTGCCGATGGTGCCCTTGGCCATGGTTTCCTCCATAATGGTGTCGGAAGTGACAGGCGATGATGGTTTTGGTGGTCAGAGAAGCCCGATTCGGCAGTCCTCCACCATGCCGGTCTTGCCAGTGGTGGTTGCCTAGGCATCACTCGAACTGATATCGGCTTCTAGTGCTCCGTTAGGGTCGGTGATGGTGAATTTGACATCTCAGGTGATGACGGAAGATGGGGATGAGGATTTTGTGGGTTCGGAAGTATCGGCCACTGCTCATGAGGATTCTGATCTTGAGGGGGTTCAGCAACCTTGCCCCACAATTAGGGAATTGGTTGGAGACTTGGATAAGTCTTGGGGTAACTCCAAAGAATGGATGCTACAATTGCGTGATGGATAGTAGTTAGTGCTTCCTTTGTCACTATATAGATCTCTAGAATGCATGTCGGTTTGCTCAAGCATGGAGGGAGAGTCTGTACTAGGTATTAGTTCTATTGTCAATGAAGGGCATAGGGTTAGTTGGGCAGATGAGGGTGATGGGCTAGTAGATTCTTTGTCTGTGGTTCCTGGGTCAGAGGATGAGATTTGTGAATTTGATGAAAGGTTGATGACTTGGGAGAGAGGTGGTGAGCCATTGGTAGTGGTACCCTTGGCCATTGAAGGTCCTTTGGAATTGGAGTCTAGTCCTGTGAAGGAGCTTGGGTGCAAGGAGAGTGTTGATAACAATCAGATATCACAATGGGTAACCAATTGGATAAAGGATTTTAAAAAATCTGTGGGAACTTCATTGGAAGGTTTTGAGGAGCAAATTACAAGATTGTTGTTAGCTATAGAGGCCAAAAAAAAAATAAACAGCAACATGTGGTAGGTGATCAGACGAAGTTGGTCAAGTTGGGGCAGAAAGGTCAGTGGGAGTCTATGAAGCACGGGTGCGTTTCGGGACTTGGGTGCGGGTGCGGGTGCATGACTCGGCAATTTTTGAAAAAGGTGGGTGCAGGTGCGGCGGGACTCGGCGATTAAAAAATTATTAAAAATATTTTTATTTATATATTGTATATATTGCTAAGCATGTTTTTTTATATAATAATAATAGAAAACTCATAATAATAATAATAATAATAATAATAATAATAATGTACTGTACTGTACTGTACAAAAAAAGCCTCTCTGACCAAAGTGGCTCACATACCAAAGGCTAGTGGTTCAGTGGCTCAATGTACAAAAAAAAAAAAGAAAAAAGAAAAAAGAGGGAGATGTGGCTCATGTGAGAGGCACAACAAACAAAATAAAGCCTCTCTAACCAAACGCATTTAACAATCCTTTTCAAAAAAAAAAAAAAAAACAAAACTAAAAAAAAAAAAGAAATAGAACAGAAGTTACAGAATGCAGCAACGGCGCAACGCTGGAAGAAGAAGATGAAGAAGCAAAAAAGAAGAAGAAGAAGAAGACGAAGAAGCAAAAAAGACGGTGAAGACTGCGACAGCGGCGTATCAAATCCACCGGTTTCGGCGGTTTCGGCTTGAACCGGCCATTTCGGCGGTTTCGCCCGAAACGGCCGATACGGCCCGAGTCGGCGCGAATCAGCCCGATTCAGCGCGAATCGGCCCGAGTCCGAGCCGCGTCGGTGCGAGTCGGGAAAAAAAAAAAACACGTGGCAGACGCGGCCCGACGCGGCACTGACGCGCGGTCAGTGGCGTCCCTCGCGCGTCGCCGCATTGGATGCGGGTGCGGCTCCTCTGGCGCCGCGTCCGTGCATCCCAGGTGGGAGTTGAAAAATTTATTGTCATCTTTGAATGCTGAGTATGGTTCAAATAAATTAAGGAGTGCAAGTATGGAGCGGGCTGTTGTGTCTCATCAATGAGTTTGAAGATTATTTCTTGGAATGTTAGAGGGTTGAATTAGTAGGATAAAAGGTTCCGGGTTAGAAATTTGATTAGGAAATGGGGGCTAGATGTTGTTTGTCTTCAAGAAACCAAAATGGAGTTGATAAAAAGAGCTATGATTCGCAGTTTGTCAACATGTCGACTGGTCCTACTTAGGCTCGTGGAGCTTTTGGAGGGGTGTTACTGATGTGAGACATACGGGTTGTGAATAAAGTGGAGGAAGCAGTGGAGAGATTTTCGATTTCTTGTAAATTTCCAAGTGCATCAGATCAATTTGTATTGGCGTTTACTGGTGTTTATGGTCCTAATTTACGGAGAGACAGGAGGTTTTTATGGGAGGAACTCTGTGGTTTGAACAATTGGTGGAGTGTTCCATGGTGTGTGGGTGGTGACTTTAATGTGGTAAGGTTTCCTTCCGAACGTTTGGGTTCTAATTCTTTTACTGCTGCTATGCAGGAGTTTTCCAATTTTATTTCGGAGCAAGGCCTCATTGATCTCCCATTACAAGGAGCTTTTACTTGGTCAAATTCTCGAGAAGTTGCTTTGAAGGCTAGGTTGGACAGATTTTTGTTCTTTGCAAATTGGGAGGACAAGTTTCTTACGGTTTCTCAAAGACGGATGTCTAGGTTGTACTCGGATCATTTTCCAATTGTCCTTGAGGGTGGATCTTTTCAGAGAAGGAGTAGGCCATTTAGATTTGAGAATATGTGGCTTAAGGATGAGGGTTTTGTGGATAGGGTATGATCTTAGTGGGAATCCTATCAGTTCCAAGGTGCTCTGAGTTTTGTACTGGCCAATAAACTTAAACTTTTGAAAAACGACTTGAAAAGATGGAATGTGGAGGTTTTTGGTAATGTTGAAGATTGGGTTAAAAATTGTGGAAGGATCTGAGTGTTCTGGAGAATATTGAGGATAGTCGGGGTCTATCGGCGAAGGAAACACTAGAATTGGGAAGAGTTCGTGATGAGTTAGAAAAAGTTACTTTGATGGAAGAAATTTGTTGGAGGCAGAAATCTAGAGTTCTTTGTATTAGAGAAGGTGACAGGAATACTAAATTCTTCCATTGTATAGCTAACTCTCACAGGAGGTTTAATACCATTGATAGGCTTATGGTGGATGGAGAATTAACTTCGTAACTGGCAGCTATAGCAGATTGTATCTCTCGTTTCTATAGGCAGCTTTATTTTGAAGATGTGGCTCATAGACCTGTCTTAGATGATGTGGAATTTTCTAGTATCTCGGTGGAAGATGCAATTTGGTTAGATAGGCCTTTTGATGAGGAAGAGGTGTTTGGGGTGATTAATAATTTTAATGGTGATAAGGCTCTGGCCCGAATGGATTTTCCATGGCGTTCTTCCAGTCTTGCTGGTGTGTTCTGAAAACAGAAATTATGGTTGTGTTTCACAACTTTCATACTCAGGCAGTGTTTGAGAAGAGTCTTAATGCTTCTTTCCTTACCCTTATTCCCAAGAAGGTGGCTGCTGTGGAGGTCAAGGATTTTCGGCCAATTAGCTTAGTTGGTAGGATTTACAAGATTATGTCTAAGGTGTTGGCTAATTGGCTTCGTAGGGTGGCTCATGGGCTTATTTTAGATTCACAGAATGCCTTTGTGAAAGGTAGACAAATTGGATTCCGTTCTGATTGCTTCTGAATGTATTGATAATAGATTGAAGTCAGGAATTCCAGGTGTATTGTGTAAGTTGGATGTGGAGAAGGCGTATGATCACGTGAGCTGGGATTTTTTAATGTATATGCTTCAGCGCTATGGGTTTTCAGAGGAATGGAGAAAATGGATAATGTACTAGATTTCAATTGTCAAATTTTCCATCCTGCTCAGTGTTAGTCCATTTGATTTCTTTGGAAGTTCTAGGGGGATTCGGCCAGGGGACTCGTTATCTTTGTTGCTTTTTGATATTGTTATGGAGGCGTTGAGTCGTATGTTGGATGTGGCTGCTTTCGCTGGGTAGTTCTCCGGCTTTTTAGTAGGTAGTACGACTGGTACATCGATGATGGTGTCTCATCTTTATTTGCAGATAACACTCTTATCTTTTGTGATGTTGAACCTACTCATATTGCTAATTTGAGGGTGATTCTTGCTAGATTTGAGGAGGCATCAAGGTTAAGTATTAATTTGGGAAAATCTGAGTTGGTACCTGTTGGTGTGGTGCACAATTTGGAGGTTCTGGTGGGGCTGTTAGGGTGTGGGCAGTCTTCTCTTCCCTTGAAATATTTGGGCATTTCGTTAGGTGCTAAGTTTAAGGAGTTATCTATCTAGAATTCTATCTTAGAGAAGATGGAGTGGAGATTAGCAGGTTGGAAGAGACTGTATTTATCTAAGGGGGTAAGGTAACTCTTATTAAAAGCACGCTCTCGTCTTTACTTACATACTTTCTTTCCCTTCTGCCTTTACCTGGAAAGGTGGCATAGGCAAAGTGTATGGAAAAATTACAAAGAGATTTTCTGTGGAGTGGAATTAGTGGTGAACCTAAAATACGTCTGGTTAAATGGGCCAAGGTTTGTAAGCCTTTGCAGATTGGGGGACTAGGTATAAGATGATTGGGGAGCTTTAATTCTGCCTCGCTAGGTAAATGGTTGTGGAGGTATGGCATGGAGACTGATGCTTTATGGAGGAGGGTTATAAAGGCAAAATATGGGAATATTTGGGGTGGTTGGTGTACGAAAAAGGTGACAAGTCCTTATGGGGTAAGCCTGTGGAGATTCATTAGAAGTGGCTAGTTGAACTTTTCTAAACTCCTTGTGTATGATGTGGGGGATGGTACTAGAGTGAAGTTTTGGAAGCATGTGTGGTGTGGGGACTGTACTTTCCAGGAGGCTTTTCCAGAGCTTTATTGTCTTAGTAGATCAAAGGATTCCTTGGTGGCTGAAGTTATGGGTTGGTCTGCTAGGAGGATTCATTAGAATGTGCAATTTCGTCGTCCACCACAAGATTGGGAACAAGAATCTTTTGATCAGTTTATGGGTATGGTCTATTCTTTGACTGTGTGGGGGTTTGGTCCTGACAAGGTTTGTTGGAAGCCAGTAAGGAGCAGAGGTTTTAAGGTTAGAGGATTTTATCATTCCTTCTACCGTCCTACTATTTTATCCTTCCCTTGGAGAATGATATGGCAATCGAAGGTTCCTTAAAGGGTAGCTTTCTTTTCTTGGTCTGCTTCCTTAGGCAAGATCTTAACAACAGACAACCTTCATAAAAGACGTGTGCTTGTGCTTGATTGGTGCTATATGTGTAAGAGATGTGGGGAGTCAGTGGATCACCTTCTGCTTCATTGCCCCATAGCTTGGGAGTTGTGGTCATTGGTTTTTTGTTTGTGTGGTATTCACTGGGTTATGCCTCATACAGTTATTGAGTTGTTTGAGTCTTGGCAGGGAAAGTTTGGGCGACATCGTAACATAGATGTCTGGAGACTAATGCCTCATTGTTTGATATGGTGCATTTGGCGTGAAAGGAATGCTAGAAGCTTTGAGGGTAGTGAATGTTCTTTGCTAGAGATTAAGTCTTTTTTCCTGCACACTCTCTTTGATTGGAGTGTGGTCTTTTCTCATTTTTCTTGTTCTTCCCTTCTTGTTTTTCTTGATTGTTGTAATTTTGGTTTCTGATTTGTTCCCCCATAGTACATCCCCAATGTACTTAGTTTGGCACTTTTATTTATAATATTTTTACGTTATCTATCAAAAAAAGATTGATAAGTGGAAATTTAACCAAAGATATGATATGAAATGAAGAATTTCGTTTAAGGATAGGGGTAGCTCCTATTGAGGAAAAGACGAGGAAGAGTTGCTCAAAATGGTTTGGGCATGTGCATAGGAGAATGATTAATATATTGGTGAGGAAGAATGATTTGATTCAAGTCAAGAGGATCAAAAGAGGTAGGAAAAGATCTAAAATAACACTATTAAAAGTAATAAAAAGCTGACATGTTAATTAAGTAGGTGACAGCGAATGATTTTGGACAAGATAGAATGACGGGAACGAACACGTGGTCGACCAATTAGTTTGTTGAAGATCCACAGCTGACCCTAAAAGTTTTGGAACTAAGGCTTTGTTGTTTTGCTTTTGGTTTATCAATCCCGAAGCTTGAATTTAGTGGGTTAACAATTCCATGCATTGTTGTTTATTTGTACATGGTGATGCAAACAATTGCCAGATAT
Source organism: Notholithocarpus densiflorus (assembly GCA_030021035.2). Lineage (NCBI taxonomy): Eukaryota > Viridiplantae > Streptophyta > Magnoliopsida > Fagales > Fagaceae > Notholithocarpus > Notholithocarpus densiflorus. Next base: position 622,265 of record JARYZH020000068.1, on the reverse strand, counting down.
CTCATAACTTCCTCTTACACATTCATGGTTAGGTTTTGCAGTTGTTCCTTGTGTGTCTCAGTGGACAAAAAATGGATCAATTGGATGTAGCTCAAATTTAGAAAAAGTATGCATTTGCTTCTCAAAAAAATTTCAGCTTTTTGATTTTTTGAAGTATCACAGGTTCAAGACTGGAACTGTTTGATTGGGCCATTGATTGACAAGATGTTTGCAGAGCCATCGAATGCTATTATTGTTAGGTTTCTGAGTTATATAAGTGAACACCTTGGAGAAGCTGGTGATGTAGTCATTTATCATGTTCTATTGCATATGAAAGGACAGGACGAGTGAGTAAATTATTTTATCGTTTTTATCCAAATTTAATTGTAATATCTTGCATTTATTCCTCTTTTGTTGTTTAATTCTTATTTTTATATCTTAATGGTTTGTTTGTTTGTTTAAATTTATTAAATTGATCAGTAAACTACTTCTTGTTGATTCACTTTACCTGAACATAATTGTGAACTGAGTAGCACAAATGCTTCCAAAAGGGAGTTGTGTCTGTATAGCATATATAGGATCTAATTTTATATTAAATATATATTATAATCTTAAAGAATTTTATCTCCTTTTAAAGGAACTGTTCCTTGTCTGTTATCCATCACGTCCATTTCTTTTTAGCAGGATTGATGAAAGCTTTCTATCACGATGCGAGGGTAGAACCTCTACCAATGATGACCCTGTGAAAATGCAGCAATCTCTGTTTGAGCGCCTTTGCCCATTACTCATTATTAGGATGCTTCCACTGAGAATTTTTGATGACCTTAATTTGTCTGCCATGTATGATAAACTTCTCATTCAAGGCATTATGCATGGTATGCTTTTCTGCCTTCCATAAGCTCTTTTTCTCTTCTTCCCTTTACAATCCAGAGCTCATTTCAATTTACTACATGTTTTTCTCATAGTTGTCAAGTTCGTACTGTAAATGCAAAATCATGTGGATCAGGCTTTTAATAAAAAAAAAAAAAAAAATCATGAAATATAATTCTGATTAAGTTCTGACTTGATTATTTTTACCATCTTCAGAATGCATTGACCCTTCTAATGTTCAACCCCTTAAATTTTGCATGATATAACAACAGCAGTAATGCTTTACTGAGATTTCTTTAGGTGGTTAGTGTCTAACAATAGAAGAAAGTAGGAAACAAGTTTGTCCATATGTCTCTCTGCTTCCTTGGGCATGATCTTAGTGCACGATTGTAAACTATACAGAATATCTCCTTGTTACAAATCACAAATTTTTGCCAAATCTTGGCTGGATGAATGTTTGAGTTTCCTCTTCACCCAACTTAGGCTTCTCATATAACAAAATAGATTCTTTTTATCTTTTATTCAATAACAACAACAAAGCCTGAGTCCCAACAACTTAAAGGGTGGCTATGGATCCTTACCAAACTAATTATGGTTAGTCACATGTATTTTTCTCTACTATTCTATCCTATCCAAAAATCATACTTTGTCACCTTCTTAATTAATATGTTATTTTTTACTATTTCTATTAGTGGTATTTTATGTCTCTCTCTTTTCATTCCTTCAACTTGAATCAAATTACTCTCTCACTAGTGCATTAGTTGCTCTCCTTTGCTCATGACCAAAATGACTCTCACTCATCTTCATCAATAGGAACCATTCCTATTTTGAAACAAAGTTTTGCATTTTTTATCCTATATTTTCTTGTATTTTCATTCATCCATCTTGACATTCTCATTATGCCTATTCAGTTTATGAACATGTTGCTTCTTTATTATACCAATATTTAGTACCAAAGCATAACTGTCCTTACAGCAATCTTGTAAAACTTTTCTTTTATCTTAATAGGTATTCTTCAATCACATAATGACCTGGATGCACTTCTCTTCCACCCTTCTCTTATCCTATAATTGGCATTCTCTTCAATCTGTCCATGCTTATGATATTGATGAAGATATCAAAAGCACTCACTCTTTGTTATCTTTTGACTATCAAGTTTTACAACTACTTCATCTTTGTCTCCTTTTACTGAAACACTTACACTTCATGTTCTTTGTTTTAATCCTACTTAACTTGAAGCCCTTAGATTCTTAGACATCCCTCCAGATTTTTAACTTGGCATTGAGTCCATGTCTAGTTTCATATACTAAAATTGCATTGTTTACAAAAAGCATATGCCAAGGGTCTTCATTTGAATTGTTCTAATAAGTTCATTCATAACCAATACAAAGAGATATGGACTTAAAAGTTTATCCTTGATGCAAAGCTTTGGTGATAGGTTTATCATCACCGATTTCTTCTAAATATTAAGAGAAAGGTCAACTATTCTTTGGCACAATTAATAAAAAATCTAAAACTTCCTTTTTTGGATAATATTATAACAAAATTTACCAAAGGGGCCAATTATAGTGTCTATACCAGCTTGGAAGCAATACTCTGAACTTGAATTCAACAATTAGCTTTGGTGGAAAGATCTTATTTATGAATTCTACATATATTATAGAGATCTATCCATTTGGAATTATATTCTGAAATTTGAATGGGTAGTAATTGAAGTCTATCTATTGGATCCATATATGAAAAGCATGATTCACAGCTGTATGTCATTTGTTTATTGTCATGATGGATCTATGCATATTGTTTAGTTGTAGTCATTTATATGCTTACTTTCACTTGTTATTTGGGGCAATTTCAGGCTGTGGAGATATCAACAAGCATGATAGTGTTGCTGCTTTCCTTCTAAATAGGTTGATCCACAAGCATAACCATAATCAAGTTTCAGTAAACTGAATAAGAGAGTCTGATCTTTCCTCTTCTTTTCTTTAGGGCATTTCATAAGTTTGAATTTGAAGATGTACGGAAACTTGCTGCTGAGCTCTGTGGTCGCATTCACCCTCAGGTATGCAAAAACTTTGCTCGACTTTGTTATTTGTGCATCCTAGTTGGCTTATGCAAGGGATATTGTTTGGTGTTTCCTTTATGTTATGTTATTTCTCAAATGAGGTTTTAGTGTTGGATTTACTTGCTGGAAACAATCATTTTTGTCATTCCTACACATTCACTGAAAGGTATTTAAGGTATGCTCCTAAAAGCATAACTAACACTTGATATGTTTCTCTATAAAATGTTTTCAAATATAATATATTTTCAATGGAAACATTTTACATTTGAAAACATTTTCAGTAAAATATTTTTAAGTGTTTGGTGTGGCATGTAAAAATTTTGAAGCACAAACCGCCAACATCAGTGGCTTCACCGAAGCCTCCAGTCTGGCGATCGGACAACTGGCTCTGGCTGTCGGACGGAGAACCCTCTTACCACATGGGGGGGAGAACCAATGTGTGTTTTTTTAAAATGTTTTACCAAGTTTTTTAAGGTAAAACATTTTACAACATTTTACAAATGATTTTACGGTCAACGGAAAACATTTCCAGGGTTGACCAAATTTTACAATGAAAAAAGCATGGCAAAATGTTGAAAATGTTTTTGGTAAAACATTTTATAGCGAAACAAACGAAGTGTACAACTTCCATAGAATGTGCCTTAAGATTGGCAACTTTAAGCTTTCAAGGCATGAATATGCAAGCCTAGTTGAGTGTGAGATTTCTGCAGGGATACAGTTTACATTTTTTTGATTGGTAAATAAAAACTTTATTGAAAGAAAGAGAAAAATACAAGAAAAGAAACAAATTCCTTGGTACACAGGATGTGTACAAGGAAAGCAAATGTCTACCCAACATTACATAAATCTACAAAATCTAAAACAGAGGGTATGTCAAGACCACTCAAAGCAGTCCTCCATTAAAACAAAGACAGAAGGAAAATGCGCTTCAACTCGATGATAGAATGCTCCTCCCCCTCAAAGGTACTGTTGTTCCGTTCTCGCCATATGTTCCACATAAAAAACTGCGGAATAAAATCCCAAACAGATGCCGACCTATGTCACCCAACACCTCTAAACCAACTCAACCACTTGTTTAGGCATAACCCTGGAAGTACCAAACAAGCTTAATATGAAGGACCATAAATCAAAAGCGAAAGGACAATGAATGAGCAAGTAGTCCACTGATTTCCAATCATTTTTACACATTCAACACCTATTAACAACACAAATATTTCTCTTCCTCAGATTATCCAAAGTTAGAATCCTCCCTTTCACCATTGTCCAAGTGAAAAAAGCTACCTTTGTAGGAGCTTTCACCTTCCAAATACTTTTCCAAGGGAAGGGGTGAATACCTCTGTCAGATAAGATTGAATAGAACAACTTCACATCAAAAGAACCACTCTGGGTAGCTACCCGCACAACTTTATCTTCCTCATTCCCATCCACCTTAGAAGAATAAAGAAGAGCAAAGAAAGATTCCAAACTTGCCAGTTCCCAATCTTGTCTCGGTCTAACTAAAAGCAAATCCTAGTGCGCAATCCCATTATGCCAGCCTTCCCGCAAGGTAGTCGCGAAACATTCTGCCTGGAGGATTTTTAAGGGTATTTTTCTTACCCTTCACCCATACTATATATACTCTCATTACCCACAAATTGTGAGAGTCCATTCAGAGAGAAAAACCCTAGATAGGTTTTCTACAACACACACACACCCATCTTTTAGAGAGAGAGTTACTCATCCTTAGTGAAAAATCATTCTAACCTCTTCTCATTCCCTCTCCCATTGACATACCTTGAGAGGAGATTTGTACCCAAACACAACCCACACCTATTCAGAGTGTAGAGAGTGTTTTGGAGCTTGGGAAGCTTTAGGGATTTGCCAAAAGAAGCCGGTGAGGCTTGGCAGATGCAATCGGACGTATTGTGGGATCCGGAAAGCTAGACAAGACACGGTTTCGAGAAGCCTTGTTGGAGTAGGAGCTTGGAGGGCTTAAGTACATTGGGTAGATTAGGCTTGGAGGGTCTCTTGTTATTCGTGTATCCCAACTTATTGTCTAGTGGATCGATTTACCGCTTGGAGGGCGGCGGAGAGGTTTTTCGCCGAGTTCTTCGGTTTCCTCTTCGATAACACATCGCCGTGTTATCTTGTGTTTGCATCTCTCTTCCCTTACTCTTGTACTTTACTTTTATTGTTCGTTATTCATGTTTATGCACTAGAGTAGTATTGGTTGTTTGCGCTTCATTTACTCTTATTTCCGCACTTAGATAAGTTAAAGTAAAAGCAATTTAGCCGTAATTTTTAATTTAGGGGTTTAAACAGCTCTTGTGTTTATACACAAATTCGAGCTTTCATGTGTGAAGCTCCCTTCTGGAAACTTAAACCCCGACTCTTGCCCCCTACACCCCCACAACCCACAAGCACTTATACTTGTGGAGTGACAATCGTACTAAGATGGATATCACATTTGAGTACATGTTGATAGCATTGATTAACTAAAATCAAGGAACATTAGTCTTGGATTTTAGTCCAATCAAGGGATTCTCCTAAGTTAATTTTAGTTCCCATGTAAATCCTACCTAGGGTTCACTATATTTATATAGTAAAGATGTAGCCGCAAAGGGAATTTCATTGTAGATGTAAGTCATCAAGCCCAACCTCTCTCTCTCTCTCTCTCTCTCTCTCTCTCTCTCTCTCTCTTATTTTCTTTATTTTATTTTAGTAGAAATTACATGTTACCTGATGGAAAAATACATGTGTGTGTCACATACAAAAACATACGCAGCGGAAAAATAACGGATCTACTTCATTCGCAATAAATAACATGTGCTATATAAATTTCAGAATATAAGAACAAGAGAGTGTACCTTGGTGTGGTGAATTTCAAAACAAAGATTGCAAGTTCTTGAGAACACTTTTAATCTTCACTCCAATTCCACTAACGCCCAAGAAGTGTGGTCTCTCAATTAGTTTCTATGAATGTGTTCAAGAGAGAATGAAAGAGTGTCTAACACTCACATACAAACCATTTCATGTAACTTAAAATTCTGTATGTTTCTCTCTTTATAATTGATTATCTAATTGGGCTAGCCTTTTGGGCTTTTCCAATTGGACTTTAGTATGTGGCTTGGAGTGGGACAAAAAGGGAACAAATAAGAGACTAGCTCCAATGGGCCTTGGGCTTTTCTGTCAACTCTTGAGAAGTCCAAAGTTACCATTAATTATATTTAATACCACTATATAAATATAATTGTACTCTAGGCTTTATTAATAAATTATATCCCAAGACTTTATTGTGCATGCAACATTTTCATAAAATATTCGTAGTAATACAAAGTCATTAATGTAGACTGCCACTTTGTAGATTACTACATTTTAATCCTCGAGTACCCGGTTTAAAGTTATTCATCATATATTTATGAAATCCAATTTCATAAATATATACTTTAGTAATTCCTTACTAAAGTAGTTAGGCCTAACTCTCTGAATAACCGAACCCATTAAACTTATCTCAATGGAATATTTTATATCTCCGTTAAGAGACTATGAATTCTATCTTGAGAATATATGTTCCATCAACACTAAATGTGGCTGCCCAACATACTGAGGTTTTGACCGTTACTTTAGATCTCACTCCTGATATATCAAAGCAACCTACACTTCATGATCATGTTCATTATTCTCTCAGGATTAAGAGTTCATGTAAATAAAAGTCGTGAAATTTATTATTCAATTGACAGTCGTTAGGAGAATAATAAATTTCACAGTAGTCCAGTTCAATATGTCTTAACTCTTAAAATATATCAACATATCAACTATAAGTCTCCACTTTCATGATCAAGACAAATCATCTTAGTTGATATGTTATAGTTTTCATAGATGAAACGCCCAATTTCATCACCGACTACGAACTACAATTCTGAGTTTATAAAGAACTTGTGATTTATATCTTCTGTAACTTTTCACATAAATCACATACCATGCATCTCATGGACTATATGATAATGTCCGAATATTCATATTACCATTATTTTAGATAATAATAAAACAACTTTATTAAACACAATATTAAGTCAAACATAATGTCATATATAATATCATACATAGCATCATATAATAGGATTTAGGGGCACTAATCCTAACATTACCACCCTAAACTATACCGCAGATTACATTTTGCACCATAAACTTTCCAAATGCATGTTTTCTACCTTAAATTATAACCATTCTTACATTTTGCACCCTGACATTAAGTTTACCGTTAACTTGGATGGAAAAGTATGACATCACGTGAAAAAACCAAATTGTCTATCTTCTCAATCCCTTAAAAACAAAGAAGACATTATACTTTACCATCCTAAACTATACTCTTGAGTCTTGATTACACTTTTGCATCCTAAACTTTGGATTTTTATCCAAGTTAACAGCAAACTTGAAGTCGGGATACAAAGTATAACAATGGTCATAGTTTAGAGTGCAAAATATGCATTTGAAAAATTTAAGATGCAAAGTGTAATTTAGGGTATAGTTTAGAATGGTAAAGTGTAATATGATAACATTTTTGAACATAGATGGTTTCAACAACATTCAAATCCTTTTAAGTATCCTTAGCAAGAGGTGGCATAAAATTTAGGCATGGTATGGTAGGACGTTTGGGCTAGCCTTTGGGTATCCAAGGGAAGAAAGAATCTAGTAGGGTTAGGGATAGGGATGGCAATTTAAATCCGACCCGCGGATACGCGGCCCGGCCCAACCCTAATGGGCCGTATTTTACCCGGCCCGATAAAGAATAGGGTCGGGTATGGATTAAAAAAAAAAACCCAAAGCGGGTCCAGGTCAGGTTCAGATTTTATCAAAATCCCGCCCGAAACCGACCCAGTTAAGACTCGGTTACCTGAAATTACAAAAAAAAAAACCCATATATATATAAAAAGTTGTAAACCCTAATTTCCTAACCCATCCGCCTCACATAATCTGATCTCATTTCAATCTCTCTGTTACTTACGCCTCAGCCCCTCACCTTAACCCTCAATCTCTCTGTCACTCACGCCTCAGCCACGCACAAGAGCACGCAGCCACGCACAAGAGCACGTTTGGGTAAGGATCGGTGGGTTTCGTCTCTCACCGTTTGGTATGTTAATTTCTTCTTTGGCTGTTTTTCACTTATCTGCTTGCTGTCTAGGTCCCAAAAATTGGTTCTATTTTTCCTTGTTTGGTATGATGAGTTCATTCAGTAAAGTGGATTGGTTTCTCAGTCTACACTCTGCATCCGCTCACTTCAAACTTCATAAGAACGATGAAGTTGAAATATTTAGAAATATTTGGAGTAATTCTGTTGGTTCAAGTTGATGTGAATAGTATTATGCTGTGATTTTTTTAATTTTATGAAGTTCAAACTGCATCTGATTTGGAGTAATTCGGTTAGTTTTATGTTAATTTTATGATGTGAATAGTTTTATGAAGTTCAAACTGCATCTGATTTTTTTAAAAAAATTTTATGCTGTGAATTTTGGAAGTGATGGGGCAATGCTATGAAATTTTATAAGAGTGAATCTAATTGTGAACAACTATGGATATAAATATACACACATTGCATTATAAGAACTAAATGAAATAGATTTAGCTTACAATTAGAACTTTTAAGCATTACTTTGAAGAGGAAAGCCTTTTTCGAGCCATGGTATTTGCACCACAACTACACAGAAACGTGGTTTATTTATTTATTATATTGGTGGACTCTTTTTTATTTTTGGTGGACACTTTTAATAGGATCCAAAGACTGCAAATGGATGTCAACCCTTTGGCCAACTAGGACTTCTTTGTTATCTTAATACAGAATACCAGCTTTTACAGTTGGTATTCCATTGCTACGCTTTTTCTATATGAAATCTCCATTTTTATATATGGAAATCACATGTTAAACATTCTCATGATTTTATTTTATTTCATATTATTTTTTTATGAATAAGAAATTATTCAATCAAAAGAAAGTTGGAAATAGAACACATTACAAACAGGTTGTTGCAGACATCATCCTTAGACGACAAGCTACTCTACAAGATTCAACTTGTGAAAACACTGTATGGAAGCTTCCAAATACAACACAAAGCTTTATTCTGAATTGTGTTTTTAACTTTGGTCCTAGTAGCCAATCTGTCATAAACTGAATGCTTTAAATTCTTTCATTTTAGTTGTTTATTATCCAATTCAGCTCATTATCCAACAAAATTGCCTATTAAATAGGCAGCTTCTCAATAGTTCCTTCCATATCCCTTTTGTCACTGAGCAATCAAAGTATAGATGGTCTCTGGTTTCTAATTGAATTTTGTGAAAGATACGTATCATATAACCCCTATAACCCCATGTAGCCATCCTTTCTCTTGAAACCAACCTATCTTTGATATCCAGCCAATAAATGGAGGCATGTTTAGGAATGTGACGAGGAAACAAGATTCTTCAACCAACCAACCAACAGTATTAGATTTCTCTCTAAAAGGTCAGAAAGGGGCATTTGCAGTCTTTGGATCCTATTAAAATGGAGGCATGTTTAGGAATGTTACAGTATTAGCATTTGCAGTCTTTGGATCCTATTAAAAGTGTCCCCCAAAAATAAAAAAGAGTCCACCAATATAATTAAAAAAAAACCACCTTTCTGTGTAGTTGTGGTGCCCACATGGGAACGAATCATCCACTGACCTGTATTGGGCTTTATGTACTTCAAATTTATTTGGAGGAATTCACAGGGTATCAGTTTGAGTTCCCTAATGGTATTATCATAATGTGATATCTTTGTGCCTTGAAAAGAAATCCATCACTGCTAATTTGTGCTAATGGAAGAAATTCTTTATTGTTTTTTATGTTTGTTGGGAATGTAGAGCCTAAAACGGAGATGGAAGACACAATTGTGGAGGATTAGACATTTGTGAAGGATTAGACATTTTGTATTAATTTAGTAGCCTTTTTTAATTTCTTAGACTTGTTGGATTAATTTGTTGGTTTGTAATTATTCTAAGCCTTTTTAGCCTTTTGTAATTTCTTAGCCTTTTTAATTTGTTGGTTTGTGGAGGATAAGACATTTTGTAATTTCTTAGCCTTTTTAATTTCTTAGACTTGTGGGATTTATTTTGTAGCTTTTTAATTTCTTGAACTTGTTGGACTTGTGATACTTATTTCTTGGACTTGTTGGATTTATTTTATTTTTATGTTTAGCTAGTGATTTTAGTTATGATTTATTGATTTATAGATGTATAATTAACAGGTAATTTATTGATTTATGATTAACCTATGATTTGGATTGATTTATTGATTTATGATTAACCTATGATTTGGCTGCCATATAACATGGCCTAAATGTCAAATTTGGCATTTGGGGCACGTTATATGGCTTGAATGGGCTTGAATTTAGGCAAAAAAAATTTAATGGGCTTTAATTTTTTTTTTTTGGTTGGGCTAGATTTGGGCCCAAGCAGCTAAATGGGGCCCGGTGGGGTGGGTCTGGGCCTCGAGAAAAAAACCCGATTACTAATCGGGTCGGGTCTAGGTCTCGGGTCTTGGCCTGCGGGTTGGGTCTTGGTATGCAAAAACCCGAACCAGAAATCGTCCCAAAAACAGATTCGAAGACCCCTTCCCACCTCGAATCTGATATTTTGAGAAAATCTTTCCCAACCACCTCTTATGTTCTTTGTAGCTCCAGAACACCAACCACCCCCATCACTGCCATATTTGTTAGCTATTACAGTTCTCCACATAGCATTTGTCTCCACAGCAAATCGCCATTATTATTTTCCCAATAATACAGTGTTAAAATGAGTGAACCTTTGAATCCCTAAACCACCCGATTGTATTGGCCGACATACAGACTTCCAGTTGACCAGGTGCATTTTAATTTCATCATCCAAACCACCCCACAAAAAGTCCCGTTGTAATTTTTCCAAACGGTTAGTCAGCCTAGCAGGGATCGGGAACAGTGATAAGAAATAAGTAGGGAGGCTAGAGAGGGTACTCTTGATGAGAGTAATTCTCCCACCCTTAGATAAATACCTCTTCTTCCATCCAGCAAGTTGCCTTTCCATCCTTCTTAGAATTGATGACCATATGGCTGTGGATTTAAATCGAGCTTCCAATGGCAAACCCTATTATTTCATGGGCACAGCTTACATTTAAATGGGGACATGGGTCTCCATAAACAATGAGTTAGAAAAGCCTTGTCTGGTCTCGGTTGATTGTTTCTTCTCTATATTATATATGAGTTAAATTCAAATTACACTTGTATAACTTCTATTCATGTCACACCACTCATTACTTTTTATTGGATAAGTTTTTTTTTTTTTTTTTTTGAAAAATTTCTATTGGATTATAACATCTCCTTATATCTCTCATGCTTGCAAAATATTAAGATGATTAGAGATCAATAACTAAACTATCTCATTTGTAACATGATCAAATTTTATTTATATATTTATTCATAAAAAGTTATATTTTTATTTATTTTTGTATCTGAAAATTATGCACATAACATAAGTTTATGGATCGGATAGTAAATAACATTCAATTAACATGAAATTCAGTGTGTGTGTGTTAAGAATAAAGAGAAAATGTAATCCAACAGTGGGTAACGTTAACTTACACCTATGAAGCACGGGTGCGTTTCGGGACTCGGGTGCGGGACTCGGCAATTTTTGAATAAGGTGGGTGCGGGTGCGGCGGGACTCGGCGATTAAAAAATTATTAAAAATATTTTTATTTATATTTTTAATATATTGCTAAGCATACTTTTTTACATTATACAAACATATACCAAATTTAAGAGCAATAGTAGATAATAACTAAAACATGATGTTCATAAATTAAATACAACCCACAAGATTGAAACTAAAACATTCCATGATGTTCGGAAATTAGAATACAACTCACAAGTTTGAAACTAAAACAAAATAAAAGATAATCAACAAGACAATCAAACACCAACATCATCATCATCAAGGTCAATAGCTTCACTTCGAACTTCACTTTCACTAGTAGTAACACTAGTGCTAGCATTCCCAATAACCATGGCCTCCAACTCTGGCTCATCAAGTGTAAGGGCTGCATTCTCAAGAATTCTAGCTCCTCTATGTATGTCGCTCTCATTCCAAGAGTCTCTTGTAATATCCCACATCTTTGTTGCTGTATTTACGTACTCCTCATTGCGTCTTGACAAGAGTCGAAGATTAGAATGCACGTATACCAAATCCTTAGCGCGTGCAGGAGCTATTTTGTTCTTTTTAAAGAATGAATGAATTTGTATGTGCTCCAATTCCTCTCGGCACACGAGGATGAACAAGGTTGTCCAAGAAGTTTAAAGGCAAGGGATTGAAGAGTTGGAAATGTGGAGCCATGGTATTGCCACCAAACCAAAGGGAGTAAGGCCCACCTATCTGTCAAGGCATCTGGTGAAGGAAACCTCCCTCCTGAAAATGCAGCAAACTCAAACTTCACCACCTTTAATTCATTCTCATCTTCAAAGTATAGAAATTTCATGATCCCGATGTGGAGAGATGCGTTTTGGATTCTTCAAAAGCCATTCAATGGAGTAATACCTAGTTAAAGATTAAAAAACAAATATAGATGAAACGTGTGTTTTACTAGAAGGGGGAACTAAGGAAAATAGAAAATAAATGTACTTACTTAGGATTTAAGGAATGAGCCAAGCAATGTAGTGGTGTACAATTTTTAGTCCATCGATCAATGAGTATATCATACACCACTCCAAAATGAGCTATACTCATCATCTTCCAAGCCTTCGTGCCGATATATTACTGCCTTCACCTTCTCTATCATTGAATCCCATATCTCATACACAAGATGAAGACAAGGCTTATCTGTGTCGGCTACTCATAGCATATCATAAATAGGTGCTGTGAATTCAAGGATATAATCAACTTTATCCCACCAAAGATCACTTAGAATCATATCTTTCACCTTTTGAGCTTTTCCAACATCATCCTTCCTATAAGAAGCCCATTGCTCACTAATAGCCATGGCTTGAAGGCATCTTTTTATCAACTTCAACCTTTTCAGCGTTATAACAATCGAAGCAAATCTAGTATCAGCAACTTGGAGCAGTTTTAATGGACAAAATTAATTAAACATTGCCAACCTCATTGAATGGTTCATAATAAAAACATGTATGAAGGATGCATCATCAGCAATACGTGTAATCCAACTACATTCCTCATATGTAACTTCATTTTTTTCAGTGTATTTTGCTGCACAAATATTCTTCAAAGCTAGATTGAGAGTGTGGACAACACAGGGTGTCCAAAATATTTTAGGATACTCACCTTCAATAAGAGCTCTAGTAGACTTCATCACATTAGCATTATCAGTGATGACTTGGACAACTTTTTCATGTCCAATCTCTTTTATAGCATCCTTCAACACCCCAGCAATATAATGTTTGTCTTTGAACTCACCTGACCCATCAATTGCCTTTATAAACACTGGACCCCCATCTGATACAGCCATAATATTAATAAGAGGCCTCCTTTGTGGATTTGATTATCCATCAGAAACTATGCTTACACCATTTTCAAGCCAAAAGTCCTTAATTGGTTTCAAGAGTCTTTCAACATGAGCTCTTTCTTTTTGCAAAAGTGTTGTTCTCAAGGCATTGTATCCAAGAGGAACATAACCTGGGATGCTATGGGTAGCAGCATATGCATAGGAATTACGATAATATGGGTTCCTTGCAAAGTTAAATGGAAGCCCACCGGTGTAAAACATCCTAGCAATTCTACTATCCAATTCATGTTTAGCATTATTCTGGAATGCTTTCTCAATAGGAGAAATCCCAGTCACCTTCCTCCTCTTACCATTAACCGGATTTGTACTATCACTCCCTTATTGTCTCCGAAATGGGGAAATAGGTATAGGCCCACGGCTTGGGAGAGGTGGGGGTAAGGGAATTCGACATCTCTGTTCTCTCTCTAACTTATCATTCTCAACTTGATCATGCATTCGCTGCATTTCTAGCCTATGGCTCAGTGTCACATTAGGGTATGCTTTAATACCTTTATTAAGAATTTTTAATAAATGAGCCTTAACCCTAAAATAGGATCCCAAATAAATTACACCACAATAGTTGCACTTTAAAGTATGTGTTTCCACCTTTTTTAACTGTAGCACCGGGTGGTTTTTCTACTTTAGTCACATACTGCCAAAGAGGACATTCAGCATTTGGCACTTCTTGAGATGAAGTTTCTGTGTTAGTAACTTTATCCATTGCAAATTCAATAGATTCAATTTAACCTACAAATAATAACTATTAAGTATTAACTAAAGAAATTAATAATAAATCAAACCCAAGTTCACAGATTCACAATGAGTAATAACTAATAAGTAATAACTATTAACTAAATAAAACTAAGATTGAAAACTAAGATTCACAAATCACAAATCAAAGATCAAACTAAGATTGAAAGCTTTATATCAATACCTGAGTTAAGAATGCGTGAGAGAGAGCTGAAGAAAGAATGAATTGAAGTGAGTCAAGTGACTGAGTGCCGAGTGGCTGAGTGTCTCACAGCGAGCAGAGACAGAGGCAGAGAGCACAGAGAGAGTGAGAGACGAGTGACGGAGTGAGAGAGAGGCAGAGAGTTGAAGTTTGGTGTGTTTGTGTGAAGTGAGCTGAAGTAGGGTTTAATATTAAGTTTAAATGGTGCGTTTTGCACCTTTTTTTTTTTTTTTTTTTTTTGAATTTCGGCCTGAATTGGCCGTTTTGGCCAATACTGCCAATACGGCCTGATTCGGCCCGAGTCGGAGCCGCGTTGGCGCGAGTCGGCTAAAAAAAAAAAAACCATGTGGCATGACGCGGCTTCACAGACTTACACCAAGTGTAACTTTAATTGTTCATTTCCAGTTGGATTTTAGTTGTTCTTTTATTACTAAATATTGCCAGCATAATGTATTTGTCAGTTCTGGTTAAAAATCGTACTATTTTTTTTAAAATCATGTTCATATATATATATATATATATATATATATCTGTCTCTTAGTATCATGTTCTGATAGCAAATTGGAATATGCTCGAATGTATATTCAAAAGTTGTGTTCTAAGCACATTAACCTTGTGTATAACAAATAGGCCAAATTAGACCACCTTCCCTTGAGGTTTATTGAAATGACACTCCCCCAAACATTTGTATGAATAACCCCCTTGAGGTATGTATAAATGCAATAGTTAACTCCCTGCCCTCTCAAACTATGATTAAACCAACAGAATATTCCATTTTAAAAATGATTCTTACCCAAACTATGAACTAAATGACACTCTCTTCCCTTGAGGTTTGTGAATGCATGACACTTCCCGCCACCCCTCCTCCCCCTCCCCCAAGTTATCTATAAATTAATAGGAATCAATAATAAAAATGGAAACTGTTAGTGAAAACTTGCATTTAAACAAATCTCAAGGGAGGAGTGGAATAAAACTTCAACGGAGGTTTGTGTAATTGACCCTAACAAATATATGTAAAGAATATGAACAAGTTAGATTTTTTTTTTGACAGATATTGTTTTCTTATTTCTTGTTATGCATTTATTTGTCTTCTCAATTTGTATTCCAACTATTTTAAACTGTCTCTGCCTTCTAATTCTATAGGTGCTATTTCCAATTCTCTGCTCTGAATTAGAACATGCAGCAGCTTCTCAGGATATATTGAAGATAAAAGCTTGTTTGTTTTCAGTTTGCACTTCCCTCGTGGTAATTATCTTACACTGTCAACATATATCCATGCATTTGAGAACTATTGGTTTTCTCATATGCTTCAACTATAAGCAAATTTCATTCATACCACAGCTAACATAAAGGTTTCTTCTGGTTTGTAGATTAGGGGCAGCGATTCAGTTATGCATCCTGTTATGCTCAAGATTAGGAAGACGCTAGAAACAGTTCTCTTATGGCCTTCACTGAATGGGGATGAAGGTATAACTAATTAATTTTCTTTTCCCATCTTTCTTCTGATACCTCTTATTGTTATTGGAGTAATGGCTGTAAGTATATTCTTCCCTCAGTTTCCAAAGCACAACATGGATGCATTGATTGTCTAGCACTGATGATATGTGCCGAACTGCAAGCTCCAGAATCATTTGCCAACACCTCAGGAAAGAGTAGCATTCTTGGGAAGAAAGGTGGGATTGGGTTGGTTTCTTCTCCTTAATACAAGAATAAATATTTTCTGTTGTGCACATTTGATCTCTGTCTCAAATTGCAGGGGATGCTGCCTCGAGAAACTCTATCCTTGGTTATGTGATCCATCAATTTGTAGACGATAAGAACAAAGATGGTCCAACCTCCAAGTTGGGTAATGAAAACTGTACACTTGAGGCACCAGTCCATCTCTCTTTCCGGCTGTGCATGGCTAATGTTCTCATCAGTGCTTGCCAGAAGATCTCTGACTCTCACAAGAAACTGTTTGCTCGGAAGGCTCTCCCATGTATCATCCGTTCTGTTGAGGTATTTCAGTTATTGAATTTATAATTTGTAGATCCTGCTTGCTTTGGGTCTTGTAAAGGTTGGGGTTCTTTAAGTCACCTTTTCTCCCATTTGCTTCTTACAATTGTATCAATTATGCAGGAGATAATGCAGTCGGAAATTAGAGCTGCATGCATCCAGGTTCTCTTTTCAGCTGTCTACCATTTGAAGGCTGTAGTTCTTCCATACTCATCTGATCTTCTTAAACTCTCACTAAAAGCTCTAAGAAGTGAATCAGAAAAGGTAATAGAATCTATTCTTGTGCAAGATAAACAACTGTTTTGGTGTTGTTGGTTGTGCTTTAGCACCTGTCATCTCTAGTTTATACTTTATAGATGGCCCCCTTTTCTTACCATATCTGTGTGCGAACCCATGCATGCACTTGTGCTCTTGTGTGCGCACGCATGCAAATGCACATCTTTCTGTTGAGCTGATTATTGTACTGGTAAAGGGATTGGGTGCAGTAAATAAAAGCAGGGACAAAGACAGTTATGCAAAATATTCTTATATCTATCACTTAACTCGGTTGCATACTATTGTCAATCAGGAAAGAATGGCAGGTGCGAAGCTTGTGGCATCTCTCATGGCCAGTGATGACATGATCTTGGGAAGTATATCAGGAGCACTACTAGAAGCTAGATCCATGCTTTCAACTGTATCTTTGACGGATCCCTCCCAAGAGCTTCGACAAGTATGCAAACAGTTGCTGATGTGCATGACTTCTACCTGAGTTGGTTTGAAGCACTTCTCCAGGATTGAAGATCATAAGACCATCTATGTGCCTCATAATTACTTAATTTAATGAAATTATGCTTATTAGTAGTTGTACAGTTAACTCTCTTGTATAAGGATAGAGTTTTAAGGTGGACCTTTTATTAGCTATATGAGGTGAGTGTCCTACTTTTTAATTGGAGGACCCTCCAATTCGTGGTTTGTAGCTTAACTGACGTGTTCCTTGTTAGCAGTGGTAGCTAATGATTTGGTCTTTGTAATCACTAATTTTTCAGAAAATAAATTAACAAATGGGTTGAAAATATTTTTAGAAAATGTAAAAAAAAAGAAGGGGAAAATAAATAAAATAAATTTATTTTTAGTGCCTTTTGGACAACACTTTTTCAATTTAGTGTTTCATCATTTATAAATCTAGAACTTTAGAATGCTATTCATTGTAATTTATATAACATTCAAAACACGCAAACTTTCCAGTAGAACTCTATATTGCAAAATTACTACAAAGTACAATTTTGTTAAAGACAAGATACTTATTTTTCTGCCTATATAACATGATGATTATTTAGGCAAAAATACTATTTTGGTCTTTGTATTTTAGGGTCATTGTCAATTTGGTCCCTACAATTTAGTAACAATTAATTTCGTACTTATTATTTTCAACTTGCAATTAATTTCAATTAGTGAGTTGATAGTAAAAACCAAATTGACTATAAGTTGTAACTAAAATGAGTGAAATTGACAAAAACCCTAAAATGTAGGGACTTAATGATATTTTTGCCTTATAAATAATTAGAATAGGATTATGGGATTCTCGAGGGTATATTCTTCATTATTTCCAAAAACACCCCAACAGTTTAATTCAAATTGATTTTCTCACAAGTAGAAATTAAGGACAGACAAGTATTTAACAAGAAATGGGATCTAACTAAAAAATGAAATCATGAGGTGAAGTGCTGAACACACAGTTTCTACCTACGGGGACTGAGTTCAAAAAATGATGTTAGGTCTTTAAGTTTTACCATCAACATTGCTCCTTCTTTCATTTCCTTTTACCACTCAGTCTCATACTGCTCCCTTTCTGCCTCATTCCACCAACATAAAACTTAGCCCAGCACACACTCTCTCTTTCTCTCTCCTGATTGTAAAATTAATTTTTTAGAATTCAATGTGAATAATATGGGGTTATTTTGTTATGGGTTTAGTTGCATCCATTTTTCTAATGCATTGGACGTGATATGATTCAGACACGTGATTAAAATTGGTGGATAGAATGGCTAAAAAAAATGGTGGACAAAAGCTTTGTCCTTCTCTGATTCCTTTGGAGAACTCTGAAAGTGCAGTGCTGTGCATGTTTATCAATTATCAAGTTCTCAGTTGTTTTTTTTTTTGTTGACCGACCATTACGGAAGAATGTTACTAATTATTGTAGGCGGCATTAAAAATTAGGAGTTTAATAGTAAAATATTTTTTATTCTAACTATTAACATTATTTCTTTCAAAAAAAAATAAATATATATATATTTGTTTTCTGTACTGTTCTCTATGTCTAGGGTTTGAAATTTTTAAGACTTAACGACTTCTACAAATTTTTTTATTAAAAAAAAGGGTGGTTACTGGTTAGCACTTATTAGCATGTGAGGGATTGGAATTTTGTTTTGTTTAGACTTTAGACTTAAGCCTTACACCACATGTTTTGTTTGGTTGACATAAACATAAATTGTGCAAAAAAACTGAATTTGGTAAAAGTCTCTTCAGACTCACTTTTTAGACCATTACTTTATAGCTGCCCCAGTCTTCCTGTGGGCGGCAGGCAGCATTTATTACTTTTCCAGTTTTCCAAAACAGGGCACCCATATCACTTTCATCATCTATTCCTATTATTTTATGAGTAATGTTATTTTTTCACAATATTCTTGCCTAACCAATAATTGTAACAGGGATAAGGGGTTGGCAGTGTCCGTTTAAAAATAATTTATTTAATTTTTGGATAAAAATATTATAAATAAAAGAATTAAAGTTAAATAAAATAAATAGTTAACTTAGGTGAGATTAATAAATAGTAAAAAAAAAAAAAAATAATCCGGTTTATAAGTGTATCACAGTACTTAATATTTTTTTTAATCTTTCCGTACATTTGATTTGAACTTACCTTCTTTCTTTATTATCTATACTAAAATAAAAAAGAAAGAAAATTACTGTATTAAGGTTTTTTTATTATAAACATTACTTTATTAAATTTAATAATTTTTAAACCAGTCTATTTTTTTATTGTATATATATATTTTCTGAATATTATATATCAGACTATCAGTATGATTTAGCAATTATATATTATTATACAAAATTATGTCAATAGTAGTTATTTTATTACCATTACTTTTAGATTTTTGATGATAAAAAAGAAAAAGAAAAAAAAGTGACTTTCCCTATTGGGTATTACATATAAAGAAACCACTATAAATATAAGGAAAACATCACACGATCCTAAACAAAAACAAAACAAAGGCACAACACAAGTAGAATCAACAGACAAAACCGATCATCCACAAAAACAACTTGTAGAAAGAAGAGTGAAGAACTTTTGAGCTTGTGGTGCTGCTATTTGTTGAAATTCAATGCTGCAACTATTCTTCGCTGTGGCCTTCTCGGCTGTACCTTTGACTCTGTACGTACCGCCGATCCGAAGCCTAAATCTGTTCGTGGAGACCATAGAAGAGCTTCTTCGCCAGACCACAACCTATACAGTCAGAGCCTATCCTCGTATACGCCTTGCTTTTTCTCGTATCCTCAGCTCTATTATCCGCTTAACCAGGTAGACTCTTTTTCATTCAACCCCACAATAAAAATTTGTATAAATTTAAGACCCAACTCAATTATTGTCTGCTTATTTTTGGTGGGTTTGTTGTAATTTGTGGGATTATTATTATTTTTTTTTTTTGAGGGGGGATTTAATCTTCGAGATGATTCATGATTTACTTTGTTGTACATGGATGTGGTGTTGTTGTTGCAACTTGCAAATGACCCATAATAATATCAATTGGGTTTTTTATTAGAGCTCAAAGTTTTTATAGTTCTTTGATTTGTGGGATTAATTACTTGATGTTCATGGACTGTATGGTTGTGCCTGTAATAATATTACTCATGGTTCTTGTAATTTGTTGAACTAATTGATGGGGTAAATTTTGATGGTTGGATCTTGAATAAGGATTTGTTCTTGAGGAGAAATTGAATGCTGAGCTTATTTATTTATTTATTTTCATTTTGCGGTCTTTTAAAATTATCATAGTTTTTGCCTAAGTGCTACTTTGCCCACCAATCAGATGGATGATGTTAGAAATTGTGGCGTTAGATTCTTCTGTCTTTTGGAGAAACAAAGAAAGAGTGAATTTCATTTTACTCTTTTCATTGTTTTTTTTTTAAACTAAACCTAATAATCTAGTACAATTCGTTTTTAGTTTTACTTTTTCATTACTTCTTTATTTTTATTTTTTTTTTGCTGAATATTACTTCTTTATTTAAATCTAATACAACTATTCGAAAATAATATCAATCTAGCACAATTATTCAATGAAATTTTATTTTAGTACTATTTTCGGATATCACGTTAAGGGGTTTGTTGGATTCAGCAATCAAAATGTGTGTGTCAGAGAGAGAGAGAGAGAGAGAGAGAGAGAGTTTTTGTTGTCTGCTATTCAACTGGTGAGAGGGTTTTGGTAGTTGGTTGTTTTTTTTGGGGGGGGGGGGGGGGGTGGGGGTGGAGTGGTGTTTGGGGAATGTGGAAGTTCTTGGTAGTTGGTTACTGGGGTTTTTTGTTTTTGGAGAGAGAGAGAAAGAGAGATGGGTAATTTGTTTAGCTACAAACTTGGTTGTAACTTATAACCCTCACAAAAAAAAAATTAATATAGCTACAAAATTTTAAAATCTAACTATTGGATTGTATGCTCTTAATGTTCTTAACACACATGTTAATTTTTTGTGTCAATAATATGTTATTTACTATTCGATTTATATACCTATTTTTTATGCATAATTTAAATTACAAAAACTTGAAATTTAAACCTTTGATTAATTACTAGTCATTGATTTTTTATCTTTTGAAAATTTTGCAAGCATGGAAGATATACAAAAAAAAAATATAATTTACTAGTGGATTTATCAATATTCACATCCAATAAAAAGATATTAAATAAAGTTATAGCATTTCGCTATAACCAAGTTATAGCATAATTTCATCCTAAAATATCCTAACAGTGGATGGATGGTTTTCATGATTTGGACATTTCATGAGCTTCTAATCATCCTTTTTTTTTTTTTTTTTTTTTTTTTTTTTAGTTTGGAGCAATTTTGTGTATTAAGTGGCCAAATCTGGACTTGTACTAGGTTTGTCTTAATTTTTTTAAGTACAGACGGGTTATTTATTAATGATATGCCAATATTAAATACTAGCCTCAGCACACATGTTTCGTGTGTGTGATGAGGTTTTTTTTTTTTTTTTTTTTTGTGTAAAAAATTTCCAAAAAAAATAAAAGAGAAAGAAGCAACTAAAAATCATATAGAACAATCAAAATCATATGAGCAATAGAATGAAAAAAAAAAATGCATTTAGGAAAGGGCTACTCCTTTCTCTGAGAGAAAAAATAATGAGATTTAAAAAAAAAAAAAAGATTAAACATAGGAAGAGAGGCATTTATTTATATTTGATTTTAGTATCTGACTTGACATTCAAAAAGAATAAAGAAAGATGGAAGTGCCTAATTTTAAGGGATATGGATAAATATCTAAAATTTAGGAGTATTTAAATTAGTACTTTTATGTATCTAACATTATTATTTAAACTTTCTTTTTTTTTTGGACCGAAAATGATAGAATTATTTAAACTTTCTAAACATATGAATTTGATGGTATTTTGATACAAAAAATAATGAACCCAAATAGGGAATCCTACTATTAGTAGTATAGATAATAATGTTATGGATATACTAGATTCATCACATGCGCTTTGCACATGCAATAATGCTCTTTTTTATTTACCAGTATTTGTTTTTTTGGTTTAGTGTTATAATGCTTAAAAGTGATATATAAATAAGCATTTTTTTTTTTAAGGAGGTAAGGTAACATAGAATAATGTTTAAA